>VDFB02322083.1:22971352-23027237 GCA_007258455.2 Sequoia sempervirens | reverse complement strand
AAGGTTCAATGTCAAAGGAGGGAGCAGGGGCTTAGGGTTCCAAACCCTCATGCAAGATACAAAGATTTTTGATAGAAAATAAATACACAAAAATTGAAAAAGGTAGTGTTCATGAAGGAATGGAAAAGATGCATAGAGTCTTTGAATAATTCATGTACTGTGTAATGACATTGAAGCACTTTGCAAATCATTTTTCCCTTCCTAGGGCAACATTTTATTGTGGAACAATTGACTGAGATAGTTTTTGTTTCGTCTGTCCACTCTCTCATGAAGTCTCATTCATATTATAATCTTGCATGGTTTTTTATTATAGCACGATGATTATGACATTGTTGGTCATTACTTCATGGCCAAGATAAGAGGATTATCTAGAAGGCCGAGCCATGAAAATGCACAGGTAAAATAAATGAATTCAAGAAATACAACCATGGCATGGAAATACAAAAAAATCTAGGTAAATGTACAAAATAATCAAGATATGTTCATCATTTTTGCATTAATGGAGCTTGAAACAACATTATTTACACAAGAATCAAAAAATAATTTTATCAAATGTTTTTGTAGACAGAGGCTTACCAGGCTTGGTCTCGACATATTTTTAAACAAAATATGTATAAGAAACGTCTAGATGTAGGTAATAGTGGCAGCATCATGAAAACCTCCATGGATGCTCCAAGTAGAATCGTCTGTTGGCAGAGTGAAGAATGCAAGAAGTGCAAAGTGAAAATGAAAGTGAGAAGTGCTTGAGGCTGTATTTTTTGTTAGGGTTTCCAAAACCCTAACTTGGCCGATAGATAAAGGGTATTTTTACCTTTTATTTAGAATGTTTGCAATGAAACTAATTTTCTATGGTGAGTTCATTCCAAATGAACTTGGTATACTCCTTCATTTATGCTAAGTGTATAAGTCTTTCAAGACTTAGTTTCTTTGCATTTGTTTTCCATGAGGTTTGAATCTTGACCTTTTTATTTTGCATTAATTCATAATTGTAAAACATTAGTCTAAGTGATGTAATTATAAATAGCTTAGTTTGATTTTTTTAAATGCAAGATAGAGGCGCCATTTTTCAGGAATGGTTCATTAAGGAGATATAGTTGAGAGTTTATGAATGGAGGCATCTAGGAATTGGTTGAATCAGTTGGTCGACCAAGGGAGAGAATATAGGGAGCCCTTACTCACCTTGTTGGAGGATATAAGAACATTTAGGGGGTTTTTCTTATGCCTTTATGATAGACTTGGTCAAAGTTGACTTCTTCAACACATTGGAGCTCTTTTGGAGAAGATTCAATTGCTATATTTTTGGCTTTTTGGAGGCATCTGACCCAACTCAGTTTCTATATCCTTTTTTGGTGGAATTTTGGAGGGAGTTTTGGGTTATGGTCATTAGATTGACTCATTTACAATTAGTTTTTATTATGCATTTTTATACTTAGTGACTTTTCAGTCCTTTGGTAGATCTTGGCATACTTTGTAGCTCTTTTGGACATGAATAACAGTGAAGACCTTGGACATTAGTGATTGGAGTTTTTTCCTTCTTTTTCTTTGCTTTATTGTGTGCACTCAAGTGATTTGATCAAGTTATTTGTGAGGTATTATTTATTTCCTTATAGCTTTGTCTCATGTTTAGCACCTTTATGCAAAACGTATGTTAATGCAAGTTATAATCTATGTCAAAGATGCAAATGGCTATTAGTTGTGAAGTTACCTTCCTCCTAGGAGTTTGAGCATTAGGACCTCTTTGTAAAAAACTTATGCAAAGACGTATTGTAATGAGTTGTGCAAGTTTTGATTTCTATCATTGAAGGAAAGTGTTTGTAATCTGAGTGTTATGTCTTGGTTTAGTTTGGTGTATCACCCCCTTAGATTCATTTTTCAATTTTTTAGTTTATGTATTCTCTCTTCCCTTTTCCTTATCAAACAATAGAGTAATCTAGGTGATAACCATTTAGGAAGATGACCTTCTCTGGAGCTTCATTCTCACTACAGGTTGCCCACAACCTAAGAATGTTCACATGTGTCAATAGATTGTTGAACCTTAAGTTCAGCAAGGTGAAAATCTAGTTGATAACAATTTTGGCACACCCGGTGGGATTGTCGATTCAAGAGAGTTGAAGAAATTACATGTTTTGCTGGTTTTGATATGCAACTAGTGAATTTCAGGCCTTTCAAAGGTTTAAAAAAAAAGCATATTTGGCGACTCTGAGTGTGGGAAGTAACAAAAAAACTAGTGTGTCATTGAGAAAACCATAATTTTGAGAATTTTGGTGTTTTTCTCAATATTATCAGCCTTTGAAGGCAATACAAACAACATTATGGCGACTCTAATCATACATCAACTAGTTTCAGTAGCCTAGGTACCTAGGTTTATTGTCTAGGCTTGCCCATGTTCCATGTTTTACCTTTGCAATGTCTAGTTATCAACACTACAATGGTTTTTCTCCTCCATTCCATGGAAATCCTGCATGTATGTCCTCTTACCAGCCATATCACATAGAACAACTTGCTATTTTTATTCCAAATGATCATGTAATAGCAGATTACCAGTAGTCCTATCATGTTTTCCACCCTCCCATCCCATCCATACTCAATCTAAATATCAGCCAATATATGGTCAAAATCAGCCCAAAGAAGAGGTTTTTGATGCCAACCAACATGATTATTCACATAACCAGCCTGAAGAGCACCCTTACTAGAATGTATTGGATCTGATCCAAAACATTGACTATGTGTTGTGGGCTTTGAGGCAAAAGATTGAACATATGGAGATTAGTGATGTTAGTAAGGTGTTCTCACACATATATTGGATGTTGGTTGACATCACGAAGTAGAAAAAGATTATCTCACAGGAACAAGAGTTGGCTGACCAATCCTTTGTTTATGATCATTAAGAGTGGGTGACAAAAAGAATATAGTTTGAAGAAAGTCTTGAAAGAGAGATAGCTGCTAAAGAGGAGAAAATGAAGTTTTCATCTTCTCAGGTGAAAAGCAATTAAGCTTACTCAAATTATCAATTCCAACAAAGGTATGAAACCCAGGTAGCCCCTTCCATTCCTAGTTTCATCTCAACTCTTCATGTAATGTTGAATCATCTTGTGAATGAAGAGGTTTCCAAGTACAAGTTGCCTAGTTTTAAACAAGAGAAACCTTTTGAGCCCTTTAGTGAGCCTACTAATGAGCCTTCTACCCTTAAGATTCCAAGTTGGAAGGGGCCATCCTTTTCGTCCTGTGAGGTTCCTCCACCTATCATCATCAAGAAAATGGAACCATGCTCTAACATCCATAAAGAAAAAGAAGATCAAACTCTTGACCAACACAACTCACTCAACATGGACGAGACTAGAAATATAAAATTGTTGCATTTAGCTATGGAGGAATATAGATTAGAACAAAAGAAGTTTGGATAGGAAAATACCTGTCAAGAAGTGTCTTTGAATGCTCTAACTTATTAGCTTCCTTGTTTGGTAAAATATGGTGAAAATGTTCCAATAGGAAAGCAAGGTGAACTACAGAAAGAGGTTGGCCAAGAAAAGTAGTTTATAGTTTCGAATGAAGAAGGTGTGTGTTTTTTTCACTCTAACAACAGTTTCAAAATAGCAAGAAGAGATCAAATAGTATGGTGAGTTGTTGATTGATGATCATCAGCAAGGCAATGGAGCCTTAGACCATGAAGAAGAGCATAAAACTGAACTTAACACCATTGTCAAGGATATCAACTTTGATATCTTTGATCATGTTATGCATGAAAAAGCTAATGTTGAACTTTATGAAGAAATGTGCACATAAATAATTGAACAATTTTTTTCAAAGTTGGATGATGAAAAATTAGACCTATTAGAAGAATTTGACAATCAAGATGAACTAGAACAACAGGTTCACAAGCTTGAACAAATGTTGAAGCAACAGGAGGAATATGGTCCTGATAGAGAGGAGTCCATTCTCTCAAGTCAAGAAAATTCTCATGAACGTGATTTGCAAGGTCTTAGCTAGTTGGAGGAGCTTCCTTTCTGTTGTACAACGGAGCTTGAAGCTGATTTATCAAATGAAAGTTTGTTTCAAGAGGCTTCTTCATTGTTTAAACTTTTTCCTTTGTTGAAGAGGACACGCCTGAGTTGGAGTGTACTTCTGTGGATGATAATGATGAGTTTGAACTTGAGTCAATTGTCCATAAGGGCCTTCCAAGAGCTGATAGCTTTGATGAGTTGTTATCCACCCTAATGGAAGAGGATTTTCCATTGACCATGGAGGAGGAATCAACATGGAAACTTATTATGCAAGGTGAAGGTAATGTTTTTTTTTCTAAGCATTCAAATTATTTTCTCTATAGTCCAAACTTAGCCACAAGCAAGAAAACCATGAAAAACAAGAAGAAAGAGAAGTAGCCAACAATGGTAGTTCAAGGTTTGTTCACTCTAGGGGCTATCCAATCAGACACTTAGCTAGTTTGGAGGCCACTAAAGTACCAGAGGTCATGCTTGTACCCAAGTATGAGGATGCAATTGAAGAAGAAGCTAATTTTGGAGTTGCAGCTGAAAGTGATCAAATTCAGCTCACTTGTCCAATCTAGGACAATGATAGGCATGCTCAAAATCAAGGTGTAAATGAGTTTATTTGCATCTTTCATGAAACATTGCAATAGTCTATTGAATATCTGCATGTGTTTCATGTTCTTTCAACAATACATAATCATGCAATGCATTAGTTGTTGATTAGAAAGGAGTGTTATTTTGCAAATCTAGTCAATGGTTTTGTTTGACTAGATTTTTTTAGCATAGTTAAGTAGTTTTCCTTTGAGGTTTTGGTGTTTGAATAAGTTTTCAAGGTATCATACATTGATTTGTTGAGTTACAACAATGTACAAGAATGTTTTTCAAGTCTTGTTTTGGTTTTCTAAGTGACTTTGGGCCTAGTGGATAAGCCTAGGAAATTGGTCATGATGTTTAACAAGCAAACATATAGTAGATGTCACCAAAAATGTTACCTATTTTTGCTCTTAGCTCAAATAGGTAGAGTTGATTATGTTTTTACAAAGTGAAAACAAAAGGTACATCCATTCCATGCTGTCATATTCATATGCATAAAGGAAAACATCTAAAGACTACATCATCACATTATACATATGCATACAACAGAGAAGAGGAAGAATCATTTTCTTCAAAAGTTAGTCTTTATTGATAATATAAATGTATTGTGTTCCACACAAGCCATGGAACTAACTATTAAAATGTGTATAATGGAAAAAACTATACATTTATAGATACAAGAAAGAAATAATACATATGTAGAGAAAGGGTACCCGTCATTTCCTGAATGACGAATCCCAGTTGTCTTGTTCTACATCATCTTCAGTCCTTCTTGCTTGTCTAGTCTCCAGTTGATGCTCTCCTTGCTACTCCAAGATTTCCTGCATGTGTAAGAGAGAGCTGGTTAGAGCAATGAAGGATCACCAATAAACACATATACAAATATCCATATACATATCATCTGATCCTCATGTGCATTAAGATAGATAGTATACCATATATGTCTAAGAAAACAAGAGAGTTATCAAACACATCTATCATATGCTCTATTTTATCTAACATGTTTGCCTCTTGTGTAGGTATAGGTGAAATCTTTGTTGCTATTTTGTTTCATTTGATTACAACATGTGGGGTGAAATGTGGCTCCCACAAGGGTTGAGCCCAACCTGTTGCCCTCTTAAGTTTTTAAAGAGGGATAAGAATGTTATTCATCTTAAATATCTATTCAATTGATTCACCATAGGCCATGAAGCAATTTTTACAAAGCTCGACAGTGACTAATAATTCATGGGAAGTCACACTTTCATGCTATTAATAGTGATATATGTAGTTTCCACAATGACCTTGGGGGGTACAGTCTTATGCATGATAGAGTTAAGATCTAGTGAGGTGATAAATCTCTGTTATAAAATCCTTGGCAATCAAGTCCATTGTTCACTAGTACACAAACAACAATATATGACTAAATAAACTACTAAAAATTGCATATAAATGACTAATTTTAGTCACGTGACTATTAGTAGTTTATTTGTAGTCATTTATAACACAACCAAATTTATGACTAAACTATTTTAGTCATTTATTTAGTTATTGATTTTTAGTCATTGATTTGGTCATTGATTTGGTCATTGATTTAGTTATTGATTTAGTCATTGATTTAGTCATATTTAGTCATTAATTTAGTCATTGATTGTTGTTAACTAGTCATTTATTTAGTCATGGTAGTCATTTATTTAGTAATATATTTAGTCATTAATTTTACTAGTCATATATTTAGTCATTAATTTAGTCATGTATTTAGTCATTACTTTAGTCATATATTTAGTCATTACAAATCAAATCTAACTTAATTAATCCTCACAAATGCATATAAACTTCAAGTATCATAGATATTCAAATGTTGAAGAAGCACAATGAAATGAAGACTAAAATGCTTGAACAAATATGATTGATCAGACACAAACACAAACAAATTACAAATCAAGAGGAGCCACAATACAGATTTATGAGTGGAGAAAAACCACTCTGAAAAGTTACTTCATTAAGCCTCATTGGAAAATCAAAATCTCATTGGTTACATTCAATGTCTTAGTGACATTGTACAACTTACAGACACTATATAAACAAAATACTCCTATTTTCATATACTTATACTATTTTCCCCTTTCTTAACTGTAGTCCTTTTGGAAGGACAACAACCTCCTATAGGGGCTTGACCCATTTAATCCCATTGCAAATCCACAAATTTCCCGCCGCTATTGGTTTCGGCTCCTCCAAAATATTCCTCATTGGTATTCCCCTTTCACTTCTCCAATTTGGAGTTGCAGCCTAAAAATAAGGTTTCAAAATTTGCACATCAAAAACTTAGAAAAGTCAAATAATATAGAGGATAAAATTCAAACATTTTCTTTTCCTTTTCCAACTATGGCACCCTAAACTTAGGCGCTAGATATAATGTTTCCTAGTTATCTCTTACAATTTATAAAAAAATGAACTCATGCAAGACAACAAACAAATAGACAATATAGTGATGTACGAATGCCTTATTCTTGAACAATTGATCAATAGCTTGATTATTGATTGTAAATTTGTAATTGATATGCTTGAAAGTGTCCTTTCCTGTGTGTGAATTGGAGCTTTGGATGAGGATATGAACATCCATCAAAAGCATATTTGGAAGTAGATTTCTACCAGATATTGTAGTTGCAAGTTCCAATAATTATAATAAAGATACATAATTTTACCTTTCTGCATCAACTAATGCAATTCTGATTTATACCTTTTAGAGGATCGACAATGATAACCTTTATCATATCAACATACTCACCTGCAAGTTGCAACACAACATTAAACTTATTAATTAGACTCAACATCTAAGAAAGAAAAATAAACTTCAAACATTATCAATTTAGTAAAAAACTCAGCAATTTCAAAGATCAAAGTAGCTAATGCTTTACTCTCTACATCCTCTACTACAATCAAAAGAGGCCTTTTTTTTTGTGATAAATGCAACAAGAAATTATATTATTTGTCAAAACTTATCACTATGTACTTATGAAATCAAGATCATTCAAATTGTCAAACTAATCGACATGACTACCTAATTTATTTCTATCACATACACTTTGGGTATACAAGATCATTGAGAATCCCAATTATTGAACTATGAAATTCAACAACGCAATGAAATTATATCTTAAGAAAAATGTAAATCAAATCAACATTACATGTCTCAGCTTATCAATTGATCTCAAATTGTATATACACCTTTGTAATATAGCTTAAGGACATCTACAATAGATATGCACAAAATGAATTTGGTGGAAAGGCTTTAAAAACTTTCAAGCGAATACAATTCGTAGGTGTAAAGCCAAATTCCACAACCTTTGCCAACATCCTCCCTTCTCGTGCCAAAATGGGAGCTTTGAAACAAGATATGAATATACATCAATGCATAGACAATACATGATAGTATCCCTATAAGAAATGTGGTCTATGGATTACAATATTGCAGGATATGCACAAAATGGATTTATTGAAAAGAATTTAGAAACTTTCAAGCAAATGCAATTGGTAGGTGTAAAGCCAGATTCCACAACCTTTTATAGCATACTCCCTGCCTGTAATAAAATGGGAGCTTTGGATAGGGTATGTACATCCATCAAAGTATAACAAAAGGTGGATTTCTGTCAGATATTATGGTTGGAAATGCTCCAGTAGATATGCATGCAAAATGTGGAAGCATAGGCAAGGCATGTGAACTATTTGAAAAAATGCCTCAAAGAGATGTCATCTCATGGAATGCAATGATTCCAGGTTTTGTAGAAATTTTTTTATTGAAAAGTCTTTCAAAACTTTCAAACGAATGCAATTGGAAGGTATAAAGCCAATTTTTTTGCCAGAGTCCTCCCTTCCTGTGCCAAAATGGGAGCTTTGGGATGGGCTATGAACATGCACCAAAGCATAATGGTAGGGGAATTTTTGTCAGATGTTATAGTTGGATATGCTTTGGTAGACATATATGCAAGATGTGGAATCATAGACAAAACACCTTAATTGTTTGACAAAATGCCTCAAAGAGATGTCATTTCATGGAATGAAATGATTGATTGCAAAATGTGCACAAAATGGATTTTGCAAGGAACCTCTCAAAATATTTGAATTAATGAAGCACTCTAGAACACATCCTAACAATGTAAGCTTGTCTTGGGTTCTAGGTGCATTCAGTCATGCAGGTTTAGTGGATGAGAGTTGCACATGCTTCACACTAATGTGTAAAATGTATTTATCTAAGGGCAGAAAAATATGTAAGGCAATGCTAAGAAATAAAATTCTAAATAGAAATGTGTAAAATTTTGCCTGGTAATTTTACTTGGTCATGATTACCTTCATTTGTTTGATGGTTTAGATATTAAGCATTTTTTTGTGAATATAGTACCATGTTACCTTCAACATAAAAAATATGTTATAAGAATTAAACTTGACATTTTTAGATGCATGCACTACCAGCATGAGGGATCTGCAACCATAAATATAATGATAAACAAGTAAATTGTGTGCATTTACATCTTGTTCTTTACTTTGTATTGATATATTAAAGTCAAACAATATTATTATTTGGAAGCATCTAAGAGGAATTCAAATGTCTGATAATGCTTAAACTAAGTTGGGATGATCATCTTACAAGGGGCAGATTTTGAAAAGAGTTCAAATGGAAATGTCGACACATTAGTAAACTCCAAAGTGTTCTTCCCTGAAGTCAACAACTTAGTTAAAGGAAACCAAAAACTTATATTTTAAGTGCAATAAATAAAAGGAGAAATTGAATCAATGCATGATGATCCTATGTGGAGATTTATTTTCTATAATGCTATTTCAAAAGTTAAAACTTAAGATATATAGCAAAAAAATACTATGCTCTATGATAGCATGTCTAACAAACAATCCTTGACTTCAAAAAAATAACTGATGTATTAAGCATGCAATAAATTGCTGGTTCATCTTTGAAAGATACTTACCATCCCTTGAATAGAAATGTATTACTAGACCTAAATATACAATTTTTTTAGTAATGGATTTTTTCTTAACTTCTTCCCCCCGTGCTAACATTTTTTCCAAATCTTGTATGTTCATGATCTTTGTAAAAGCATTAACTTCCTTTTAGTGCTCCAAAGAAAACTAAATAGAAGATACTTATTTTTCAAATATATGATACTCTTAATTCTATTCATAAAAAATCACATCCTTTTTGTTTAATGTAAAGAAAATTATTAAATACACGATAGGAAACAGGCTGGCATTATCAAACTTCAAATGAAGTAAAAATGTTGTTGCCCCAAAATCAAAATCTTACTCAAATAATTTTAATGAGATTTGTTAAATACTGAATCATTCATGTATAGGTAGGTCTCAAATCAAAATGATTGTTCACTAGTCAATTAAACATTTGTAGTAGGGTGTGACATTTTATTTTGGTCAGAACCTTGTTTGCAAGCCTTTAGATCTATCAAGTGACATCTTGGATCCAAAAAGAAAATTTTAGCTATGACTAGAGGTTGTTCTGCAAAGTGTTGGTTCTATAGAGAAATTAAGATGTTTGTTGAGATCATACATAATGGCAGAATTATTCCCTATAATTACGTCAAGATGTCCTTTAAAGTACCTAACACTGAAAGAAGGGCCTAATCAATCTTAGGTAATTCCTTAAAGAGCCTCCCTCTTCTTCTATTAGATTAAGGCTTCATATAGAAGCCCAAGACAATATAACATGTACTACTATCCTTGATAAGAAATATTTCAAGATTAGCGTATCAAAGAAGGGAATACAGGTTACATGGGTCTCCTATATATCCAACATTATCATGGATGGTTAGATGGACATTCAACACATTTTATTCATGAATATCATGGTCACATGTAAGGAGAGATCTTAGCTCCTTAGATCAATTGATTGTTTGGGAAACTACAAGGATGTGAAGTTCTAGTTTCAATCCTCTAAGATGTCATTAAGGAGGTTGACACTAACAATGTGGTAAAGATTGTGAGAAATGTGGCATATGTGCAACCTACAAGCATATACCTATTGAATACCTTGTGTGCAATCCATGTACAATGCACTCAAGGACATTGAAAAAATTGAGTGGACCAAACATTTGTAGCCAATGGACCACAATCACATGCAATAATTTGGTCCTGAATTCATCATACCTATTGAAACCAAATATGCATTCTATTTCACTCACTTGGAGAGGGTGGTTGAATTACAAGAGCCTTTGCAACTATTTTTCCATGGGGATGCACTCCCCCTCCCCAAAATCCCCCACATTTCCAAGAGAAGGGTATCCATAGAATGTAGGTACACAGGGACTTAGAGGGAACATCCCTTTTCCATTCCACCACCGCTCAAGACCTAGGGACATTTCTGAGACATCTCCCTCAAAGAGAGGAGATTTCCAAGACATCCCCTTGGTTTACTCATTAAAACATAGTTGGAAAACTCGCCAATTGAAAGTACTCAACAAGCACAAAAAACTTAGTTTGAAAAAAACTCGGCAAAAAATAGACATGTCTGAAACAAAATACTGAAACACAATGTTATACAGACTTGAAATTTTGAAACTGGCTAGACAAAAAATAGACATGTCTGAAACAAATATATATAATATATATGGAATTGTGCATCCAAACTCCAAGGTGACTATATAATGATAGGATTAATAAGATAGAATTGCAACAGTTTATTTAGATTTATTGTCTCAGCCTAGGACAAACATTTTAGAATCGGGAATATAGAAAAGGAGTCAGTCATATGTATTCATTCTCCAAAGAGAAAATAAATTGAAAACAAGTCACTAAGGTACTAGGTGGAACAATTGAATCTCATCCAAGATGTTCAAAGATAATTTCCATTATTTTCTTATATTGTTAATGTAATTCAATATAAGGATATTCAATATTATAAGGTGGTAAGTAATAAATCCTATGGATAAAGGCATGCAACTAATTTTCTAGTTGTGGAATTACTACCATGGTAACATGGACACAATAGGAAGGGCACAACAGTGATGTAGATCACATTATTACTCTACCTAGTGAACAAAATGTTATAAATGAAACTTGAATAAACAAAACTAGAGTACAAAATTATGTGACAAACAAAATAGCATTCAGAACCAAAAGAAGAACACTCAAAGAGTAGTAAAAACACCAACCCGCATAGCAAAATTGAATGTCGTGAACTCCACAATGAGTTTCAATCCATAATATGTTGCACCGACACCAATGCCAGTAAAACCAGTCTGCAATGGTAGAATACATGCAAACATAAATTGGCTATATATTTGAATAATAAAAGATATAAAGGAAAAACGTCTTTTGAAAGGATTTCAATTAGCACATTTTAGCTTCAAAAACTTGCAAACCTCAGTGACTGGGGTATCAAGAACCCTGGTAGGTCCAAAATTTTGCAAAAGGCCTTTAGAAACCTATAAAGAAACAAAAATATAAGTATAGCAAATGCAAATATATCAAATTTTCAAGTTTTTAGTCAATTATTCAATTGCAAAGGGTTCTTATCTGATTATTATATAATTTTGATAAAATTTCCACAAGTAAAATACCATAGTCCTTCCTGCATGTGCCAAAATGGGAGCTTTGGGACGGGCTATGAACATGCACCAAAGCATAATGGTAGGGGAATTTTTGTTAGATGTTATAGTTGGATATGCTCTAGTAGACATATATGCAAGATGTGGAATTGTAGACAAAACACCTAAATTGTTTGAAAAAATGCCTCAAAGAGATGGCATCTCATGGAATGAAATGATTGATTGCAGAATGTGCACAAAATGAATTTTGCAAGGAACCTCTCAAAATATTTGAATTAATGAATCACTCTGGAACACATCCTAACAATGTAAGCTTTGCTTGGGTTCTAGGTGCATGTAGTCATGCAGGTTTAGTGGATGAGGGCTGCACATACTTCACACATCAGTAACCCTTATTGCATTACAATTTATATATATAGTTGATCATTAGGTGTGCATGGTTTACCTTCATGCCCGTGCTAGCTATATTGAGGACACCCTAAACATTATTACTAAGGTGCAATGTCTTGACAACATCTATACACTTTTTTCACAACATTCTTATTATATCTATACATAGAATATGGGTTCCCAATTTGGAGCTCTTATTCTTTGATATAGCTTTGTGAGAGTGACCCATTCATCATCAACATCTCTTTACAAGTTTCATTGATTCCCACTTTTTTATTTTCTTCTTTTAAAAAGTCATTTGATAAGAGATGAGAATTTACTATTTTACTTTTGTGTGCAATATGAAATTAGTCTGTGTAATTGTTGACTTTGTAAAGCTAGATCTATGCAATTAATGGGCCATGGTGGCATTTGAATGGTAATCAAGTGCATTTTCTTTATTTATTCATGTTATTGCAATTAGAACATGATTTTGGGGTGGTGTATTACAGTTGCTGGGAATAATAATCTACTTTTCAAGATTCATCTCCATTCTTTTGTAAGGAATCATATGGTCTAGTAGTCATATTGTATCTTTTGAGAAAATCTTAGAGAAATTCGCTTATTTACAATAACTCTGTTTGACTAGATTTTGGTTACACTGCACTGTATTGAAACTACATCAAATTTTATGTGGTACATGCTTGCATTTTCCAATATTAACCACTTATGGCAATTATCTCAGCCATAAAAGATATGGGGTTAAAATTCTTTTTATGTATTTTCCCTCTTTGAGCTCAAATCAACAAACCTTGTATCATTCTTTTTGTATACACCCAAAAACAATCATCATATTCAATTAATTAAATATAACCTATTTGATTAATACTTCAACTACATGTTAATACTTCAACTACATATAAATAGGGTCTTACTTTATTTATATTGTTCACTTTCCTTTTAATTCTCCTAAATCACATTCTTCTAAATAATTAAATAAACAAAATACCCTAAATGTGTTTATTTAATTAACCTTCCTTAATCCTAATTAAGAATTAGAGCACATTTCTACAACTTTTTGTGTGCCACCTCATAAAGGTCACATGAAAATAAATAAGCCTAATTATTAATTAGAATTATCCTCACACACTTCCACCAATGAGAAAAAGCACATGGCTTTATTCCCCCACACTTCCAACAAATTTGGAGCACATGGTTCTTTGTTTCACACACTTGGTAATCCCATACATTTGGCATGCTTCCAATTGGTCAAAGGATTCTCTCCACACACATGGCATATTGTCCTTGGTCAAGGGGACAACATCTTAATTCCTTTCATCTCCACCGTCTATTATTTCTCCTTGGAATGTAGACCGTTGATAGGTGCCACCTCACAAAATGCTTGAAAAACCCTATAAATACACCCTCTTGCCTTAGAATTTATCATCCACCTTTTGAGTAATGTTATAATTCTATTTTGAGATACAAATTGGAATAGTGTTATAATGCCATTTTTCATCCACACTTTGAGTATTGTTACCATGCAGGTTTTTTGTAGGAGCTTGGAGCTTTCATGGAGTCTTATACGTAGTTTTCATATTATGTGTTACTTTGCATTCTCATTTTAGATTACTTAATTGCTTAATAGTTACATTTTATCATCCCCATTGCATCATAGTTACATTTTAGGTTAGTTTGTTTTATGTTTGCATTTGATCATATGCATAATCATGGATAGTCCTCTATAGTTTCATATCATCTCACTCATCTCCACTTGTTCATCTATCATCAACATCATCTTTCATTTATCATTGTATTCATCATCAATTCCATCATCTCATTTCATTTAGAAGCATACCACTAATCCTTCCAGCACACATTTTCACTTAGAAATCATCTTAGCTTGCATATTAAGCATCAAATCTCATTTTCTAGGTAGTCATTTTAACAACCTTTGTGCCCATAGAAATTTGAGGGCCAAACAGTTTAATAAATCCCTAGAAATAGAGGACAATGATACGTATTTGAAAGATTTGATTGTATTACGAATATAGTAGTTTTACTTGCTTTGAACTTTGAATGTAAACCATCTCATTAAGGTTTGTGTTGACATTAGAATACTTCTCCACATTCGACACACACACACACTTTTCTTAGTATACATTTTGTTTGTGGTTAATTATGTATTCTAGCAATGATCTAAGTGCTATGGTTATAGGTAGTAACCTAGCCTAATTCATTACAATTTTGAAATGCTATTATACTATGCATTTAATCTGATATGATGTAATTCACATTTGACTATCCTGAGTTGTACAATTAATGATTTAGACAAGACTCAACATAAATGACTATCAAAATTGTGTCACAAAATCACCTTTAATAGGCATATCAAACAGATTTTTGCATGTTACTTATGATTGTTCAAGGATACATAAGGTTTGTGAAGTATGGAAATGGTTCTTTTAAACTCAACCTAATTAGGAAATTTTGTTTTACCCAAATTTTCTTGCTTCACAAGTTTGTGTTATGGTATTTATTTGCTCATTTAAGTATGCTTTTTTTAACTTCCAATGATAAGCTACTTAGATCCTAGAGGTAATTTCTATTAGGATATGTGTAGGGGGTAAAGAATCACAACTATTTTTCATTCACATTCTCCATCTTTATGATTTCTAATTTGCATCATAAAGGATAGGCATGTTTGATGAAATTCAAACTCAAAATCTGACTAAATTAAATTTTGTGCTCCAGCCATCTGAGAAAACAGCTAGCATTTCTCCAAAACTAAATAGAGGACATGCTAAGAAGTGAGTTAGTTTCATTTTTTTTGAACTAATTTATTCACTTTGGATTTTAGTTTTTCACAATGTAATATGTGTATTTTCTTTCTTTTTCCCTGGTTTTTTAATAATAAATTGAGTTCCAAAGGTTAAAACATTTGTATATTTGTGTTTCTCAGGCTAACTCTTTTGCTTTATATACTCTAGAGAAGTTTCCTTGATTTTCTATAATTCATGAGAAATCATTGATCTGTGTTTGATTTGAGAGAAAACATGGCCAACAAACTTCTAAGTGTTCAACCAGAGGAGCTCAAGTTTGTATGTAAGTAGAAACCACGTATGTTGTCTAGACATTTTCATCTATATGAAGTTCACATTTGAAATCAGACCATGGATTCTATCGACCTATGGACAAATTCTCAGTTTGGTTAGTTAAATTAAACATGCTTAAGTTGGGTGAGGATGCTATATGTCAGTCTAGTTAATTAATAGAAATATGTTTAAATGGTCAAGTTACATTGTAAATTTAACTGTAGCTTCTCTAACGATTGACCTAAATGACTAATCTGAATACTAGTCTAAATCCTCTTTAGTTAAGACACAAATCAAATGCATAGTGAAAAACTTCAAAAAAGGATGCTTAAAAATATAACAAACCAGTAGGAAGAACAACCAAAATACCATACACACTTGAACATGGCAATTAAAAGATCAAATATATAGTCAAAAAGATGACTTTATGCATTAAAAACTTGTTGGTTAAGATGAAACATGTCACTCTAAAGTCCCAAAATAACCCAATGTAACCAACTCCTAAGACTTTTGTGTCATTACTTCTGCATATCTAGTTCAATTTGAGTTGGGTCATAGAAAGTTTTTCCATCTTCTCCTCCTGTGCTTTTGCACTATTTCTTATTTCTTTGAATTTTGTGCCTAATAACTAAGCTATTACATCAATCCTCTTAATCCATTACACAAAAAAATTTATGAATTCCTGAATCACTTTTAGGTCCTTGAGCTAGAGCTACTTTACCTAATCTATAGAGAACATTGTGAACAATACATCTAGTTTATTAGATTCATCTTGTGATAATATCTTACCTGTTGCATTGGTAACTTGAGAAAATACAAGTTTGATGATACCCCCTGTTTGATGATGAGAAGATGGGTGGCTCTCAGATGAGTACAACTTCACAAACTATTTCAATTGTCAAAGATGAATTTGAAAGAAACTCAAACAACCAGCGTAAGGTATAGTACTTTACCCATCTTCTCATCATAAAATAGGGGGGTTTGAAGATGAGCACAAATTCACCAACTATTTCAATTGTCAAAGATGACTTGGAATGTTTTTTGCTTTGGTTCCCACTCGACACTTCAAGGATATATTTTGGGGTTTTTGAACAATGACTTCAATATTGGTAGCCTGATTTTCAAGGACACAATGCTGCAACCAGCCTTTGGTAGAATGAAATATTTAATAAACACTTCCTACTAGATGAATTTTCTATGCTACTTTGTGATGAAAGTAGTTTAATCTCTGTCTATATTCACCATATCACAATGTTCTATTTTGTATTCAATCTTAGTATGGTGCACTATAAGGGACAACAGTAGTTATTGATTACTATGGAAAGTCTATTGTTGTACCCCTTATCCATTATTCATATTATTATATCTTAATTGAAATCATAGAACATTAGAAACTTTGTGCACATAACCCTAAATTGAGTCAATTGAGTTACATTTTTGGTATGTTCATAGGAAGTTGAGTCATCTTAGTGCTAATAGGCTATGGACTTAGTCTAGTAAAGTCTTATTAAGCTAAAACTATTTACAATAGTCCCATGTGATATCATTATCATTTTATGGGGCGCTTGTATTTCCCTAATGGTAACCATGGAGTTAATCCCTGAAAGATGGTTGAATAGTGAAACCCCACCCAATTGTGACATTACTATTTCTCCTTTAAAATATCATAATAGATCAATGGATAATTATCTTCTATTTTTCTACTATACTTCTATATTTTTGCTATGGGAAAAGGTATTATCAGATACATATTGTATTTCAGTCTATTTTGACATTTTGAGTTCATAACATTGATATCAAAATAGTTTTTGAACTTCAAATATTCATTAGATCCTCAATAAAATGAAATTTAATTCATCATTTATAGATCTTCATTGAAATAATGGAAAGTTGAATATATATACCAGACTTATTTTGTTTGCACACATGGCTATGTTGAAAGGAACAATTAGTCAACATAGTTAGATGAGCACAAACTAATTCTCGAACATTGATTTCTCAATTCTTACCAACACCAAATTTTCTTGTTGGCCACCATAACTACTTTTATTACTATTGTATACACCTAAAAATGGTCTAGAGAAATCTGATTAATTAAATATGACTTATTTAATTAATTAATCCTTAAAATCCTTTACTATTAAATAAATAGGAAATATTTATTTAAATAGTTCATCATAATTCTTCAATCTTGATTCAATTATTTTCATCTTATTTAAATAAACAAATTTTATTTAAATATCATATTCAAATTCATCTACTATTAAATAAATTAAATACTTATTTAAATAGTTCACATTCTAAATTCTCCTATTTCTTAAGTTTTAATTAAATAAACAACTTTATAGTTGGCATTATTTAATTATTACATTATATTCAATCTTAATTAATTAAATAAATCTTTATACTTTATTGTTTAATTATCATACTTCTTCTATTTAATTTAATAAACAAACTTCTATAGTTTATTTATTTAAATTATTTATCTCCCTTTTTGCTAATTTAAATAAATCAAAAATATTTAAATAAAAGCATAAATCAAATCCCTCTATTCACTCACCAATAAAATTATATTTTTTCAAATCTAATTAATGCAACTAGCATTCATAGGAAAAGCCTCAGGGAAAAACCTATAGGAAATCCTCTCAATATTCTTCCTCATATCTTTCCTCTCATCTTGCCTGGTGTTTTCACGGGGAGGAACAATCCCAATGATCAACTCCACCTTCTCATCTCTTACCATTCAAATATCCAGATTTAATCCTAGCCTCTGCTGTGTTACCCCTGTGCAAAACTGTTGCCAGAAATCTATATATACAACCTTCTGAAACATGAAAATGACCCAAAGAATTATCATCTTTTATGCAAACTTACTCTACAAGAATTAGTACTCAAGCAACCAAGCAATCATAAGCATTAGCATTAACATTAGAAATAGTATCATAGCATCATTAATTCAATAGATTTCATATCACGACAACACCATTAGTTTTTACTGTATCTTCCTTTTATTAGTTTTCATTACAATAGTTTACAGTAGCTTCATATCACTTAGAAATCATTCTTAATCATCACATCATTGCATTTAGCATCCATTCCGTTCTCTAGATAGGAATTTTAAACAGTTACGGTGCTTACAAATCTGAGAGCCTCTGTAACTTGATAAATCTTTGGAGATAGGAGACAATGAGACATCTTCAAGATTTTTAGTGTTTTAAATTAGTTTAATTCATGTTAATCTTGATCTAATGTCTTATTAAGAAGTGTTTTAGTTGTTCTTTTACTTTTAATTATTCACACTTACATTCTGGCGCCCACTGTGGGGCTATACCCCATGTTTTTAACAAGTTTTTCTGGAAATTTTTTGTACAGGAATCTGGCATAAATTGTTTTAGCGCGATCGAAAGATTCTATAGCGCTTTTGAGACAAACTATAGCACATCAAAATTTTGTTCTAGTGCTTTTGAAGAAAAGTATAGCACTTTGAAGGACTGTTTTAGTGCTTCAATCTTACCTTCCAGCACAAGGTGATAGTACACATCCAACATTTGTTTTAGCACGTTTGTAAAATCCTATAGTGCTTCGGGCTATTTCTATAGCACTTAGGGCTATTTCTATAGTGCTTTTGGATATTTCTATAGCGCTTTTGATCACTGTCATAATGCTTATGTGTAATTCATTTTCTAGATCCGACGCATCCATGACCAATAAATTTCATTTCTTCAGTTGGATTAAAAAGAATCAATCTAGGATAGACACTTCTTCAATTGGTTTAAAAATGAATCAATCCTAGGATAGTCACATTTTCATTTGGATTAAAAATTTATCAATCCAAGGTAGTCACCAGACTTTTCAATTTGGATTTAAAAATGAACACCATGTCTTTTTGTGAAGCAACATCTTCACTATGAAGCAACATCTTCACATAGATTAGAAATTTTTTGTTTGGGCTCTAAAATTGATCAAGTGATTTATGTGTTTGTATGGTTGATAGGCATATGCTCTCCCCTTAACTAGGTGATACAAAAAGCCAGACTCATCCTTTTTATGCATTCTTCAAGTTTTATTACATCCTTTAGAAGGCCCGCCGTAGTGGGAAAAAGTACTCACCCTACGGGAACGACCTAAGTGGGTTCAAACCAAAGTCGGGTTTTTCCACCCCACTATAAAATTTAAAGAAAATCTGGGGAAACCCACTTTTTCTAGAAGTGTGCAAGATAACCATCCCTAAAACCTTTGTTCTAAAGGTTGGGAGGTCTCCTGAGGGAGTCTATTATTTCCGCTCTAAACGGAAACCCTTTCTAAGAACCTAGTGTAGTATCCAGCTAATTTAGTAACCAGACATTGTAATACTCGCAGTGCAAGGGGAAGGAAGAATCTACCCCCAAGACAATCACCATATAATTTCCACGGACCATTTTCTCGGGGGATCAAGAATTCTAACCTTGAGTACATGCCTGTAAAAGACAAAAACATGGGCACCCTCTAGGGGATGACATAGTTGTGTGAGTTGATGCAATTTTAAGATGTGGGTTGTTGAGTATAATGATGACCTTTTGACTATTAAGAGCGAGTCTGTTTGAAGTGCTTTATTGTTATCAAACCAATGAAAATAGGAGCATGCATGGTTCTTTTGAACATACACTATTTGTTTAGATTACAACTCTTAAAAACAATTGTCTACATTTGATTGTTGTGTTTTTCAAAATCATTAAAATCCAAATGAAGATCATCCAAAAAAAAAAACAACACAAAAGAGTCAAAACAAAATCAAACAGTGAAAATTTATGATTAGGGATTGGAAATCCACAATGTTTGTCAAGAAATTCCTCACAACAAGAGTCAAAAATCCAAAGAACAAGAAATTGAAACTCAAACCACCATGGCTGAAATAGATGAGAATCAATTGAATGCTTTAACTTAGTAGATGGAAAACATTCAACAAAAATTCAAAGACATACAAAGAGAAACCACATAAAGATATTTGATGCCAAACATCTACCCATATCCTCTTGACCAAACAATGAACATGATACCTTCTTCACCAAAAACTACATCATCCAAGTTCAATGTCATTGATTTTTTGCAAAAGTTCAATAAGCCCAAATCTAAGTCCTCAAACACAAATGATATTGAGCAATCCTATCTTGTCATGCATTTATCTCCATCCACCATAAGCCAAAATAAACCTCAAGATTCTTTCACTCAAATTAACAATTCCATACAATCATCCTCTTCTATCATATCTTCAACATCCAATGATTCATGTCAATCTCAATCCAAAGCATGCTAGCATAGACTCCCCTACACATCAAGATAAAAATATTATTTCCACTCCATCCAATGATATCAAAATTCCACAAATTCCATCTATCCTAGGTCCTCATTCTAGTTCATCAAACATTCCATCTATCCTAGGTCCTCATCCTAGTACATCAAACCTTCCCTCTATCCTAGGTCCATATCCTATTTCTCATGAACAACAAAGGAACACATCATTGATTCCCTTTCAAAATTATACCCACATTAACTCATCCATAATAACTCCATATCATGCATCTCAATCCACCCCTCCCATTGCTCTTGGAAGAAATTTGGGTGCCAAATATCAAAAGCTTCTATATCAAAATCCACGTGTATCAAAGGATCAACATGTCTCCTTGATGAGACATGCAAAATTAAAAGAGAATTTGATCCTAAATCAAAAGAAATTTTCAAAAGGTTACAAAGGCCCAACAAAGAAAAAAGGAAATTTTCAAAGACCACAAAGGTCCATAAATAAAAAAGAAAAATGTCAAAGGCCACAAAATCCCACAAAGAAAAAATAAAAGTCAAAAGTCATGTGTATTCCTAAAAATGTCATAGAAGCAATAAAATCTAAATTGGCATCCAAAATTGCTAATCCAAAAGCTTCCTCCAATTTTCCATCTAATAACCTATCACCTTCCAAATGCATTTTTCCTCCATCACTCCACCACCCTTCAAGGTGTGTACCAATGCTGATCTTGCCATCCTTTCCATCTATCCATCAATAGGCCTTCCAAACTCCTATCCATTATCCAACATTCAACCCCCATCATTCTCCTTTAATCCAAACATGTGCATAAGTCCTTAGATTCTTCCATCATATCATTAATCCGCCAACACTTAGGATTCTAATTCCCTTTTTCCATGGTTTATTAGGGGGATATTTGGTTGTGAAACTTGATGCTTAAGTCCTTCCTCCATCTCCCTATCATCCATATCCTATCTTCCATATTCCTCTTGCACTCTACACTTAGGGACAAATTTTGTCCATCTTATCATTCACGATCATTATCCTTTTTATGCTCATTCCTTACATTTCCACCTTTGATCTTGACAAGGTTAAGGATCTTCTTGAACATCATATATCTTATCCTATACGCTTTATCCATATCTTTCATCTTATCCATATTCCATCATTCTTACTAAATACATGCTTTCTTCCTTTCCTTGGCCTTGATGAGGAATAGGGGAAAAATACTTGGGCCTTGTGTCTATATCTTATCTAGCTGATCTTGATCATCACCATTCATTTATTTTTATCCTAGATTTCTTAAATTCCATATCTCCTAGCTTATCAAAATCCATGTCACCATGACCCTTTGCAACCTTGAATCTTATCATACAAATCATATTTGAGCCTAGCTGTAAAACATTATCCAATCCTCATATCTTTTGTCAATAAATCATCAAAAATCATCAATCTTATCATACTTAGAGGAAACTAGTGATCCTAAGTACCTATCATCATCATGCCTTATGGAATCAATCATTCTTGGAATCTTAATCAATCCACCATTATCATCTTTTGACAAGAGATATGTTGCTTGTGTGACATGTTTTGCAATGTATCTTTCATTTTGATCTATCATTTATCCATGGTTGCATTATCCCTATAGTGGGGCATCTTGTTCCTTCAATCAATCATATCATCTCATTTCATCTTAAATATCTTGAAAAAAAAAAAAAAATTAGAAAAGAGAAAAATATAAAAAAATCAAAAAGATTGAAAAAGTGCAATAAAAACATGTAGTGAAAACCTAGTAACAGGTGTTACTTGTGATTTTAAAGCCAAATTTTCTATCTATTGGAAACATTTCATGGTCATTACTTTCACAATCATTTTACATCCATTATCATATCATTGCGAGTAGTCATGTCTCACCCTAGCTTGGGGCAAAAATCTTGAACTCGCTAGGGGCAATAAACATCGAGCCTAACCAAATAGACTAACAGTAGGAAGAAAAAAACAACGAAAACAATAACCAAAACAAAACCCAACATGGAACATCAATCACCATTGGAAACACATTGGACATCCATATCACAACAAAAAATCCAAAAAACAAGTCAAAAAGTTAGTATTGAAAAATCCAAAAAACATGAGTCTGGGTCATTCAAACTACATGGTATCTACATGTATAATGTAGGAAAAGCTAATCATTGATCAGCCCCTGAGGCCCCTAGGATGGGTATTTAGGTTAGGTTTGATTCAAAATCTTGAAAACACAAAAACATTATAAAATTAGGATGGATGATCTAATTTGAATAATGAGTTGCAATACTTTAAGTAATGGCTGGATATGTTGTATTTTGATCATTGTTATCATTTCTTTGGAGCAACTCGATGATGTATTGAACTAGAGAAGCTAAGAAGAAGAATAATATTTTCTTTTTTTGTTGTCTGTGATTTAATCATCATTACTATGTGAATTGTCGTGAGACGTGCTCTACAAAGTATCACTGATGACATTCCAATTCACAAAGGAAAGTGATTAATTCTTGTCTATTTTATGCAAGAAATGCTCAAGTCATCTCTGTTTAATTATACCTCAATGCTTGCGTTAGCTTGAAATATCAAAAATCATGGAAGTAGTACTCAAGTCATGATTGGTTTACATTATACCATCGATGCTTGTACTCACTTTCAACATTTTAAAAGCTCAATGATGATACAAAGCACAAAAGTACTGTTTAATTGCCAATTTTTTTTGCATGTAGATTTGCATGATTAAATTAGATTGCATTTATGTTATTTTTGCATCTAAAGAGTAATTTATTCCAAAGGCTGGTGAATCAATAACATGACAAAATAATCATCATTTCTCAACTGAATAAGTGTACATCTTCAAGTTTTAGTACATTAATCAATCCTATACTGGGGCATATCAATCAAAGCTAATAAACCACATTGGCTATTGATATCTATATCGACCTGCACCAGATGCAGAATCATGTCCCATGTCTTTGGGAAGAACTATAAAATCCTCCTATGATCATAACATGTTGCAAATCAGCAATATTATCAATCAATCAAAAATCAATCAGCCTATCAATCTCTTCAGCTCTAGTGATACTTTGATCAAATCTTGTGAGCGACTATCATTGAACCTCTCCTATCAAGAGGTTAATCAATCATCAACCTATCATTGATGCTTACCTATCATGAGGAAAATCATCAACCTATCATTAATCCTCACCTATCATGAGGTCAATACATCAAATCAACCTCGCCTATCATGAGGTCAATCATCAAGCATCATTAAACCTCGCCTATCATGAGGCCAATACATCAAATCAACCTCTCCTATCATGAGGTTCATCAATCAAACTATAATTATTCCTCGCCTATCATGAGGATAATTATCATCAATCAATCATCAGACCTCACCTATCATGAGGTCGAACATCATCTACTTGATCAGGAGCATCAATCAATATCGAATCAAAGGCTGACATGATAAAAAATCATCAAACACAAGGAGGCTTAATTCAAACTTCATTTAGAGGAACTTTCTACATCAATTATTAGGAGATAAATCATTTCATCATCAACTCTTCACCCAATCATCAGAAAATCATAAAAATTTGAAAAATTCCAAAAAATAAACATATCAAAAATTCATTTAAAATTTATCTCTCGAGGGGGCATATATCCATCAATCACCTGAAAATCATGTCTAGGACATTCTAAAAAATTTCTCGTCAATACTAGCAGCAACAACACAAAATTTTCTTTGAAGCAATGCATAAACACATCACTTCAAAGAGGGAAAAAATGTATACACCTAAAAATGGTCTAGAGAAATATGATTAATTAAATATGACTTATTTAATTAATTAGTCCTTAAAATCCTTTACTATTAAATAAATAGGAAATATTTATTTAAATAGTTCATCATAATTCTTCAATCTTGATTCAATTATTTTCATCTTATTTAAATAAACAAATTTTATTTAAATATCATATTCAAATTCATCTACTATTAAATAAATTAAATACTTATTTAAATAGTTCACATTCTAAATTCTCCTATTTCTTTAGTTTTAATTAAATAAACAACTTTATAGTTGAAATTATTTAATTATTACATAATATTCAATCTTAATCAAATAAATAAAGCTTTATACTTTATTGTTTAATTATCATACTTCTATTTAATTTAAAAAACAAACTTCTATAGTTTATTTATTTAAATTATTTATCTCCCTTTTTGCTAATTTAAATAAATCAAAAATATTTAAATAAAAGCATAAATCAAATCCGTCTATTCACTCACCAATAAAATTATATTTTTTCAAATCTAATTAATGAGACTGGCATTCACGGGAAAAGCCTCGGGGACAAACTTGCAAGAAATCCTCTCAATTTTCTTCCTCAAATCTTTCCTCTCATCTTGCCTAGTGTTTTCATGGGGAGGAACAATCCCCATGATCGGCTCCACCTTCTCATCTCTTACCATTCAAATCTCTAGATTTAATCCTAGCCTCTGCTATGTTACCCCTGTGAAAAACTGTTGCCAGAAATCTATATATACACCCTTCTGAAACATGAAAATGACCCAGAGAGTTATCATCTTTTATGCAAACTTACTCTGTAGGAATTAGTACTCAAGAAACCAAGAAATCATAAGCATTAACATTAACATTAGAAATAGTATCATAGCATCATGGCATCAATATATTTCATATCATGACAACACCATTATTTTTAACTGTAGCTTCCTTTTATCAGTTTTCATTAAGATAGTTTACAGTAGCTTCATATCACTTAGAAATCATTCTTAATCATCACATCATTGCATTTAGTATCCATTCCATTCTCTAGATAGGCATTTTAAATAATTACAATGCTTACAAATCTGAGAGCCTCTGTAACTTGATAAATCTTTGGAGATAGGAGACAATGAGACATCGTCAGGCTTTTCAATGTTTTAAATTAGTTTAATTCATGTTAATCTTGATCTAATGTCTTATTAAGAAGTGTTTTAGTTTTTCTTTTAGTTTTTACTTATTCACACTTACAACTATAGTTTAACTACTATGTTTTACTTCATTCGTTTCATGGGAAATAGATATATAAGCACCATATACTAGTTTAGTTGGAATTGTTTTTTCTTTGGCTCCCACTCAATGCTTCAAGGATATATTTTGGGGTTTTGGAACAACCACTTCAGTATTGGTATCTAAATTTTCAAGGACACAATGCTGCAACCAGCCTTTGGTAGAATTAAATATGTAATAAACACTTCCTACTGGATGAAGTTTCCATGTTGCTTTGTTATGAAAGTAGTTTACTCTTTGTCTATATTCACCATATCACAATATCCTATTTTGTATTCAATCTTAGTATGGTGCACTATAAGGGACAATAGTAGTTATTTATTACTACAAAAAGTTTTTTGTTGTAACCCTTGTCCATCATTCATATTATTATATCTTAATTGAAATCGTAGAACATTAGAAAGTTTGTGCACATAACCCTGAATTGGGTCAATTGAGTTACATTTTTGGTATGTTCATAAGAAGTTGAGTGATCTTAGTGCTACTAGGCTATGAACTTAGACTAGCAAAGTCTTATTAAGCTAAAACTATTTACAACAGTCCCATGTGATATCATTATCATTTTGTGGGGCACTTGTATTTCCCTAATGGTAACCATGGAGTTAATCCCACAATTATAGGATATGATGTTAGCCTCATTGATAAGTTCTAGTCATCTTCTTCTCAATTTTTTTTCATAGACATTGTATCACTAATAAATTTTGTTTGTTTATTATTATTATGATAACAACTTGATAAGTTCTAGACTCTCAACACATTGTGCATCAATCAAAAGCCTGGTTAAAGATGGACTATCTCTTATGGTACAAAATGCAGCTACCATAACTTTAGGGCTTTTATTGCATTTTTATCCATTTGATACATGGATTTTTTGTTGATTACTCTTCTTGTTATGATAGTGTTCCAATCATGGGGTCAACTGAAGATGGTAAAGAAATTCAATGCCAAATCCCAAGAAAAAGAATTGGTTGTGCATATTCTTTGATTGGGTCTGACCTTTTGTGGGAGTTGTGGAAATCGTTGGAGCTGATGGTGAAGCCTCTGTAGTGTTAAACCTTGGACTTTGAGATGCATTTCTTAACAAATTAGCCATAGCTAGATTGTTAGAACATATATTGCATTCACTTCTCCAATTTGGTGACCCAGGGTTTTAGAGTATGTTTCTAAAATGAAAATTACGACCAATATCCTAATACTAAGCACATTTAGGTTTTAACATGCATCCTTGAAAATTACAAAAGATCCTAATATTGAGCACATTTAGGTTTTAATATTAGGGTATCCTTTACCTATAGATTTTGCCGCTTTCCCCACGATTATTGGTTTAAGCTCCTCCAAACTCTTCCTCACTGGTTTTGACCTTTCACTTCTTTGATTTGGTGAGTTGTAGTGTGAAAATAAGGTTTCAACTAGGGGTTTGGAGTATGTTTATTAAAATAAAAATTACTAGTGATAAATTGAAAATTATGGCACCCATTATGCAAAAAAAATTTGAAACAGAATATTAGTAATATAATATAAATATAATATTATATATTATAATATTATATAATATAAATATTATATTATATTATAAATATTATATTATATTATAATATAAATATTATTAATATAATGTAATATAAAAATTATATTATAAATGGCCTACTTAGGTAGGAGTCCCATGAGGGGGGCTTAAGCTCTATGGATTATGATCAAATTCGAAAGAAAAAAGAATAGAGTAGTAATAGTCATTTATTTAGTCATTTAGTTGTGATTTTACCCGATGACCAAATTAGTCATTTATTTGTCAAATTCTACTAGTGTTAGTCACATGACTAAAAATTTTAGTCACGTAGTCATTTATTTTCCAAATTCTACTAGTGGTTATTCTATGGTATCCTTGGAAATGAGGTGTGTGATAATTCTTGTATTCTATGGAAGAGTGACAGACCAGGGGTCTTTGTGAAGCAATATAAATGAAGTGTCAAAACAAATCATACTATATTTCAAAAACACAACCATGTATATTACTTTCTTCCTCAATGATTTTGTCAACATCAAACATAATGATCTTGGGGTTCCAACACATTTTTGTTTGATCTAGAAATGGTCAGATCCAAATGGTAATGAACTATGGTATCTTACTCATGCATAGTATTATGTAAAAAAGAGTAATCATGATAGTCAAGTAGCAAGGTCATCAAAAGGGTAGTCTACAAGTACAAGAAGATCAATGGGTGATGCCCATACAATGAGATAATAATGAATAATATTCACTTAGGCAATAAGACAAAGGGAAGCAATGTCAACAGAAGGCCTAGATGTCATAGTGGGTGAATCTAATGAGAAAGAAAGCATAAACAAGCTAATGAATAGTGTGATCTACATAAGAAGGAGAGTAATGATCATAGTTACCTGGCTTATGAAACAATACATCTTAAAATATAGCATGGTATTCCATTTTAATCAAGCTATGGTCAAGTGTTTACAAGGTTCAGAAGTGGATGTGTAAAACAACAACCTAGTCTTGCCTTGACAGTGCTCATGTGAGTATTGTGTGAGAAAATCAACCCAACTATGAGTTGGATGCAAAGTCATTTCTAGATATAATGAGAGAATTAGATTGCATAATGAGGGGCAACAGTGACATTATGTAGTGTAGTCCTATGTGCAGTATCTGGGAGGCAGTATTTTCAATGAACAAAGTGCCATAATTAATGAGAGTCATGATCTACAGTCTCAATTTAAGTCAATAATTGCAGCACTAGTAGATGAATCTACATGAAAACAACAAGAAGATATTATTTTTTTATCCAGGGTCTATTCTTGATCAAGCCATGGCCAGTTATTTACATTAATCACTCCATAGAACAAACATTGGAGCCTACAATTGTTAAAATTTTAGGAACTCATATAGACATGCACCAATAAAGTGGAAATCATGACAAAAATAAGGTTCAATGTCAAAGGAGGGCGCAAGGGATTAGGGTTCCAAACCCTCATGCAAGGTACATAGTTTTTTCAATAGAAAATGAATACACAAAAAGTGAAAAAGGTAGTGTTCATGAAGGAATGGAAAATATTCATAGATTCTTTGAATCATTCTCGTACTGTGCAATGGCATTGAATCACTTTTAAAATCATTTTTCCCTTTGTAGGGAAGCATTTTATTGTGGAATTCTTGACTGAGAGTTTTTGTTTCGACTGTCCACTCTCCCATGAAGTCTCATTCATATTATAATCTTGCACGGTTTTTTATCACATCAAGGTGATTATGGCACTGTTGGTCACTACTTCATGGCCAAGATAAGAGGATTTTCCAGAAGGCCGAGCCTTGAAAAGGAAAAGGTAAAATAAATGAATTCAAGAAATAAAACCATGGCATGGAAATGCAGAAAATGCTAGGGAAATGTATAAAAAACTCAAGATATGTTCATCATTTTTGCATTAATAGAGCTCAAAACAACATTATGTACATAGGAAATAAAATCATTTTATCAAATATTTTTGCAGACAGAGGCTTACCAGGCTCCATCTTGACATATTTCTACACATAATCTATATATGAAGTGTCTAGATGCAGGTAATGGTGGGGGCGCCATGAAAACCTCCATGGATGCTCTAGGTATAACCGTCTATAGACAGAGTGAAGAATGCAAGAAGTTCTAAGTGAAAATGAAAGTGAGAAGTGCTTTGAGGCTATGTTTTGTGTTAGGGTTTCCAAAACCCTAACTTGGACGATAGATAAAGGGCATTTTTACCTTTTATTTAGAATGTTTACAATGAAACTAATTTTCTATGGTGAGTTTTCTAAATGAGCTTGGTATACTCCTTCATTTATGCTATGTGTATAAGTCTTTGAGGACTTAGTGTCTTTGCATTTGTTTTCCATGAGGGTTGAATCTTGATCTTTTTATTTTGCATTAATTCATAACTGTAAAACATTATTCTAAGTGATGTAATTATAAATCACTTAGTTTGACTATTTTTAAATACAAGATAGAGGCGCTAGTTTTCAGGAATGGGTCATTAAGGAGATATAGTTGAGAGTTTATGAATGCAAGCATCTAGGAATTGGTTGAACCAATTGGTCAACCAAGGGAGATAATATAGGGAGCCTTTACTGACCTTTTTGGAGGATATAAGAACTTTTCGGGGGTGGTTTCTTATGTCTTTTATGGTAGACTTGGTCAAAGTTGACTTCTTCAACACATTGGAGCTCTTTTGGAGAAGATTTAGTTGCTATATTTTTGGATTTTTGGAGGCATCCGATCCAACTCAATTTATAGATCCTTTTTTGGTGGAATTTTGGAGGGAGTTTTGGGTTATAGTCATTATATTGACTCATTTATAATTAGTTTTGATTATGCATTTTTGTATTTAGTGACTTTTCAATCCTTTGGCATATTTTGGCTTACTTTGTAGCTCTTTTGGACATGAATAATAGTGAAGACCTTGGACATCAGTGATTGGAGTTTTTTCCTTCTTGTTCTTTTCTTTATTGTGTGCACTCAAGTGATTTGATCAAGTTATTTGTGAGGTATTATTTATTTCCTTATAGCTTTGTCTCATTTTTAGCACCTTTATGCAAAATGTATGTTAATGCAGGTTATAATCTATGTCAAAGATGCAAATGGATATTATTTGTGAAGTTACCTTCCTCCGAGGAGTTTGAGCATCAGGACCTCTTTGTAAAACACTTATGCAAAGACATACTATAATGAGTTGTGCAGGTTTTGATTTCTGTCATTGAAGGCAAGTGTTTATAATCTAAGTATTATGTCCTGGTTTAGTTTGGTGTATCACCCCCTTAGATTCTTTTTTCAGTTTTTCAATTTATGTATTCTCTCTTCCCTTTTACTTGTCAAACAGTAGAGTAATCTAGGTGATAACCATTTAGGAAGCCGACCTTCTTCAGAGGTTCATTCTCACTACAGGTTACCCACAACATGAGAATGTTCCCATGTGTCAATAGATTGTTGAACCTTAAGTTCAACAAGGTGCAAATCTAGTTGATAACAGTGTCAATATGCCAAAGGAAAGAGTACAAATATGTTATGCCTCGTTTTTTTGTTATCGATTTACTTTTACCTTCATAGGTAAATATGATGGTAAATACAATCATGAGGTTGATATGTTTGCTAAAATAATGGGATACTAAAATATGTATTATGTGAAAGCATTGATAAATGCTTTATATATATTTGATATATTAAATATGTTACATTTATTGTTATATGAATATGCTAAGGTTATGATGCATATGGATTTATTATGAACGTCTAACTACCATTGCAAATGTGTTGAGTTGGTTATAGGGATAGGTTTATTTCTCTAGGTGGAGGGGAAATATCAATCAGGAGAAGATCTTGGTTGGGTAACCAATAACGTAACCTATCTGAGCTTACACACACTCATAGTAGAATGGTTGAGTCTAGACATAGTGTTGGTAATTGGTAAGTCATCCTTAGTATGATGTGTTGCATTAATAAGGCTTGTGACTACTGTTGAATGCATTCTTGGATGATGTTTATATATTTGGAACTTATGAGCCCTTCCTTATATCACTGTGCTTGATTGTGTGGTTGAATGAGTATTTGGGATATATGCATAGATGTATATATATGCATATGTCAGCATAAACATATGTTGGATATAATGGGATGTCCATGCAAGCATGATAACATATGTATAGATATGCATATATGTATATAAATGATTAATATGATGCTATTATGAATATAATCACGTGGTCATAATCATTTGGATATTGAATGAATCACTTGACTATCATGTTTCTATATAATAAATATAGGATTGTATATATATACAAATACACACGTAAGCATAAATGCTTAATAGAGGGTGTGAATATATATAACATTATTATTATGTGAGTGTTAACTTGTTCATATTTATTTATATATCAAATGTACATATACTTGTTTGACATGCAATATTTACTAGTGTATATATATGCATACACACAAACACACACACACACACACATATATATATATATAAGACATAGTGTTAAACCTATTTGTTGACTTATATATATATATAGTGCTATTTTTTAGTGTTGTGGTCTAGTGCTTCAATTTTTGGGTCTACACTTTGCTGCACATTGGTATAATTTTCTACAATCATATCAACAATTTTGATTCCATCAGATGGAGCAACATTCAAGTTTTTGTGAAATTTTGTATAGCTTCCAGAAAGATATGAATGATAGTGTGTACCTCTAAATATCACAGTTATCTTTTGTACTATGTACCAATGTGGGAGATTTTGCACCTCTTAGAGAATAATTATTTTGTCTTGTGATGATGAAGATAAGCTAATGAATATAATTTGAATGGGAATTCAATGGGAGATTGAGTCTTGAGGTCACACGATTGATGAATTACATGAACTATTGAAGAATTTGTGTTTAGGTCTATTTTGGGCTGACCTTGTTGGAGATTGAAGGTTGCATAAAATGGTTGTCATTAATGTTAGCAGGTTGTCATTGATGTCAACATAGTACTGTATGTATAAATCATTTATCAAAATTTATTTCACATTGAAGATGACCATTATATGTGGTCCAGTGTGTTGGTTTTTAGGTCCGGTTCCTACCGTGTGACAAACTTTGATTCGTATATTTTAAGATCTTGGCCAACTTAGCATGTGTAGTACTTTATGGATGTTTTGGCCAACCTAATTGATGAGTAAGATACATATATATACATATGTGTCTCTCTAGAAAAGATAGATATGTGAGGTTATGCAAGAAGGATATAGAGATAGAAAAGTGTGAGGATGCAACAGATCAGAATAAGTGAATCAGGAAAAGACAATAAGTGTGTGATAAGAGTAGAAGTATTGAACAATTACTAATATGCAGTACTACCTTTATAGAGCTTCATCTGGAACCGAATTCAACACAAGAAACATGAAAAGATTTAAAATCTTGAGACCTCTCTTTTAGTTGAGCAAACACAAATGGTCAAGAATTTAGGGCACAAGGGTTTAGACATTTGGAGCGAATTTCCATACTTTTTGAATGTGGACATTGTTCAGGTTATTTTAAGTAGAATTCAAGGTGATGAGATGATATTTGACAAACTCTATGAAATCATAAAAGAAGCAATTGTAGCAATAACAATATTATGCAATATAACGAACCCATTCCAGTCAAGAAATCCATAAAGAACAAAGAGGTTGAAGCCCTAATTGGGGTAACAGGAGATCAAAGGGCACTTATAATTCACACCATAATCATTTTAGTGATAAGATATACCAGTTGGGAAGAAATTTTACTAATATTTGAACTACCTAGCAGAAAAGGAAAAGGTTTGTAAAGAGTATTTTGAAATCAAAATAAATGCATGGAATTCTGGTGTGGTTTCTAGTCTCGTTATGATGTTTGAGGAAGGTTTCTCCTCCAGAAAGAGGAAAGAAAGAAGAATTAATTCATGTCCCCCTCCAAAAATGAAGAAACTGAAGACAAAGGACAAGGAAGAAGAAAAGGAAGAAAAAATTGCATAAGCATTTGATCTGGTATCAACAGATGATGATGAAGATGTTACTAAAGAAAAGGTGTTAAAGATTCTTGAGCAACCTGATGGAATGAAGAAGATTAGAGATATATGGTTGTCTTGACCATCATATGAACATGATGAGATTATAGACACTTTGGATATGTACATAATTTATAATTATATTGATCTAAGTGAATTAATAATTATTTTACTAGAAGTATTGATTCAACAAATTGAAGACAGATTAAGGGAACAATCGCCTAGTGAAACAACAGAAAAAGATGAAATTCAATTGGCTTTGGAAGAAAGATGTCAAAATACACACAAGAGGTTGAATGAGAGTATAAATGAACTGAAGACCTATGTCAAGAGTGTAAACAATGTGTATAGGTATTGTCTTCGGTGGCCTACTACTATTGGGAACTACAAAACAAAAAATGATACTATTGGGCATGAATTGAACTCTATTGGAAAAACATTTGATGTTCTTAATGGCAAGGATGGAACATAGAAGAAAAGGATCAATTCCTTACAATCTAATCTTGTAGTCATTATGGTATAGAGGGATGGTATTCTGAAGACCTTTTGGAAAGTCAAAGAGATAATTGAATTAAGATTGGAACAAATTTTTGGTCTCTTGGTGGATGTTGAGAATAATGCACAAAATATTGCTATTCCAGATACTCTTCTAGAAATAATTGATTCAATTGCAAAGAACAATAGTATTTTTCTATACCTCAGGATGGCATTGGATTCTTGGAAGAAATGTCTTATTAAACTAAAAGAAAAATACAAGAAAATATTTAAAGGAAAGAAAGATTGAGGTAAAGAATAATTTTTGATAACCTTTTTGTAAAATTTTTGAAGTAAAGGGGAGATTTTTTTTTTTTTGTCATTGATGTCAAAGGAGGAAAGCGAGAGCATGTGAAAAAGGGAGAAATGAAGCATGTGAAAAATGAAAATAATTTCATCTCATCAAAATATTTACAAAGGTTCTTGTTGTTGGCTTTTCACATCTTGTGTTTCCATTAATGACAAAGGGGGATATTGTTGGAGATTGAAGGTTGCATCAAATGGTTGTCATTAATGTCAATAGGTTGTCATTGATGTCAAAATCGTACTGTATGTATGACTTGTTTACCAAAAGTTATTTCACATTGAATCTATGACCATTATATGTGGTCCAGTGTGTTGGTTTTTAGGTCCGGTTCCTATAGTGTGACAAACTATGATTCAAATATTTGAAGATCTTGCCCAACTTAGAATGTGCAATACTTTATGGATGTTTTGGCCAACCTAATTGATCAGTAAGATACATATATATATATAAGTATATGTCTCTCTAGAAAATATAGAGATGCAAGGTTATGCAAGAAGGATATAGAGATAGAAAAGTGTGTGGATGCAACATTATCAGAATAAGCAAATCAGGTGAAGACAATAAGTGTGTGTTAAGAGTAGAAGTATTGAGTGATTACTGATATGAAACACTACCTTTACAAAGCTTCATCTGGAACTAAATTCAACACAAGAAAGATGCAATTCATCAGTTCACTATTGGTGGTAAGCCATAACTTTTTTATTTTGGTATTAAGCCATCTTCTTTATATCTCTGTGTGAAATATTTTGAGCCAATTTTTTTCAAATTTTCAAATTACAAATTCAATTCAATACACCCGTTAAGGTTAGAAGATAAACCAAAACGTGCTGAAGTAACTCTAACCAGAATGTACACCAGGATCCCGATGTGGGCAAGGTGTGAGCATTGGTCAAAGGATCTAAATCAAATTGCTTATGCTGTAACTCTAACCAAGAATGGCACCGATGATGGTGAGCATATGGTCAGAGGATCTTCTACTCTAAGTGTTGAAAGGGAACTCGACACCAAGTATGTGCTACCCAATCCAAAATGGAGTGAGGGACGACCATATGGCGGAGTGATTACAAATAACAATGCTTGGAAAGAAATGCGGAAAGCTGAAAATACTCAACACCCAGAATGTGCTTGCTAACCCAGAGTGGGAGAGTAGCTACCATAGGGTGGAGATTTATCTATTACAACAATTACTGAAGGAAGAATGAGTATTAGAAATAACGATGAAGCAATATTAAGAATAACTGGTCAGTACTACTGCTAGCTTACAAAGATATTATTGCCTACAATATCAAGACATAAGATGCTCTTCCAAATGATGCATTCAACAAGATAGCTTCTGCAGAGTATACAAGGAAACCTCAACACCAACCCAATAAGGAAGATGCAGATTTCTCAAACTGACATAACAGATCTGCACTTTTTATCATATAACCAGCAGCTTACAATCTTAAAGAAATGTTCATAACTTCCTCAAGGAATGTCCAAAAGATGTGAAATAAAATGCAATGCACTCTAATGATAAAGGCGACCAAGACCAAACACTAAAACAGATCCAAATACCACAAATATAATTTGCACAGAAATCAAGACAGCATTAAGAAGTACAACTTCTAGAAAGGGGCGATTTGCCTTTAAAATTCAATGCTCTCATTAAAAAATATGCAAACTAGGACATGAGGGTGCCTAGACCTAGCAATGGATATGAGCTAATACCTAGAACGATTTTTTTGTTATTTTTTGACTTATGAAATAAAACATGAATCTGCTGTATCAAATAATGTAATATGACGAAAACCACTAATATGCCAATCAGATCTAACAATGCAATAAGCTGAATACAATGCACGAACTAAATGCAACTCACAAAATAGACTGAATCACCACTAGTTGTTGTCTTGCAAACAAGAAGCGATGCCCGAGCTAGGATGCCTTCATTCCTCGAAGCAATTCCAAAGCCAAACCGACAGCATAACGATACTGTAGACCAAAGATGTGAAATGATGCTCAAAGAATTCCTTTTATAACTTCCTGTTGACTTATCGAAACCCTAAAATCCACTTCAATGTCAAAACCCTAATCCTTTCTCCAAGATGGCGTCCTTTTCCTTCAAAGCTCAATATTGATATTTTAAATAAATTCAATACTTTGATAAATGCGCCCACATTAAGCTTGCTTTGACTCTGATAAATAATAAAATAATCATTAATGAAGGCGCCACCCTCAAAAGACCACTTTTCAAAACAACATGAAGTCAATAGACTAGGCCAAGGGGTTAACGTTAAAATATAATATTAAAATGTGACTTTTAATTAAATGACCTCAACTTATTTCTCCAAATATGCCCTGAAGCCATTAATGAGCAAGTCAACTGACCAAACTGAAGTAGGAAGTCAACCACACTGAACCCAACTGAAAAGCTGCCAAAAATAGAATTTACTAAAAATAGTAAATTCCAGAAAATGCTCAGAATGCCAAAATGAACATACCACTGTGAAGCTCTCTGAAAACCCAGAAAGACTCCGCCATTGAATCCACCAACTCCAAGCAAAGACATCCTTAAAAATAGGAAACCCTAATTTTACCTTCCGACTAGCCTTAAGGTTTCCAGAAAAAGGCCAACGGTCACTGGAAAGATCAGGTTTGAGAAGGGGAAATTATAGTCTGCCCTCCCCAAGATTGCTTGTCCTCAAGCAATCGCAAACTAGGATGTTGTAGAATCTCATCACTTTCCCAAGTCGCATCCTCCATAGGCAGGTTCTTCCACTTCACCAGGTATTCTCTAATGGTTCTTTTCCTCAAAGAACGTTCTCTGAAATCAAGTATCTCCTCTGGAATTAGAACCAACTATCCCTCTTCATCCAAAGGTGGCAACTGTGATGAAGCAACCACATTATGTCCAAGTGCCTTCTTGAGGTGAGACATGTGGAAGACATTATGCACTCTGCTATTAGAAGGTAACTCTAACTCATAAGCTACTGCCCCAACTTTTCTGATGACCCTGAATGGCCCATAAAAATGAGGTTTGAGCTTCTCAACTCCACTCTTCTTGAGAGTAGACTATCTATAAGGTTGTAATCGAAGATAAACCATATCCCCAACCTCGAAAGAACGCTCAACATGCCTCTGATCAACATACAATTTCTACTGATTCTGTGCAATCTGTAGATTATCCTTCAAGGATTTCATGATGTCCTGACTTTGCTGCAACAAATCCTTGGCTTGAGGTGCTTTGCTGTCACCAAACACCAAATCGGAAAAGCTGGGTGCTTCATACCCATAGAGAGCCAAGAAAGGAGACATCTTAATCGACATATGAAAAGAAGAATTGTAGCAATAATCACCTATATGCAGCCACTTGACCCATGCTCTTTGCTATTCTGATACATAGTTTCTCAAGTAGCCTTCCAACCACTTGTTCACTACTTTAGTTTGTCAATCTATTTGGGGATGGTAACTAGTGCTTGGAGTGAGCATAGTACCACTCATTCTGAAGACTTCTTGCCAAAAAGTACTTAGGAACTTGTTGTCCCTATCACTCACAATGTTCTTTGGCAATCCATGCAGTCTAAACACCTCTCAAAAAAATAGATTTGCAACTTGGGCTGCAGAAAAAGTGTTGGTAATGGCGAAGAAATGAGCAAATTTGGTTAACCTATCCACTACTACATAAATACAATCCTTCCCTTGGGCCTTGGCAACCCTGTGATGAAATCCATTGAGATGCTTTCCCATTTTTGATTGGGAATAGGGAGTGGTTGCAGCAAACCAGCTGGTAATGTATGCTCATTCTTATTCATTTGACAAACAGGACACTCCTGAATGTAGCGTTGTACCTCTCCTTTCAAACCTTTCCAAGAGAACCTTTCTCGGATCTGCCTATATGTCTTGAAAAAAACTTGGTGACCAGCAACTGGAATATCATGAAAAGTCAAAAGAATCTTCATCTTAAGCTTAGAGTCAGCCACCAGAAAGATTCTTCCCTTATAGTGTATCAATCCCTCAATCACTTTGTACCTTTCATCATGAAAAGTACCCTCAAGAATGCTGGTTGCAAACTGATTTTTGGCATAATCAGCAAGCAACATGTCTCTCCAATCTGTAGTAAACTCACACAATGAGCTAAGATGTGGTCTCCTGGATATAGCATCATCCACGATATTATTTTTCCCTTTGACATATTCAATGTCAAAGTCGTGAGCTTGAAGCTTACTCACCCATTTTTGTTGCCTCTCGTTTAGGTCCTTCTGATGCATGAAATGTTTGAGGCTATTGTGGTCAGTCTTAACCACAAACTTGTTCCCCACCAAGTACTGCCTGTACTTGGATAATGCATACATAATGGAAAGCATTTCTTTGTCATAAATTGAATATGTTCTTTCAACACCCCTTAGTTTTCTGCTCTCAAATACAATAGGGTGTTTATCTTGCATCAGGACAGCCCCAACTCCTTCACTGGATGCATCACATTGCAGCTCGAATGGCTTGGAGAAATCCGGAATAGCCAAAACTGGACACGAGCTCATGATCTTCTTAAACTTGTCAAAGACAATTTGAGCCTTTTCTGACCAACAAAAGGCTCCCTTTTTGGTGAGATCAATAAGAGGAGCAGCATTCTATGAATATCCTTTTATGAATCTCTAATAAAATCCACAAAGACCCAGAAAACCTTTCAATTGAGTCAAGTTTTCTGGAGGTGGCCACTCAACTACTTCCTTGATTTTTTTAGGATCCACCTTTACTCCCTCAGCACTGATTATGTGTCCAAGGTACAGTAACTCCTCCATTCCAAATTCACATTTGGATGCTTTTGCGAACAAACTCTCAGATTCCAGGATACTAAGCACTTCCTCCAAGTGCTTGAGATGATCTTCCCAAGTCTTGCTGTAAATCAGAATGTCGTCAAAAAATATCAACACAAACCTTCTTAACTGATTCGGAAAAACACGGTTCATGCAAGACTGAAAGGTAGCCAGAGCGTTAGTCAACCCAAATGGCATGACTAAGAATTCGAAATGGCCATAGTGACATCTGAAAGCTATCTTCTCCACATCAGATCCCCTCATTTGAATCTGATGGTAACCCGATCTCAAATCGATCTTTGAGAAGAACTTGGCCCCATGTAGCTCATCAATGAGCTCATCTATTCTAGGAATGGGGTATCTATTTTTGATGGTGCTTTGATTCAAAGCACGATAGTCCACACACATGCGCATGGTACCATCCTTCTTCTTCACGAGAACCACTATAGATGCAAAGGGGCTCTTGCTTGGGTGAATAAAACCCATCTCCAAGAGTTCTTGAATATTCTTTTCAATCTCATCCTTTTGCCTCTTCGGGTACCTATATGGAGTTGTAATCACCGGTTTAGCTCCTTCCTTGAGCTCAATGATATGTTCTGAACCTTGTTCAGGTGGTGGTCCAGGAGGAAAATCTGCAAAGACTTTGCTCTTCTTCGTGAGTATAGACTGAACATCAGGAGGATGGTCTCGTTTAGTCTCAACCGCACTATCAGGAAGGATCATGCACTCTGCAACCCACTCAGCTTGATTGTGACGGATCAGCCTTGCCATTCTTTTGAATGACACAACTTGAGGGCCCCCATTGGACATTCCTCTCAGAACTATTTTCTTCCCATCAGATTGAAACTTGAGCTCCATAGTCTGCAGATTCAAGGAGATCTCCCCAAGAGAACGCAGCCATTGAATGCCTAGGATGGCATCAGTATCTCCAATGTGAACTACATAGAAGTCATCCTTGACTTCGTAGTTTCCCAATTGCATGGTCATGTTCGAGATTTTCCTGGTGCAAGAAATATGAAATCCATCGGCAACCATGACCTTGAAGCCTTCAAACTCCTCTGTTTGCAGCCCCTTCTTTGCTACCACAACTTCATCAATGAAGTTATGTGTTGCTCCAGTGTCGATCAAGGCAACGATTCACTTCCCTTTGATCATCCCACGAACCTTGAATGATTCGTTTCTTTGTAAGCTCGAAAGTTGAGCCAAGACTCCTCCACTTTCCTTCTCCTCTCCGGACTCTTTTGGAGATCTTTCTACTTCACTCTCTTCAAAATTAGATTGCTGGTCAGAAAAATCAGAACTACTTTCACCAGCAGAATAGTACTCAATCTGATTGAATTTAACTCCCTTAGGGCAAACATGATCTTGAGACCATTTTTCCCTACACCAGAAGCACAACCCTTTTCTTCTGAGCTCATTTAGGGTTTTAGGATCCAACCTGGTGACATGGGGATTGTGATGTTTGAACTCCTTGTGCTGAGGTCTCAAAGGAGGTCTATGTTGAGGTCTTTTTCCTTTATCCCTTTTCTGAAAGGGGGAATTTGACTGAAATTTTGCCTTAGCAGCAGCCCACTCCATGTTTCTTGCCTTCTTCATGGCCTCTTGCAAGGTTGGTGGATCAAAGGCTTTAATCCAACCTTTAAGTGGTTCTATCAAACCTTCACTAAAAAGAATCACCAATCTCCTCTCCGTGATTCCAGTCACCATGACTAAGAGTCTCTGAAACTCGGCAATGTAGGCATCAACTATGCCATACTGTCTCAATTGTGCAAGTTCTCTGAAATGAATTTAAGGAACCTTCTTTTCAAACCTCTCGATGAGCCTAGTGGTGAACTCATCATAAGTTGTGATAGACCGATGACCCAGAGTAACTAGGCCATGGTACCACCACTCGTGCGCCACCCCATCAAGGTGTAGCATAGAGAACTTGATCGCCTCTTCTTCTGCCATAGGTTTGAGAGCTAGATAGTTATCCAGCTTCTGTATCCAAGCTTGAGCTGAACTGGAATCACTTTCGTCAAAGTGTGGGAGGGTAACCTTGTTAACAACTTGGTACAAATCTCCTTGAGTTGATGGTCTTCTTTGATCATAGTGTCTCCCTTGTCCTTTGTTTTTCCTTTTATGATCCATAAAGTCATTGTAGGACATATCCATCTTGATGTCACCAGGGAGAGAATCATACTCTGCACGGCCAAGTCTCAACTGCTCCACAAATGAAGCATTCTCTTCAGGATCTAGCTGAGTGTTAACAGGTGCCAGAAAGGTGGGTTTGAATGGCCTGGTTGAGACATAAGTGTTGTCTGAAGTATAATGAGCAGCATGTCCATCATGCTGGTTGGAAGCACTGTGCTCTCCTCTATGCCTAGTGTTGTTCTGTGGAATGGTGTTCTGGCCCACTTTCCCCATCATGAGCAAAACCATATCCATTAAGGCATCCATCTTCCTTTCAAATCTCTGTCCTGGACTGATGGATCTTTCTCTGCCCTTTCCACTATCATCTCTGGTGTTGGTAACCCTCTCATTACCCCCAACTGACCTTTCACCTTTTGCCATGTCTGTTTCCTGAGAAGACTCCCAATGAGCCCTCAAGACTTCTGAAGCTATCTGACCTTCTGGAGCCTGATAGTGCTAGAACTGTTTTCCAACCTTTTTATCTTCCCTTGCAATGTACGTCTTTTCTCTGTCACTCATAGACAGATTGATCACAGGATGACAAGATCTTGGCTCTGATACCACTGAAATATTCTGAGCCAATTTTTTTCAAATTTTCAAATTACAAATTCAATTCAATACACCCGTTAAGGTTAGAAGATAAACCAAAATGTGCTGAAGTAACTCTAACCAGAATGTACACCAGGATCCCGATGTGGGCAAGGTGTGAGCATTGGTCAGAGGATCTAAATCAAATTGATTATGCTATAACTCTAACCAAGAATGGCACCGATGATGGTGAGCATATGGTCAGAGGATCTTCTACTCTAAGTGTTGAAAGGGAACTCGACACCAAGTATGTGCTACCCAATCCAGAATGGAGTGAGGGGCAACCATATGGCGGAGTGATTACAAATAACAATGCTTGGAAAGAAATGTGGAAAGCTGAAAATACTCAACACCCAGAATGTGCTTGCTAACCCAGAGTGGGAGAGTAGCTACCATAGGGTGGAGATTTATCTATTACAACAATTACTGAAGGAAGAATGAGTATTACAAATAACGATGAAGCAATATTAAGAACAACTGGTCAGTACTACTGCTAGCTTACAAAGATATTATTGCCTGCAATATCAAGACATAAGATGCTCTTCCAAATGATGCATTCAACAAGATAGCTTCTACAGAGTATACAAGGAAACCTCAACACCAACCCAATAAGGAAGATGCAGATTTCTCAAGCTGACATAACAGATCTGCACTTTTTATCATATGATCGGTAGCTTACAATCTTAAAGAAATGTTCATAACTTCCTCAAGGAATGTCCAAAAGATGTGAAATAAAATGCAATGCACTCTAATGATAAAGGCGACCAAGACCAAACACTAAAACAGATCCAAATACCACAAATATAATTTGCATAGAAATCAAGACAACATTAAGAAGTACAACTTCTAGAAAGGGGCGATCTGCCTTTAAAATTCAATGCTCTCATTAAAAAATCTGCAAACTAGGACATGAGGGCGCCTAGACCTAGCAATGGATATGAGCTAATACCCAGAATGATTTTTTTGTTATTTTTTGACTTATGAAATAAAACATGAATCTGCTGTATCAAATAATGTAATATGCTAAAAACCACTAATATGCCAATCAGATCTAACAATGCAATAAGCTGAATACAATGCACGAACTAAATGCAACTCACAAAATAGACTGAATCACCACTAGTTGTTGTCTTGCAAACAAGAAGCGATGCCCAAGCTAGGAGGCCTTCATTCCTCGAAGCAATTCCAGAGCCAAACTGGCAGCATAACGATACTGTAGACCAAAGATGTGAAATGATGCTCAAAGACTTCCTTTTATAACTTCCTGTTGACTTCTTGAAACCCTAAAATCCACTTCAATGTCAAAACCCTAATCCTTTCTCCAAGATGGCGTCCTTTTCCTTCAAAGCTCAATATTGATATTTTAAATAAATTCAATATTTTGATAAATGCACCGACATTAAGCTTGCTTTGACTTTGATAAATAATAAAATAATCATTAATGAAGGCGCCACCCTCAAAAGACCACTTTTCAAAACAACTTGAAGTCAATAGACTAGGCCAAGGGGTCAACGTTAAAATATAATATTAAAACGTGACTTTTAATTAAATGACATCAACTTATTTCTCCAAATATGCCCTGAAGCCATTAATGAGCAAGTCAACTGACCAAACTAAAGTAGGAAGTCAACCACGCTGAACCCAACTAAAAAGCTGCCAAAAATAGAATTTACTAAAAATAGTAAATTCCAGAAAACACTCAGAATGCCGAAATGAACATACCACTGCGAAGCTCTCTGAAAACCCAGAAAGACTCCGGAATTGAATCCACCAACTCTGAGCAAAGACATCCTTAAAAATAGGAAACCTTAATTTTACCTTCCAACTAGCCTTAAGGTTTCCAGAAAAAGGCCAACGGTCATTGGAAAGATCAGGTTTGAGAAGGGGACATTACACTGTGGCAATGAGCCCTTTGGGTTGTAGCCCTGTGGACAATGAGTCCAGACAATGAGTCCTTATTTCAGGAAGTGAGCCTTATCTCAGGTAGTGAGCCTTTTGTAATTGGTTTTGATATTCTCTATAATGTGAGTTAATCCTCACCATAGTTTTTCCCTCAGTAGGTTTTCCACATAAATCTAATGTTACTATGTTTATGTGATGACTTTCAATTTTTGCATTTATTGATAAATCATTTAAGTAGTATTTGGATCTAGTTCTGGTAAATGGTTAAGGCATTTAATTTGGTGACAACTGATTCACCCCCCACTCAGTTATCCTCTTCAACAGACCTAACATGATTGATATTTTGTGGAGAATATTTGAGAAAATTTATCTTATGTGAGATTTATATTTAAGTCCATGATGGCCTATTTTTATGCAAATTGTATTTTGAACTTAGGTGCTAAGTGTGGATGAAATGCTTTGAGGATGACATTCTTAATTTTTTTTTATAACTTCTAATTAGGCCGACCTAATTGAACTTTCACCTGATGTGGATATATATACAAGATCTTCATCAAGGTTTTGGGATGTATGGGTGCATAAGTGTGTGTGTGGTGTAGAAAAGTGAGAAATGAATATATTATATGTGAATGTGGTAGAGTAGAGCAGATTGTATACAATTTATGACATGTATGGTGATTCACCTACATGTGTGTAATGTAGTGTTAAGCAGATTGTGAATAGAGAAGAGTACCAATTTAGATTGTGTTAAGATCATTTTTGTACCTCAATGGAAGTATAATTTGGCATATGATAGATGTTATTGTATTAGTTCAAATGGGTAGTGTTTCCAACCCTTCTTTTTTCTTACTCAGTGGGTTGTGATCTCTTTTTGGATAGTACATCTTGGCAGTGAGCCTTTTGTAATATCTTATATCTAGATATAATATATTGTGAGCTAATCCTCACCATGGTTTTTCCCTTTTTGGGTTTTCCACATAAAAATATTGGTGTTCATGTGTCATGTGATTTTGTGGTTGTATTCATGCTTCCATTCTTCATTGCAGTTATTTCTATTTAGTTAATTAGATGGGTTGTGTTTAATTGGTTTAGAGGAATACTGATTCACCCCCCCTCTCAGTATTCTAGGTGTTCAACAATTGGTATTAGATCTTGGTTCCCTAAAAGGAGCTTGACTACTTTGGGAAGATCTTGGAGTTTGAACATATGGATGATAGGAAGTACCCTACTCCTTTGAAAGAAATTTTTGCAATTGAATACACATAAGAAGACTTTATGCTGGACAAAGATGAAGAACTCAAAGCTGCACTTGAATATCTTAAAAAAATTAAAAATGAGAATGGATATTTGAAGGAAAATCTAAAAGAGGAAATTTTTTTTATCAAGAAGCTAAGAGAACATATCAAGAAATCTAGAGAAAGACATAGAGAAGTTAACGAACAACTAAAAAAACAAATGAAGACATCACTAGACTGAAAATACAAGTGGAAGAAAAGAAGAAAATTAAGGATTTTTAGAATATAGTGATACAAAGCAAGACTAATGAGTGCACTAGACTTGAACATGAAGTGGTATATCTGAGAGAAGATTTGGAGAAAGGAAGAATTCATGAGGAAAAATTTAAGACAAGTTCTACAATGCTTGATGAGTTAATTGTTGGATAGAAAGCATCTAAAGATAAAGGTGGTTTGGGACTTGAAAGAGGAGAAATCTCTAAAGTAGATCAAACATATAATACAAAGAAGATCAATGAATCTAGAAAGATTGAAGGCAAGAGGAACTATGGAAAGTTTCAAAATCAAAGAAGCAATTCTATAAGATCCCCCATTAAACAACCAAATACTTAAAGGTACCAATATTTTAATGGTGTTTGATTTTCATGCAATAAATTTGGACATAAGGCTATAAAATGTAGAGGTAGAATGAATCAGAATGCTAGATGCTGGACAATATTTTGTATGCAAGAAATTTAGACATAGAGTTGTTGAGTGCAGAAGTTAGATGATGAATAATGTTAGATCATTCAATGGCTACCATTATACATGAAATGTATTTGGACATAAGGCTAACCAATGTAGAACAAGATTGAATGGAGGTTAGATTGGTCAGAAAAAAATTGTATGCTACAATTGCAACAAACCCAAACATATTGCAAAATTTTGTAGAGACCAAAACATAAGAAAGAATGAGCCTACAAAGAAAGATGAACCAATCAAGAAAGTTGATTTGAATGAAGTGAAGAAGGAAATGGAAAAGGTATGCAGAAATAAAGAAGAGACTGAGGACAAGGGAGAATCTGTACCTAACTTCAGTGCAGATGTTTCCTCTAGTAACTAAGCCTAGGGATATGGCTTAGGGGGAGCTTTACTAAAAATCATATAACCCCCTTGCTGACACTTTGTATCATGGCTTGACATGAAGAGACAAGATGTTGAGGAATATTATGGATCTTTTGGTGAAAATTACAAGAGAAAATATTTTAATGTGGAATTTTATGGAGCTTTTGAAAGTTGAATATGCATACAAGGTTTTGAAGTTTACCAGATTTTTATCTGAAGCATTTATTGCTGAAATGGGTGAAATCAGGAGTTAAAAGCATTCTTGGGAATAAAAATTTGTTTCATTATATGCATGCGAAGGAGAATTAAAGTGAAGAACAAGAATTGGAAGGATTTGACATGTCTCTCAGTATAAAATCATCAAAACCTTAATTTTTTCTTTGCATTTTATGAGGTATTATATGTACTCCAATTTTTTCAAAATTTTTATGTGAAATCATTTTAGATGAAATGGAAGGACCGAAGTTTGTAAATGTCTCAGAGAGACTGCAACTTGAACTGAAGAAGCATTCTTGGAAAGTTCTATTGGAAGATCTAGTGGGTGAATTTTATTGCACTCCCTTTGGAGTTTTACCAACTAAGGATATCAATGCATACATTCATAGGAAAATAGAAGAAATTTCCAATATCGAACTATATGTTTTATGGATAGGAGAATTGGAAGGAGATGATGATACCATAAAACCTAAATACAAAACCCTAAATGAAAAGAGATTGGATGTGTGCAGAAGTTTCCATTGTTTGAAGTTAAAAAGAAGTACATCAAAATGGTATTAAGTAGAGTTCACGATGAATCCATTTGGGTTGATGGCACATACTTAATAACTAGAGAAGCTATAAGGGATGTAACTAACCAATTCCAAAATGAAAAACTGTCAAGGTCAAGGAATTAATGGAGAAGAGAGGTGTTGCTCTTGAAGCAAAGGAATTCATCTAACCCAATTAGGAATTCGGCTATCCGATATGCTATAATGCTTATTAGACATAAAATCTGTCGACCAAATAATGACTATATAGTCTCTACCACTATTTTTCACATTGCACTTGACATGATTGAAAATGGTACTGATTATGATCTTTATGAGTTACTCCGACAACATTTGATGAAGAACCTAAAGGAAATCAAACGAACAAAAAGAATAAAAACAAGTGTGGTACTTTGATAATCTATTTGATTTTCTACTTCATGAAGGAAGTACCGGTAATTGGAAAAGTAGAGTGGACAAGTACAAAACTGGTTGCACATTAGATAGAAAATCATATGAGAAATCTTGGTGGTTCAGATGCTCAAGATGATTCTCTTGTTGTATTCTTTGTAATGTTTCAAATAAGGATGAATGAAAGAGTAAGAATACCTAAGAGTGTGTTGGAAAGATACTTATGAGAGATTAATTTCTTTGTCTCTACTGACTTTTTCTTCATGGAAACAATTGAGCCCATAACTGTTTGGATTTATGTGTTGGATTATGAAGTGACTGAGGAAGAAGTTGTTCATTATGTAGAAGTGATTTTAAGAAGCCCTAAAGACCTTAGCAGATCAAGATTAGAGGATAGGACTAGAACTGAAGCCTCTTACAGTTCTAGGAGAACAAGTAAGAAAAGGAAGAGCAATGCCATTCTTCCGATTGAAATTAAGCAAGAAAATACAAGCATGAAGAAGGAAGAATTCACACAAATGATTCTCAACATGATCATGAAACCAGAATCAATACTACAAGTTCACAAGACATGGATGAATCCATGAAATAATTACAAGAGGTAACCCTTGGAACATGCATGAATACATCATTGTCTACTATAGAAATTTTTAGAAAATTGGTTGATTTGTTGAAAGCATGTCATTAGATTAAAAGAACAAGCTAGAAATGGACCAAAAGAAAGGACTACAAAGAAGAGTCTAGAGGATATCAAAAGGAAATGTACAAATGCACATCATAGAGCTATGAAGGGATTGAAGGATACTCAAATTTGTGAAGAAGAAGCACAAAATTTACTATCATATTGCTTGAAGTGGCCAAACAACACACAAAGTACAAAGGATGCGATGAACTTAATTGAAACTCAAATAGGCTGTGAAGCATATATTTATGATTTAGCAAGAGACAAGAACAATAAAAAATGGACTTACATTATGTAGCTACATGATAATTTCCTTTCCTTGCAGAATCAAAGGGAAGAGACAATCCAACAATATATGATGTTAAGGGACTTAGTGAAGATAAAGCATACTCCTATATCTAGTGCCTTTTCTAGTGTTGATAAAATCTTAGAAATAAACCTTAACCCCAACACTGTGGAAGAAGGAGAAGAGTCTCTAATGGAACTTGAACTACAATGCAGGACTCTTGCAGAAGCAAAAAGACTTTAGGAATAAGGAAGATCTACTTGGTAGGATATTCTCAAGAAGCTCAAAGGATCAACATCTTCAGGTTGATAAGTCTTACCTTTATGCACATTACTAATGTTTTTTTGCATAAAAGATTCATTTTTGAAGGGGATTCAACATATGTATCTAAGGAAAGTATATTTAACCTTTGCATGACCTTTTCCATTGATGTCAAAGGGGGAGAGATAGTGGAAAAACATTTTTGTCAATGCATTTGGGAAGTGATAATTACATTTGGGGAAAAATGGTTGGAATTTTTTTTTGAGAGACAAGTTTATATGTGTAAGGGGGAGACATGTTTTGAATGAATTCATCAAAAATGTTTTTGATATGCATGTTTCCATCATTGACAAAGGGGGAGATTGTTGGAAGTTTGGAATTTTGTCATTGATGATGCAATTTGGCAACATGAGCATGAAGTGTACATACATTGGTTGATCCAGTGTTGTCATTGATGTCAACACTATAATGATCATCATTGCATAGAGAGGAAGTATTTTTGGTGGCCTTTGTACAATACTAGCTAAACTAGAAAAGAATGGTCTATCAAGAATTTGGATAAGTGTTTCCTTTGTTAGTGTTGTGGTCCAGTGCGTTTGTTTTTGGATCTGCATTTCTGTAATGCCCATAATTTTCGTAGAAAAAACCCAACCATTTTTTTTTTTTTTTAAAACCATTAGTTAATTAATTAAAGTTCAATGTATTTAAGATAAAATACTAACCATCTCAACTTGAATAATATAGTGTGCAAGATAATGGATCTCTAAAAGGAGAATGTGATGTTTACTTTGCTACCCATTTAGACCTTTATAAAATGACCTAGAATTTTGCAAAGGTTGTCATTACTCCAAAATGTGTACTCACCAATTGTTAGATTTACTTTTGTTTCAACCATCCAATCCTTGTAACCCTAATACTCTCAAAACTTCTTTTGTCATTATTGAACCAAAATAGTACAATAGTGTTTAGTCCCTTCCTATGATAACAATGTTGTTACCCCTTTTTACTATATACCTATATTTATTCCAATATCCATAAATGCTTAAAATTGTTATTAATATTACCCTAAACATTGGTAAGGATAGTATTGATCACAATATCTCTAGCCATACATCAAATTTTCCGTAAGATCATTGACTATTTATTTATTTATTTACCAATTTGTTCAATTTGTTGCATTAGTAAACCCAACATTATTTCTCTAACTCCCTCCCATACCACATTTATAGTTAATGGCATTAGAGTTAACTTTTAATTATGAGAACTAACATCTTGGGATCATATAGTTTACCAACTTACCCATACGCCCATCCCTATGTCAAACATCCAAATAGTTTTGGGAACAATTTAAAACATCATTTATCTGCTTCGGTAATTGGATCTCTTTCATCTATTAGTCTGACCTTTAGACTTACCCTACACAACACCTGCATGATTTGACTTATGAAATGATGTTGTTTCGTGTAAGGTCTGTATGATTATTGTTCAGTGCCACTTCACAACACAGAGGATTTACTACAGGAAGATATAACTAGCGACCATTGAACCACGCGCAGATAGGATTAAATACCTATTACAGGGATAGAGTCGTTATGTAAATATGAGCTTAGATACTAATTTAGCTAACTCATAATAGATAAATAGACTTAGGCTCCAACACCAATGATTCAGTCAGAAACTTGATAATGCTAAGTGTCAGGTAGAATATGTCGACCAACGACAAGAATGCATAGACAGAATCATTGATAAATATGAGTGTAAATATAATGATTTTGTTGATCAGATGAAGTTAAAGGATTCTGCTATTTTAAAATTGATTGCATGCTAAAAGGGATATCGCAATCATAATTATCTTCGGAGTGGTTTCCTCGAATGACTATCACAAAGAAAGCAGAAACAATACCCCCGCTGAGAGTTGCCGCCTAGAGTACTATGGCCCAAATCTGTACAACTCAAAGCTCTGAAGTTGGAGTGTAACGATTTTCAGATACCGTACAGTGCCTAAGAGTGGCACCTCAATGACCAGCAATCGGTCGACCAATGGTCTGCATGTGACAGAGTGAGGAGTACAGATCATAAATTTCAGAGGGAACGAAGAATACATTTATTTTGCAATACCTCGATCTGCCCGATGGATACTAGACTATGACCTGCACAGCCACCCTTAAGCGTGGAAAAAGAAAATAGATCGTAAATTATGTGTAACCCATGGGAAATAACACTACTCTCACTGTCTATTCCATAAGATCACCCTGGATTATCTGCTCCCCCGTACTAACTTAGTTTACCATATTCATGTTACTGTTGATATCGAGCCTATGTATAGATAATTATCATTATTCAATTTTAGCAAGGATACGAGTAATATACTCACCCTACACGCAATCCCTACACACAAGAATTATATATATATTTTTGTGTCCAACCCTACGTCGCGTGCTATGAATCAGACCAGATTATCTCGATATTAGTCATGAACTCTATAGTACAACTCTCTCCTGTTAAATTGCTGTCAAGACTCGTGCCAAGGCTAGGGCGATATTCAAATCTTACTGATAGCAGTTGACTCTGCCAGAACTTTCCTCATGGATACCTAATCCCTACAGATTTCTTACCAGTCTAGAATAACACAAGAGTGTTCTAGATGACTGCGAACAAGGACAAGGTGATATGAGCCATCGACAGTTTTACACTAAACACAACTTATTTCCTGCTGACTTCAATAGCCTAACAACAGAGTGGTCATTTCGGACTGAAATTTATTACCAATTCCTCTCACACATCAGCAGATAAGCAAGATAATCCTACGAAATCATTACCTACGTGGCCAGGGAGTAGACTGGGCTGCTTTAATTGCAAATCTTTGGGTTCATCCTTGAGTTAGACTGCACCTATACTTCATTGATTAGGCATTGGATACCTGACCACACCCTTCTTTCGGTAAATTATAGGCTATGCTACCATATAGTACGCTCCCCACCCAACCACGCAGGATTATTTACAACAGAACAGACTCTACTTAATTGTACTACTGCACACCTTGCTCTCCTGTTGAAGAGGCTTGATAATCGACTTCAAAGTAGGGAATCGTTGTTGCCATAGTGGAACAGAATTCTGAAAGGCTGGTTTGCATGATACTTAGGTCATTCTCGAAGATGGAAGAAAACAGGAGGAGTAAAGGAGAAAACATCGGTCGCCCTCCAACACTCTCAAGAGAGCCCGTGTCCACCTCTACAACCTGCAGCCTGCAAGAGGCCGCGACCTCCTGGGTTTGATGCCCTCTCAAGGCACAGTCCGCGCACCAGCAGAGGCCATTAGACATCATTCTATTATTACATTTTCCTGCACTACCTTTCATAGTATTTTTTTGTAGTTTGTAAGTTCAAATCAAATACTATTATCTTGTACAATTAGAGGTAATTATATTACTTCATCTTATATGATTTGAGCAATACACATGTGTGTGATGGAACGCTTGGTAACAATAGCCTTGCAGATCTGTGCATAGGTATGAATTTATTTATTTATTTTAATATACATATATTCCTTTTTACATGCAATATATATATAAATGCACACAGTTACACTAAAACAATGCTATCGGATATGGACTCAAGTGTGGAAATAGTCGCTTAATGTGTTTTTTTTTATTTTTTTATTTTTTTATAGTATTGTAAGTTATAAGTGTTGGCCCCCCTCATGCGTAATGACTAAGGAGAAAAGTAGTTTTCTTTTAAGCCTTACACTCTCATTGATGAGTGTGGTTATTATTATTATTTTTAAATGTCAATAAAGTATAATAAATAATGTGACTCGGAATTGTTATAGCCTATAGGCATTATAAAGAAATAATACCTAAGATAGTTATAAATTCCCTCATGATTATCTACTCTTGCAATTGTGGCTGAAAAGACAATTCTTCCTTACACTTCTGCTATTATTATTATTGAATTCATATTATAGGATTTGTATAACCTTAACAATGAAATGTTTGACCCTATATAAACTCTTAGCACATTGTCAAGGAAAACGTTACTTAAACATAGCAACTTGCTACTTTGATTCATAACATTATATATAATCAAGCTTATGATGCCTCTAGAGTAAGGGTTTATTATGTGACTCACTAGTTATTCTTTTTCTTTTTATGGGAGGAAGTTTTTGATATAAAAGGCATATGTAGTTATAGTACAACACTCATAATCTCTATCATAGCATAATATAAACTTTTGTTTTTAAATATGGGATCAATCTTATCCCAGTAAAATAGATGGTGCTTAAGCCCACTTTCCTTCTCAAGACTGAGATTATTATTATTATCATTATTTTGGGACGTATGGGTAAATGATAAAATTTTAGCCTTGGTTGAGTTATAAATAAATCACTCTTTTATTACACTTAAAAGATACATAAACCATACCGTAATCCTTCCCTTTCCTTTTATTTAGTCACAACTTGAAAGGGTATATTAGTACATCCTTAATAACAAAGGAAATAAAATGAGAGATCTAACCTTATATTTCTATTTCAAGAACACAAATGCTTCAAGGAACTTTCTTGGCTCCCATGTTTCTTCAAGAATATTACAAGAAAATTATTATAATACAATCCTTATGGAAGAATAATATTGTTATCTTAATGTACAAAATTTATCATGTATTTACTTGAACTCTATTTTTTTTTTCACATTATGTAGAAATGAGATAAATAACAAACTAATGTACTAAGCCTTGCTCTCCACCCTACCGTAATGGCGTCATGGAGCCTCGTGGGCTCTAGCCATACCCTCGAGCAAGAAATCTATTAACCCCAAGATGATTGATGGAGTTTTCTCAATCTTACCAAAAAGACCAAAACAATATGACATCAAATTTCACAAAATTAGGCTCTCCACTCAACATTTTCAACAAGATCCACACAACATTTTACCCTCCTACAACAAAATGGACAAAGATGATGAAGATGAGGAGACTTATCTTTTTGTTTAGATGAGGGGATTTAGATCTTCCATCCTCCACTCCTCTCCAAGCCAATCTATCTTGAGTCCATATCCTAAGAGGGAGACTTCTCCCTCCTCACCTCTTCTCTTTACACAAAAGTTCTCCAAAAGGAGAAGTGGGTAGTGCCCCAAATCTTCCACCTTCTTGAGATTTTATAGAGATCTTCCAACCCTACACTTTTTCCCACAAGTGCTCACACATGTGTGAGTCTTGTGCCAATTCCAAGAGCTTTTGGGGAGTGGAAGGTTGAGAGTGACAATTCACTCTTCCCAAGCCCCAACACTTTTTGAGTTGTCACATTCATGAATGTGGACTTTTGAGGGGTCTTTTCACACCCCAAGGACAAGTTCACATGACAAAAAGGTTCCAAACCCATAGGTATAGGTCCTAGGGGTCCATTCTTGTTCAAAAACCAAGGAAAATGACTCAATAATCCCTTTTTAAAACCCACAAAAGAATCCATACGAATTTTGACCCTAACCAAGGGTTCCAACCCCAACCAAACTCACATCATATGACCTACAAATGGATTCTACCCAAATATGATCACCCAATCAATAATCAAACCTCAAACCCTTCTAAGTCAAATAGGGCTACACTTAGAACCTCCCAACGATGTATTTATCTTTCCTCCTATCTGCATATTTGATCCCTGCACATTACCAAGGTCAGCATGATTAGATCATACATCTCTTCATCCAATTCACATAATTTTCACTCATGAACTACTTACTCATTAATACATCGAATGAACCTAATGATTCAATTTTCATTATAATAAAAGGAAATGCACACTTACTCCAATACAGAATATAGTCAATGAAATAGTCACTCCATCATTTTGTTTACCACCTTAGTAATTCATTTTAAACTCCTATTACATTAATGATGAATCTTTTACCAAAATTTCATCTGCCAAATATCCAACACTTTCAAGTTATATCCAACAATTCACATGTCCATCTATCATAATTAAATCAAGGTTAATGCCCAAGAATCCTACAAATATTTTTATCATTCTTTTCATTATAATTATCATTTAACTACTTGTTCTCTTGAAATAAAATGGGGAATACGAAATGGGGTCTTACATTCATGGTAGCATAAGCAAGAATATTATAAAAAAAATCACACTATTTGTCATCCATAATACATCTCACCATTTATTTAAGATCACAAAAGAATATTAGGGCTTTACTATTCACATGCATGATGGGGCCTTACAATTTCACCGCACGTTGGTATAATTTTCTACAATCATAACTACAATTTTTATTCCATTAGATGGAGTAGCATTCATTTTTTTGTGACATTTTATATAGTTTCCAAAAAGATATGAATGATAGTGTGTAGCTCTAAATATCGTAGTTATCTTTTGTACTATGTACCAATGTGGGAGATTTCACACCTCTTCACGAATATTTATTTTGTCTTGCAATGATGAAGATAAGCTAATGAATGTTGTTTGAATTTGAATTCAATGGGAGATTAAGTCTTGAGGTCGCATGATTGATGAATTACATGAACTCTTGAAGACTTTATGTTTAGGTCTATTTTGGGCCGACCTAACACGGTTGATATTTTGTGGATAATATTTGAGAAATTTTATCTTATGTGGGATTTATATTTAGGTCCATGTTGACCTATCTTGATGCAAATTATATTTTGAACTTAGGTGCTAAATGTGGATGAAATGCTTTGAGGATGACATGCTTAACTTTTTTGTGTTACTTCTAATTAAGCTGGACTAATTGCAGTTTCACCTAAAGTGGATATATATATGAGATATTCACCAAGGTTTTGGAATGTATGGGTGTATAAGTGTGTGTGTGGTGTGTAAAACCCCATCCCACAACCTGGAGGATGATGCAACACTGCGGAAGGACAACTAATTTTTTTTCGTTAAAAAGAGTAACAATGATAAGTGAAGTGAAATAATCTAACACATAAATCCTCTAGGCCACACAACATGTCTACATGTGAATTTCAAGACTTAAAAAATTATTCTACAAAGATCTATAATTTCCTTTGGTTTCAATCTAATTCAAATGATCAATTTACATAGAGGAACTAAATTGTTTTCTATAGAGGTTCAATTTTCACGACAATCTTTTAAAAACAAAAGCTTCTACAATAATGAAAACCTTTTCTAATCTTTTCCAATTTGCATTACAATAATTAAATAACTCTTTCAAATAAAAATTCACAAAAAACAATTAAGGAACTAGTTCCAGAAGAATTTTTTCCTTGAGGATTGATGCCGAACTTCTCTGTAATCTTCAATTTTCCAAGATTGTCAAAGCTTTCTCCAAAAGAATTGCCACTTCCTAGAGAACAGAAAAAATCCACAACCAA
>VDFB02322083.1:22854856-22971252 GCA_007258455.2 Sequoia sempervirens | reverse complement strand
TCCCTTTAGGATCAAAGACCCTTTCTCCTTATGGCTTCAATGAATACCACATCTTCAAATAGTTCTATAGTTCTTCAAGAGTGTCAGACCCTATGAATAGCCCCTCACATTCAATTAGGTCAGGGAGGAATGTCTCCTTTTTTTGGTCTTTTCATAACATCCTGCTCCATCCATAACATTTGTAACATAAATTCTAAAAATGCAATTCAAATAGAAATAATTTTAGGTAAAACATGTGGGGTTTGAGGACACCCATAGACCCTTATTATTGTTTGGTCTACTAAGAAGAACCACTCACCAAAATTGTGAGTGTGCCCCTGCTCCGGCTTCAATGCTAAAGGTCTTAATACTTGCATAATTTTATTAGGAAATCTTGGCGAAATATGACCAAGAGCAGCCATGAAATTTACTGTGAAATCATTATGAAATATTACATAATCACTATTTTTACATCTACTATCCCAGATGTAACACCAATTTTTGTATAGCTTGCAACCTATTCCCTTCATCATAAGTCATTCCTGAACAAATTATTTTAGTCCGTTTGTTTTTGTTCTGGTATAATATTAAATGACGCAATAGAGAAAATTTCTTAAAAGTGATGGGAGCTAAGTTCTCTCTTACTTGTAAAAATAGCTCATGTAGCCCTTTCTCAATTTCAGTAGCAAAGTCATACTCAATGTTGACTTCAGGATTTTGTATCCTCATTGCCATCATCATGAGATATGTTGGCATCCTCTCTTCAACATCTATTCCAAGCACTTGGCACAAATTAAAATAAGTTCTTTTGAAATATACTTGGAAGTATTTTTTGGAAAATGACTCATTTTGGGAGGGGGAGATAGGTATCCTCCTATTGTTTACACCCTTTTTCATGTGTAAAGGAAGTTCATCACTCGTGTAGGTTTTTCTCAATCTCCTATAATCCTCCTCACTTCTGTCCAAGTTGATCCTAGTGATAACTTACTTGTTTAACATAAAACACTCTATAATTTCTTCTTTATTCGGCACCACTAATGGTGAACCATCTAGCATTCTTATAGTGCTAGTAGTTGGGTGATAATATTGTGCTAATACTTTAATAAACTCAACATCTATGAAGACATTTGGGACTATCAATTTGGCCAAACTTAAGGTCCAAGGATTCAAAACTGGTATCTTCTCAACCCTTTTTCATAGAAGTACCAAAACAGATCCCACCCTGAGATAGGGATAATTGGGCTTCTACATCCTCGGGTTGTATCTTTAAACACATTTTTGGATCCTTTTTCTATAGAATTAGGTAACACATCTAAAATGGATTGTTGTAGGGACATCTTCTTTGATTTAGAAACTATGGACTCTTCCTTTTTACTTGCAAGTTGACTTCTTTTGGGTGGCATGATGAAGAATTTACTCCTTGATTTTTTAAGTGTCTACTTGTAGAAGCAAATTCAATTCTTATACACTTGCTAGAGAGGGTTTTTGTGAACTTATCCGATGAAATAATAGTTGTAGAGTTTTCCCACTTGAACTCCCTTGCCTCTGGTATGCTAATATTTGTGAATGATTGCAAAAATGTTGTGGAGTCCCAAGTAATATTTGTTGTTGATCTCAGTCACCTCACTATTAATGTTAATTTGTGCAAAATATTTCAGAATCTGCCCATATTTCAAGTTTGAATACATGGCATTGATCTTGGGAAATCAAACAATGCAATCATTTAATGCTTTGACAACTTGTATCACACTACCACTAGGCCATTTAAAGACTACTGCAGGGTAGTGTTAGCAGTGCCACCACCCCACACACACCCCTTTGGACTCTCACGGGACATCGAGTTAATTGTAGTGGTTGAGTGACTATTCACCACCATACCACTCTATCATATCAAGACCACTACAGGGTAGAGGTAGAAGTACTTCCACCCTGCGCACACCCCTTTGGACTCCCATGAGACATCAAGTTAATTCTAATGGTTGAGTGATTGTTCACCACCATATTGTAGTGTCACTGTTTACCCCTTGCGGGGTTGCGGTTTACTTTAGTTGTTAACATGTTATCTACCACCCCGTGGTATTCATATTTGGTTGTCGTGGTATTTCAATAAGCATTTGTAAATTGACCTGTATGTCTCTCCATCCCATGCATACCTCTATTGACTGCTATAGTAGTGTGGTATTGGATTTTATTATGAATGCAGTATTTTAGATATCATTTTATTGAAAATATTGAACTATTTTATAATTTTGTAGTCTATTAGTTTTAATTTTCAGTGTTAGTCAGACCTAATAGATCATTTCTCTGTTTGTAATGGGGAGGCTTAGTTCACCTAATGTTAAGATATCTATATGTATTATTAAATCACATATGTTCATTAAATGTTTGCATCTAGAAAACATATAGGAGATAGAAGAAATTATAGGATAACTAAAACTTAATTTCAAATTTTTAACCAAAGTAAGAAAACTAAGAAGAATGATTGAAGGGTGGGTGCATGAAGTTAAAACACCACCTTCGTCAATATGATTTTTTTAAAACGACTGCTATAACGCGCACGCGTTATTTCGCATTAAAAACAAAGAAAAAAGTGAAATTATTTGCCTTGGAATACCAACCCAAAGGCTTGGAGGGCATTCCCAACAAGGCTAGAGATGTGTTTTCGCAAATTCTACAATTTTTCACATAATCGGGTTCATGCTCAACATCAAGATTGCATCTAGTTCAATATTGACAAAATAAAAAACATAGGTAATGTTAGGTTCTCTCTTAGCTATCCAACGATGTATTTTTTTTCACTTTTCAACAATGTTAAGCCTTTCATCCATAATTTATTTTGTTTGTATGTCTGTTTTTTGCCAAAAAGCAGTGTTTAGTGTTTTTTTTGTTATAAATTAACCGTTCATCAAATTTCAAATAAATTACATTTTTAGAAAATAGACTCCATTCTACAATTTTTTTTGTTTTAAATTCAATTAGTTTCCAAAATTTGTATGGTAGCACGACCAAAATTCTATTTTTTAGGAAGTGTCCACTTTGAAAATTAGTAAAAATCAAATATTCATTAAAAACTATCAAAAAATTGTGCAACTCAACTAGGATGCTATATTAGCTAACTCTCCTCACCGTGAGTGATTTTAAAATACTACAAAAAATTTCACCGCGGCTTAGGTCATACAAGAGTTGCTATGTTATGTTTTTTGACAAAAATAGTTCAATTTTACATCCTCTTTGAAACCCCTTAATCCTCAAATCCTATTTTCAAAATAAATTAGTAGTTTAGAAAGTAGACCTGAGCACTTCATCCTTGTTTTGCTCCATCTAAAATTTGAGTGTAATCCTCCTCAATTTCACGCCCAAGGTCAAAGATTTCCTGATTTCGTAAAAAGTGGGCCACTTAAGCCCCTTTTGGGAACCATCTTGGTGCACTTACCCTCAACCTAACTTTAAATGCACTTCAAATGAGTAGTGAACATCTCAAGTTTTGTATACAATGTACTAGTAGAATAATGATGATAACATTTAGAATTGTATTAGTAAAACAATAGTGAATAAGCATACCTATACTCAGATCTTTATTGCATTCAATAATAAATACACCATACATATGACCAAAGTTTAGGTGACAAAACATCATCATAATCATTTGCATTGCTAGCAAGATTAGAATCCTAATCATCCTCATCCTCATCTATGACATGCAATGCATTCTCTCTCCCAATCTCTTCATTGGTAATAAAAATGTCTTCTTCAAACACTCCATCGTCTTCATCCACTTCTTTAAATTTTTCTTGTGAATTAACATATTTCCCATCAAGCATTATATCAACAACTTCCATGAATTTTTGTTTTGAGTGAGACTCTGTTTGAATGACATATGACCATTATGGGATTCTTACATCATCAATTATAAATGACTGGTTAATTTGAAGAGGGGAAGCATATAGCTCATTCGACTCTAATAAAAAATTTCTTCTATTTGCATCTACAAATCCATGTACTCATCATATTGTACTGCAAATGGTCAGATCCACTTACATTTTAATAATATATGACTATTTTCACCATAGTCCACTAGAATAATTTGTTGGATGAATCCAACATAAAATTTATTCTTAGTTTCGTGAAGAAATTCAACACTACCAACACAATCACAATTTATCTTTCCTTTGTCTTTTTCTTCCACTCTTAAATGATTACCATAGGCCCACATTCCACTGAAACACGTAGCCCATAAATGTGGAGATTGTGAAAGCTCACTTTCCTCCATTGTTATATCTTAACCTTATTCTTTTGCATTAGCAATCCATTCTTCAAATTTTGGAAAAGAATCACCTCGAATCAAATCAACATGACATTTACACCTTTGAAGTCAATGTTTCATCCAAGCTTGATTGTCTTCTTCATATTTTCTACATAGTGTTGACGATGATTTACTTGCAGCAAATAGGGCGAATAAATTATTCATAGACAAGACCGTAAAGAGCCTATTCTTCTTGAAAGATATGGAACAAAGACAACCTAAAGGGGAATTTTTCATTAACAGGGAAAATATTGGCTTTCATTCAATCCCAAGTCTCCGATAACCAAGTCATGGTTGCACTAGGGTCACTCTCGGGTACTGATGTGATATTGTTGTTAATCTCAAAGGGACTACGGTTTTTGAATTGAATATTTTAGGTATTGGATTCTCAATTGAAGTATTAAGTTCAAGTATCATGAAACCGGAAGATTTACTATAACATTTCATGAAAATCACAAATTCCTTGCTATCGCTTAAGTAGATTTAGCATTAAGCATTCAACAATTTTATGGAAAATAAAATATTTTCAATAAAATTTCTTCCATTCATTAAAATTTTGGAACATTTTCAAAATTTTAAACATCTATTCTAAAATAAATATGAAAAATATTGAAAATTAAAAAAATTCTCTTGGTTATTCTCCATGGATGCCCCAAAAAATCAATTAAAATAGAGTAAATTGCTTTATACTTCACCAGATTGCTTCACAGCTACATATAAAATGGTGCAAGCTTTTAAAGAGAGGGGTTTTGTTTCTGGACACCGAGTAGGTTCTGTATGCACCCTTAAATGGAGCAACATATAGTCTTGTTCAGCTGAACTAAAAAACTAGCTACAAAAGATATTAGATAGGTAGCTTTCTAATAAGCTCTAATATTAATCAATGTCTATGTGCATACAAAGTTTCAACTGGAATGTTCAAAAAATAGGAAAAAAGAACAAAACTTAAAAGTTTATGCTCCTTCGACATCCACAAATTTTGAACTTAAAATAAAAAAAAGGGGATCCTCTATCCTTTTATAGAACACAAGGCTCAAACAGGATAAGACAAATACATGAGAGGAAATCCAAGGGACCAATCTCATCAAGGCATGTGGAATGTAGTGACCAATAAGAGAATTGTAATCAAATTCAATGGAAGTCAACTCCAATTACACTTTGAAGCTCTTCTAGTGTTAATATTGAATCTTCACCAAGATGATACTTCAAATTAGGATAATGTGTAGGGACTTCCCATACATTCAGAATGAACAAGTAGAATTTTCACCCCCACACATCGCTTGGCTCCGGTTCTATCACTCTCGAGAATGGGCTTCCTTAGAGGTTGGTGCTTTTCATCAGCTGCATACATGAAATACTGAGATCCCTAACATTCCAGTGGATTCAAACTTCTCTACCAATAGTATCCCAGAATAATTGAACTAGAATGAAAATGATTTTATCCATGATTCAAGTTTTCCTAACCGTCCATACCATAATTTTGTATCACAATTTGTAGCTCCTGTAATCACAAATTCCACACATTAAATCCTTTTAAAAGAAAGAAAACATTTACAACATCTCATGTAAATAAAATTCAAATGTTAGTACAAAAATCTCATAATTAACACTCTTTTTAAAAGCATATCATAAATCCTCACATATATACCAAATTACCAAGATCATTAGATAAACTTAAAATCTAAGCATTTTCATTTCACATTATAAACTGGTACCCAGTACCCGGTATTCAACTTTACCCACTTACTTCCCCGAACCTTAGTTATACCAGACTCCTTCATACCAGACCAGAGCCTTCCATTATAACTTGCATTACCTTTCACCTTTCATATGTTTCCAGTACCTAATACCTGGTGTCTGAAACACTTACATTACAAAGTACTTTCATTTTCAAAGATTTCTTTTCTTCACTTTTGGTGATCTTCCAATTTGCTAGCTCCTACCATAAGAATTATATATTTTTTCACTTGGGTCCCCAAGTATTTTTAGTCTTGGGGCATGTTGTGAGACCAAACAACACATAGAATATTAATGTACAAATAAGATTGATAATATAAATGTGTAAATGCAATTGAGTAAATAAATTATTGTGTAAAATATTTTTTACCTGCACCACTTATTGAACGAAGATGTGTTTTGAAGAATATAGGCATGTATCACACTTCTTTCTTGATATGATAGATTGAAGTGACATCCATTTCCTTCTAATACTTGACCTGCAACTATGTCTTCTTCATTATCATCCCATACATGTTGATTGACATTTTAAAAATTGTTCATATATTCTATGCAAAATCCCATGGCCTCTTGCATTGAATATCCCTCAGACATGCTACCTTCATGTTTTTCCCTAGTACAAACAATTTTTTTCAAAACCTTCATATATCATTTTATAAGATACATCCATATTGTTCTTATTGGGCCACAATGCTTTAGTTCATATTGTAGATGTATCAAAAGATGCATAGAAATGTTAAATATTGTTGGTGGAAATTCCTGTTCCAATAGACAAAGGACTTCAACAACCTCCTCCCTCAAACTATCAAAGTTCAAAGGATCTAAATGTAAACTCATTCTCTTTAATATTAGGCCCAACCTTATAACTTCCAACCTTGGCCCCTTTGGAAAACTTAATATATTTACCACAATAGGTAAAATATTCTCCATTATGACATGATATTCATGGGTCTTGAGGCCTCTTAATCCATTAATGTCAGTTTGGATTCTAATACTACTACTTAGATATCCAGTGGGAAAGTGAGTCTGAGACATCAACTGTAAGAATTGTGTATGTTGTTCCTTTGTCCAAACATAAGGAACACTAGGTTTTCTATATTTTTCATCATCATATTTTTCAACCCAAATATTTTGACAAATATTTAGTTTTTGAAAGTCTTCACGTGATGAAATAGTATCAAAAGCACCAAAAAGAGTTTCTATAATAGCATATGCTATATTTTTCTCAGTATCCATAAAGTCAACAGTATGCCTAATGGTGTTCACAATGTTCTCTATAGATTAGGTAAAGTAGCTCTAGCTCAAGGACCTAAAAGTGATTCAGGAATTCATAAATTTTTTTGTGTAATGGATTAAGAGGATTGATGTAATAGCTTAGTTATTAGGCACAAAATTCAAAGAAATAAGAAATAGTGCAAAAGCACAGGAGGAGAAGATGGAAAAACTTTCTATGACCCAACTCAAATTGAACTAGATATGCAGAAGTAATGACACAAAAGTCTTAGGAGTTGGTTACATTGGGTTATTTTGGGACTTTAGAGTGACATGTTTCATCTTAACCAACAAGTTTTTAATGCATAAAGTCATCTTTTTGACTATATATTTGATCTTTTAATTGCCATGTTCAAGTGTGTATGGTATTTTGGTTGTTCTTCCTACTGGTTTGTTATATTTTTAAGCATCCTTTTTTGAAGTTTTTCACTATGCATTTGATTTGTGTCTTAACTAAAGAGGATTTAGACTAGTATTCAGATTAGTCATTTAGGTCAATCGTTAGAGAAGCTACAGTTAAATTTACAATGTAACTTGACCATTTAAACATATTTCTATTAATTAACTAGACTGACATATAGCATCCTCACCCAACTTAAGCATGTTTAATTTAACTAACCAAACTGAGAATTTGTCCATAGGTCGATAGAATCCATGGTCTGATTTCAAATGTGAACTTCATATAGATGAAAATGTCTAGACAACATACGTGGTTTCTACTTACATACAAACTTGAGCTCCTCTGGTTGAACACTTAGAAGTTTGTTGGCCATGTTTTCTCTCAAATCAAACACAGATCAATGATTTCTCATGAATTATAGAAAATCAAGGAAACTTCTCTAGAGTATATAAAGCAAAAGAGTTAGCCTGAGAAACACAAATATACAAATGTTTTAACCTTTGGAACTCAATTTATTATTAAAAAACCAGGGAAAAAGAAAGAAAATACACATATTACATTGTGAAAAACTAAAATCCAAAGTGAATAAATTAGTTCAAAAAAAATGAAACTAACTCACTTCTTAGCATGTCCTCTATTTAGTTTTGGAGAAATGCTAGCTGTTTTCTCAGATGGCTGGAGCACAAAATTTAATTTAGTCAGATTTTGAGTTTGAATTTCATCAAACATGCCTATCCTTTATGATGCAAATTAGAAATCATAAAGATGGAGAATGTGAATGAAAAATAGTTGTGATTCTTTACCCCCTACACATATCCTAATAGAAATTACCTCTAGGATCTAAGTAGCTTATCATTGGAAGTTAAAAAAAGCATACTTAAATGAGCAAATAAATACCATAACACAAACTTGTGAAGCAAGAAAATTTGGGTAAAACAAAATTTCCTAATTAGGTTGAGTTTAAAAGAACCATTTCCATACTTCACAAACCTTATGTATCCTTGAACAATCATAAGTAACATGCAAAAATCTGTTTGATATGCCTATTAAAGGTGATTTTGTGACATACCTTTATAGTCATTTATGTTGAGTCTTGTCTAAATCACAATTGTATAAATCAGATAGTCAAATGAATTACATCATATCAAATTAAATGCATAGTATAATAGCATTTCAAAATTGTAATGAATTAGGCTAGGTTACTACCTATAACCATAGCACTCAGATCATTGCTAGAATACATAATTAACCACAAAAAAAACTTATACTAAGAAAAGTGTGTGTGTGTTGAATGTGGAGAAGTATTCTAATGTCAACACAAACCTTAATGAGACGGTTTACATTCAAAGTTTGAAGCAAGTAAAACTACTCTATTCGTAATACAATCAAATCTTTCAAATATGTATCATTGTCCTCTATTTCTAGGATTTATTAAAACCGTTGGTCACCAAATTTATGGGCACAAAGGTTGTTAAAATGACTACCTAGAAAATGAGATTTGATGCTTAATATGCAAGCTAAGCTGATTTCTATGTGCAAATGTGTGCTGGAAGGATTAGTGGTATGCTTCTAAATGAAACGAGATGATGGAATTGATGATGAATACAATGATAAATGAAGGATGATGTTGATGATGTTGATGATAAACAAACAAGTGGAGATGAGTGAGATGATATGAAACTATAGTGAACTATCCATGATTATGCATACGATCAAATGCAAACATAAAACAAACTAACCTAAAATATAACTATGATGCAATGGGGATGATAAAATGTAACTATGAAGCAATTAATTAATCTAAGATGAGAATGCATAGTAACAAATGATATGAAAGCTAAGTATAAGACTCCATGAATGCTCCAAGCTCCTACGAAAAACTTGCATGGTAACAATACTCAAAGCGTGGATGAAAAATGGCATTATAACACTATTCTTAATTTAGCCCTCAAAATAGCATTATAACATTACTCAAAAGGTGGATGATAAATGCTAAGGAAAGAGGTTGTATTTATAGGGTTTCTCAAGCATTTTGTGAGGTAGCACCCATCAACAGTCTAGATTCAAAGGAGAAATAATAGATGATGGAGATGAAAGGAATCAAGATGTTGTCCCCTTGACCAAGGACAATATGCCATGTGTGTGGAGAGAACCTGACCAATTGAAGCATGCTAAATGTAAGGATTCCCAAGTGTGTGAAACAAAGACCCATGTGCTCAAATTTGTTGGAAGTGTGAACAAAGCCATGCTTTCAATAGTGAAGTGTGTGAGGATAATTCTAATTAATAATTAGGCTTATTTATTTTCATTTGACCTTTATGAGGTGGCACACAAAAAGTTGTAGAAATGTGCTCTAATTCTTAATCAGGATTAAGGAAGGTTAATTAAATAAACATGTTTAGGGTATTTTGTTTATTTAATTATTTAGAAGAATGTGATTTAGGAGAATTAAAAGGAAAGTGAACAATATAAATAAAGTAAGACCATATTTATATGTAGTTGAAGTATTAATCAAATAGGTTATATTTAATTAATTGAATATGATGACTGTTTTTGGGTGTATACAAAAAGAATGATACAAGGTTTGTTGATTTGAGCTCAGAGATGGAAAATACATAAAAAGCATTTTAACCCCATATATTTTATGGTTGGGATAATTGCCATAAGTGGTTAATATTGGAAAATGCAAGCATGTACCACATAAAATTTGATGTAGTTTCAATATAGTGCAGTGTAACCAAAATCTAGTCAAACAGAGTTATTGTAAATAAGCGAATTTCTCTAAGATTTTCTCAAAAGATACAATATGACTACTAGACCATATGATTCCTTACAAAAGAATGGAGATGAATCTTGAAAAGTATATTATTATTCCCAGCAACTATAATACACCACCCCAAAATCATGTTCTAATTGCAATAACATGAATAAATAAAGAAAATCCACTTGATTACCATTCAAATGCCACCATGGCCCATTCACTACACAGATCTAGCTTTACAAAGTCAACAATTACATAGACTAATTTCATATTGCACACAAAAGTAAAATAGTAAATTCTCATCTCTTATTAAATGACTTTTTAAAAGAAGAAAATAAAAAATTGGGAATCAATGAAACTTGTAAAGAGATGTTGATGATGAATGGGTCACTCTCACAAAGCTATATCAAAGAATAAGAGCTCCAAATTGGGAACCCATATTCTATGTATAGATATAATAAGAATGTTGTGAAAATAGTGTATAGATGTTGTCAAGACATTGCACCTTAGTAATAATGTTTAGGGTGTCCTCAATATAGCTAGCACGGGCATGAAGGTCAACCATGCACACCTAATGATCAACTATATATATAAATTGTAATGCAATAAGGGTTACTGATGTGTGAAGTATGTGCAGCCCTCATCCACTAAACCTACATGACTGCATGCACCTAGAACCCAAGAAAAGCTTACATTGTTAGGATGTGTTCCAGAGTGATTCATTAATTCAAATATTTTGATATGTTCCTTGCAAAATCCATTTTGTGCACATTCTACAATCAATAATTTCATTCCATGAGATGCCATCTCTTTGAGGCATTTTGTCAAACAATTCAGGTGTTTTGTCTACAATTCCACATCTTGCATATATGTCTACCAGAGCATATCCAACTATAACATCTAACAAAAATTCCCCTACCATTATGCTTTGGTGCATGTTCATAGCCCATCCCAAAGCTCCCATTTTAGCACATGCAGGAAGGACTATGGTATTTTACTTGTGGAAATTTTATCAAAATTATATAATAATTATATAAGAACCCTTTGCTATTGAATAATTGACTAAAACTTGAAAATTTGATATATTTTCATTTGTTATACTTATATTTTTGTTTCTTTATAGGTTTCTAAAGGCCTTTTGCAAAAGTTTAGACTTGACAGGGTTCTTGATACCCCAATCACTGAGGTTTGCAAGTTTTTGAAGCTAAAATGTGGTAATTGAAATCCTGTCAAAAGATGTTTTTCCTTTATATCTTTTATTATTCAAATATATAGCCAATTTATGTTTGCATGTATTCTACCATTGTAGACTAGTTTTACTAGCATTGGTGTCGATGCAACATGTTATGGACTGAAACCCATTGTGGAGTTCATGACATTCAATTTTTCTATGTGGGTTGGTGTTTTTACTACTCTTTGAGTGTTCTTCTTTTGGTTTTGAATGCTATTTTGTTTGTCACATAATTTTGTACTCTAGTTTTGTTTATTCGAGTTTCATTTATAACATTTTGTTCACTAGGTAGAGTAATGATGTGATCTACATCACTGTTGTGCCCTTCCTATTGTGTCCATGTTACCATGGTAGTAATTCCACAAATAGAAAATTAGTTGCATGCCTTTATCCATAGGATTTATTACTTACCACCTTATAATATCGAATATCCTTATATTGAATTACATTAACAATATAAGAAAATAATGGAAATTATCTTTGAACATCTTGGATGAGATTCAATTGTTCCACCTAGTACCTTAGTGACTTGTTTTCAATTTATTTTCTCTTTGGAGAATGAATACATATGACTGACTCCTTTTCTATATTCCCGATTCTGAAATGTTTTTCCTAGGCTAAGACAATAAATCTAAATAAACTGTTGCAATTCTATCTTATTAATCCTATCATTATATAGTCACCTTGGAGTTTGGATGCACAATTCCATATATATTATATATATGTGTTTCAAACATGTCTATTTTTTGTCTAGCCAGTTTCAAACTTTCAAGTCTATATAACATTGTGTTTCAGTATTTTGTAATAGATGGTAAATACTTTTCCTATTCAATCATGGTCCACCAATAAGTGTCACTTCCTCTAATGCCTTTATCCTTTTATCATTGCATCAAGTGAACTGGGTTTTATGTTGGCCTGATAGCCTTCTGTTATGCCAATATTTGTATTGTGAGTTGCTTTCATCGGTCTATCAGTGGAGCTATGAGGGGCGTTCCCCTAATGTAGTAATGTTAGGCTGATAGTTTCTATTGATGTGTGGAGTATGTGCAACCCTCATCCACTAAACCTACATGGTCTTGCATACACCTAGAACCCAAGCAAAGCTTACAATGTTAGGATGTGTTCTAGAGTGCTTCATTAATTCAAATATTTTGAGAGGTTCCTTGCAAAATCCATTTTGTGCACATTCTGCAATCAATCATTTCATTCCATGAGATGACATCTCTTTGAGAAATTATGTCAAACAATTCAGGTGTTTTGTCTATGACTCCACATCTTGCATATATGTCTACCAAAGCATATCCAACTATAACATCTAGGTATCTTTTTAATTCCTCTATCATTCGTCAATCTCTTTACTATTTGAACCTCATATAGATGTTTTATAGAACATAAGTTGCAACATTTTTACGATTGAGCTAAAAAGGAATTGTTGCTAGAAATACTCAACCTATATTCACTATCAGCCTAACATTACTACATCGAGGGAAATCCCCTCATAGCTCCACTGATAGACCAATGAAAGCATATCAGCAGCACTAGAAATATGGATGGAAGATAACCACAATGTCCCATCGATGGGGCGATAGCATGCTTAACCATGATAGCAATATAATAATCAAGTTAGTTAATTGGTCAGCTAGGTTCATTGATTAATGTTTTTTGATGGATTTTTGGATGCTCAACTATTGTGCAAGCTCTTTGATAATATGACAATGATTTGATTCAAATATTCATAAATGGATCAGAGAATTTTTCAAAATGCTCCCCAAATTTTTGGAAGGAATGATGGATTTATAGATTTAGAGGTGAAAATATGAATGGCCAAGATTGATTTAATCAGTTTTGAGGATAAAGAAATGATTTATAATTAACTATGATTAACTATTCAACTCAATTGACTGATTAGTCAACTAGCTTAATTGACCAGTCAACTAATTTGATTGAGAGTTAATTGACAACTAATTAGTTAATTTTATTAATGATTGAAAGATGGAATTGACTTACTTGACATGAGTGAAATGTGAGATTGACTTATTTGTCAATTGACTTTAATCCAAAAGAGTAGTCTCTTTTGAGCTCATGCTATAGGGATCTTAAGGTACAAATGGAAAACTAGATCTCAGGTGCTAATTTTTTCCACCAAAAATCACGAAAATGAGTTATGGAGTTTTGTATGGTTCTTTAATCCCCAATTGGTGTTGGCGGTAGGTGCCGACCTTCCTTTTTACCAGATAGGGAGCGCCCATAAAAGCACTCGAACCCTATGAGGAGGGTGATGCCCTCAACCTGTCGGGGTGTTGTCCTCTCAGACCCCACAAGGGGTGTGCTGCCTCGACTCGCCGGGCGCGGCTCTAAACCCCACGCAGGGCGCTACCCTCAACCGCTAGTGTTGCCCCTAGACTCCCATGAGGGGCGCTCCCCATCGACCCACCAGGCGCATTGCCCTCAACCCTCCTAGGGTGTTTCTCAGACCCCACAAGGACGCCCACCCTCAACCCCACCAAGGGCATTGCCCCTAAACCCCCACAAGGGACACTTCCCCTTGACCCCCATTGGGGGAATTTCCATCAAACTCCCATTGAATTCTTTTTATTTTCTAGGTACTCTCCAAGTCCAAGTTTCCAAGTTTTCTTACAAGTCTTCATTTTTTACAAAAACAATTTTCTATTTTCATTTTGTTTCCTCTTATAATATCAACATCAACGATTCCGCTATGAGGACGCTATTTTGTACCCACTTTCTTTTCAAATCAATCAAATACAACTAGATTCTAGCTTGTTTATTTTATGTACTTCGGTCATTGACTCATTGATGCATCTTATCATTGAATTTTTTGCAAAAGAATGTATTTTTAGAGAAATGAAGCAATTTTTTGTTACAAGTTTTTGTCGAGTTTTTTCAAATTGAGTTTTTTGAGCTTATCGGTACTCTGCAATGGTGAGTTTTCCAACTGTGTGTTAATGAAACCCAAGGGATGTTCCAAACTTCCTCTCTTGAGGAGCATGTCTCAAAAATGTCCTTGTAGTCTTGAGTTGCAGTGGGTTGGAAAAGGGATGTTCTAAGTCCCTATGTACCTTACATTCTAGGATACCTTCTCTGAAATGTGATTTTGGGGAGGGGGAGTGCATCCCCATGGAAAAATAGTTGCAAAGGCTCTTGTAATTCAACCACCCTCTCCAAGTGAGTGAAATAGAATGCATATTTGGTTTCAATAGGTATGATGAATTCAGGACCAAATTATTGCATGTGATTGTGGTCCATTGGCTACAAATGTTTGGTCCACTCAATTTTTTCAATGTCCTTGAGTGCATTGTACATGGATTGCACACAAGGTATTCAATAGGTATATGCTTGTAGGTTGCACATATGCCACATTTCTCACAATCTTTACCACATTGTTAGTGTCAACCTCCTTAATGACATCTTAGAGGATTGAAACTAGAACTTCACATCCTTGTAGTTTCCCAAACAATCAATTGATCTAAGGAGCTAAGATCTCTCCTTACATGTGACCATGATATTCATGAATAAAATGTGTTGAATGTCCATCTAACCATCCATGATAATGTTGGATATATAGGAGACCCATGTAACCTGTATTCCCTTCTTTGATACGCTAATCTTGAAATATTTCTTATCAAGGATAGTAGTACATGTTATATTGTCTTGGGCTTCTATATGAAGCCTTAATCTAATAGAAGAAGAGGGAGGCTCTTTAAGGAATTACCTAAGATTGATTAGGCCCTTCTTTCAGTGTTAGGTACTTTAAAGGACATCTTGACGTAATTATAGGGAATAATTCTGCCATTATGTATGATCTCAACAAACATCTTAATTTCTCTATAGAACCAACACTTTGCAGAACAACCTCTAGTCATAGCTAAAATTTTCTTTTTGGATCCAAGATGTCACTTGATAGATCTAAAGGCTTGCAAACAAGGTTCTGACCAAAATAAAATGTCACACCCTACTACAAATGTTTAATTGACTAGTGAACAATCATTTTGATTTGAGACCTACCTATACATGAATGATTCAGTATTTAACAAATCTCATTAAAATTATTTGAGTAAGATTTTGATTTTGGGGCAACAACATTTTTACTTCATTTGAAGTTTGATAATGCCAGCCTGTTTCCTATCGTGTATTTAATAATTTTCTTTACATTAAACAAAAAGGATGTGATTTTTTATGAATAGAATTAAGAGTATCATATATTTGAAAAATAAGTATCTTCTATTTAGTTTTCTTTGGAGCACTAAAAGGAAGTTAATGCTTTTACAAAGATCATGAACATACAAGATTTGGAAAAAATGTTAGCACGGGGGGAAGAAGTTAAGAAAAAATCCATTACTAAAAAAATTGTATATTTAGGTCTAGTAATACATTTCTATTCAAGGGATGGTAAGTATCTTTCAAAGATGAACCAGCAATTTATTGCATGCTTAATACATCAGTTATTTTTTTGAAGTCAAGGATTGTTTGTTAGACATGCTATCATAGAGCATAGTATTTTTTTGCTATATATCTTAAGTTTTAACTTTTGAAATAGCATTATAGAAAATAAATCTCCACATAGGATCATCATGCATTGATTCAATTTCTCCTTTTATTTATTGCACTTAAAATATAAGTTTTTGGTTTCCTTTAACTAAGTTGTTGACTTCAGGGAAGAACACTTTGGAGTTTACTAATGTGTCGACATTTCCATTTGAACTCTTTTCAAAATCTGCCCCTTGTAAGATGATCATCCCAACTTAGTTTAAGCATTATCAGACATTTGAATTCCTCTTAGATGCTTCCAAATAATAATATTGTTTGACTTTAATATATCAATACAAAGTAAAGAACAAGATGTAAATGCACACAATTTACTTGTTTATCATTATATTTATGGTTGCAGATCCCTCATGCTGGTAGTGCATGCATCTAAAAATGTCAAGTTTAATTCTTATAACATATTTTTTATGTTGAAGGTAACATGGTACTATATTCACAAAAAAATGCTTAATATCTAAACCATCAAACAAATGAAGGTAATCATGACCAAGTAAAATTACCAGGCAAAATTTTACACATTTCTATTTAGAATTTTATTTCTTAGCATTGCCTTACATATTTTTCTGCCCTTAGATAAATACATTTTACACATTAGTGTGAAGCATGTGCAACTCTCATCCACTAAACCTGCATGACTGAATGCACCTAGAACCCAAGACAAGCTTACATTGTTAGGATGTGTTCTAGAGTGCTTCATTAATTCAAATATTTTGAGAGGTTCCTTGCAAAATCCATTTTGTGCACATTTTGCAATCAATCATTTCATTCCATGAAATGACATCTCTTTGAGGCATTTTGTCAAACAATTAAGGTGTTTTGTCTATGATTCCACATCTTGCATATATGTCTACCAAAGCATATCCAACTATAACATCTGACAAAAATTCCCCTACCATTATGCTTTGGTGCATGTTCATAGCCCATCCCAAAGCTCCCATTTTGGCACAGGAAGGGAGGACTCTGGCAAAAAAATTGGCTTTATACCTTCCAATTGCATTCGTTTGAAAGTTTTGAAAGACTTTTCAATAAAAAAATTTCTACAAAACCTGGAATCATTGCATTCCATGAGATGACATCTCTTTGAGGCATTTTTTCAAATAGTTCACATGCCTTGCCTATGCTTCCACATTTTGCATGCATATCTACTGGAGCATTTCCAACCATAATATCTGACAGAAATCCACCTTTTGTTATACTTTGATGGATGTACATACCCTATCCAAAGCTCCCATTTTATTACAGGCAGGGAGTATGCTATAAAAGGTTGTGGAATCTGGCTTTACACCTACCAATTGCATTTGCTTGAAAGTTTCTAAATTCTTTTCAATAAATCCATTTTGTGCATATCCTGCAATATTGTAATCCATAGACCACATTTCTTATAGGGATACTATCATGTATTGTCTATGCATTGATGTATATTCATATCTTGTTTCAAAGCTCCCATTTTGGCACGAGAAGGGAGGATGTTGGCAAAGGTTGTGGAATTTGGCTTTACACCTACGAATTGTATTCGCTTGAAAGTTTTTAAAGCCTTTCCACCAAATTCATTTTGTGCATATCTATTGTAGATGTCCTTAAGCTATATTACAAAGGTGTATATACAATTTGAGATCAATTGATAAGCTGAGACATGTAATGTTGATTTGATTTACATTTTTCTTAAGATATAATTTCATTGCGTTGTTGAATTTCATAGTTCAATAATTGGGATTCTCAATGATCTTGTATACCCAAAGTGTATGTGATAGAAATAAATTAGGTAGTCATGTCGATTAGTTTGACAATTTGAATGATCTTGATTTCATAAGTACATAGTGATAAGTTTTGACAAATAATATAATTTCTTGTTGCATTTATCACAAAAAAAAAGGCCTCTTTTGATTGTAGTAGAGGATGTAGAGAGTAAAGCATTAGCTACTTTGATCTTTGAAATTGCTGAGTTTTTTACTAAATTGATAATGTTTGAAGTTTATTTTTCTTTCTTAGATGTTGAGTCTAATTAATAAGTTTAATGTTGTGTTGCAACTTGCAGGTGAGTATGTTGATATGATAAAGGTTATCATTGTCGATCCTCTAAAAGGTATAAATCAGAATTGCATTAGTTGATGCAGAAAGGTAAAATTATGTATCTTTATTATAATTATTGGAACTTGCAACTACAATATCTGGTAGAAATCTACTTCCAAATATGCTTTTGATGGATGTTCATATCCTCATCCAAAGCTCCAATTCACACACAGGAAAGGACACTTTCAAGCATATCAATTACAAATTTACAATCAATAATCAAGCTATTGATCAATTGTTCAAGAATAAGGCATTCGTACATCACTATATTGTCTATTTGTTTGTTGTCTTGCATGAGTTCATTTTTTTATAAATTGTAAGAGATAACTAGGAAACATTATATCTAGCGCCTAAGTTTAGGGTGCCATAGTTGGAAAAGGAAAAGAAAATGTTTGAATTTTATCCTCTATATTATTTGACTTTTCTAAGTTTTTGATGTGCAAATTTTGAAACCTTATTTTTAGGCTGCAACTCCAAATTGGAGAAGTGAAAGGGGAATACCAATGAGGAATATTTTGGAGGAGCCGAAACCAATAGCGGCGGGAAATTTGTGGATTTGCAATGGGATTAAATGGGTCAAGCCCCTATAGGAGGTTGTTGTCCTTCCAAAAGGACTACAGTTAAGAAAGGGGAAAATAGTATAAGTATATGAAAATAGGAGTATTTTGTTTATATAGTGTCTGTAAGTTGTACAATGTCACTAAGACATTGAATGTAACCAATGAGATTTTGATTTTCCAATGAGGTCAATGAAGTAACTTTTCGTAGTGGTTTTTTTTCCACTCATAAATATTTTGTTGTGGCTCCTCTTGATTTGTAATTTGTTTGTGTTTGTATGATCTATCATATTTTTTCAAGCATTTTAGTCTTCATTTCATTGTGCTTATTCAACATGTGAATATCTATGATACTTGGTAGTTTATATGCATAAATTTGTGAGGATTAATTGGTTAGGATTTGATTTGTAATGACTAAATATATGACCAACACATGACTAAATTCAATGACTAAATATATGACCAAATTAATGACAACAAAATGACAACAAGACAAATAAATGACCAGTTAACAAAAATCAATGATTAAATTAATGACTAAACATACAACTAAATCAATGACTAAATCAATAACTAAATCAATGACCAAATCAATGACCAAATCAATGACTAAAAATCAATAACTAAATAAATGACTAAAATAGTTTAGTCATAAATTTGGTTGTGTTATAAATGACTACAAATAAACTACTAATAGTCACGTGACTAAAATTAGTCATTTATATGCAATTTTTAGTAGTTTATTTAGTCATATATTGTTGTTTGTGTACTAGTGAACAATGGACTTGATTGCCAAGGATTTTATAACAGAGATTTATCACCTCACTAGATCTTAACTCTATCATGCATAAGACTGTACCCCCCAAGGTCATTGTGGAAACTACATATATCACTATTAATAGCATGAAAGTGTGACTTCCCATGAATTATTAGTCACTGTCGAGCTTTGTAAAAATTGCTTCATGGCCTATGGTGAATCAATTGAATAGATATTTAAGATGAATAACATTCTTATCCCTCTTTAAAAACTTAAGAGGGCAACAGGTTGGGCTCAACCCTTGTGGGAGCCACATTTCACCCCACATGTTGTAATCAAATGAAACAAAATAGCAACAAAGATTTCACCTATACCTACACAAGAGGCAAACATGTTAGATAAAATAGAGCATATGATAGATGTGTTTGATAACTCTCTTGTTTTCTTAGACATATATGGTATACTATCTATCTTAATGCACATGAGGATCAGATGATATGTATATGGATATTTGTATATGTGTTTATTGGTGATCCTTCATTGCTCTAACCAGCTCTCTCTTACACATGCAGGAAATCTTGGAGTAGCAAGGAGAGCATCAACTGGAGACTAGACAAGCAAGAAGGACTGAAGATGATGTAGAACAAGACAACTGGGATTCGTCATTCAGGAAATGACGGGTACCCTTTCTCTACATATGTATTATTTCTTTCTTGTATCTATAAATGTATAGTTTTTTCCATTATACACATTTTAATAGTTAGTTCCATGGCTTGTGTGGAACACAATACATTTATATTATCAATAAAGACTAACTTTTGAAGAAAATGATTCATGCATATGTAACTTTAGATGTTTTCCTTTATATGAAAGACAGCATCCTGGAAGAGGATTTGAATTTTACCTTTTTAAAAGTTGTATGAGTATTTGATTTAATATTAATTTTGAGTCTTATTTTATATAGAATTTTCTTAGTAATTTAATTAATTTAAAGTATTAATATTAACTTGAAATGATGTTTAAATACAGTGGGAAGTTTACATAGATGCTTACTTGCAAGAAGCAAAGTGGCTTGCTATGGGTCATTTCCCATTTTTCCTCCTATTGGAAATGGAAAATCCTCTTCCATTAGGGTGGATAACAACTCATCAAAGCTATCAGCTCTTGGAAGGCCCTTATGGACAATTGACTCAAGTTCAAACTCATCATTATCATCCACAGAAGTACACTCCAACTCAGGCGTGTCCTCTTCAACAAAGGAAAAAGTTTAAACAATGAAGAAGCCTCTTGAAACAAACTTTCATTTGATAAATCAGCTTCAAGCTCCGTTGTACAACAGAAAGGAAGCTCCTCCAACTAGCTAAGACCTTGCAAATCACGTTCATGAGAATTTTCTTGACTTGAGAGAATGGACTCCTCTCTATCAGGACCATATTCCTCCTGTTGCTTCAACATTTGTTCAAGCTTGTGAACCTGTTGTTCTAGTTCATCTTGATTGTCAAATTCTTCTAATAGGTCTAATTTTTCATCATCCAACTTTGAAAAAAATTGTTCAATTATTTATGTGCACATTTCTTCATAAAGTTCAACATTAGCTTTTTCATGCATAACATGATCAAAGATATCAAAGTTGATATCCTTGACAATGGTGTTAAGTTCAGTTTTATGCTCTTCTTCATGGTCTAAGGCTCCATTGCCTTGCTGATGATCATCAATCAACAACTCACCATACTATTTGATCTCTTCTTGCTATTTTGAAACTGTTGTTAGAGTGAAAAAAACACACACCTTCTTCATTCGAAACTATAAACTACTTTTCTTGGCCAACCTCTTTCTGTAGTTCACCTTGCTTTCCTATTGGAACATTTTCACCATATTTTACCAAACAAGGAAGCTAATAAGTTAGAGCATTCAAAGACACTTCTTGACAGGTATTTTCCTATCCAAACTTCTTTTGTTCTAATCTATATTCCTCCATAGCTAAATGCAACAATTTTATATTTCTAGTCTCGTCCATGTTGAGTGAGTTGTGTTGGTCAAGAGTTTGATCTTCTTTTTCTTTATGGATGTTAGAGCATGGTTCCATTTTCTTGATGATGATAGGTGGAGGAACCTCACAGGACGAAAAGGATGGCCCCTTCCAACTTGGAATCTTAAGGGTAGAAGGCTCATTAGTAGGCTCACTAAAGGGCTCAAAATTTTCTTGTATTAATAATTTAAATTGTACTTAAATTTATTCAAAGATGTTAAATTACATGAAGAGTTGAGATGAAACTTGAATGGAAGGGGCTATGGGTTTATACCTTTTTGGAATTGATAATTTGAAAGTTAATTGCTTTTCACCTAGAAGTGAAAATTCATTTACTTCTTTAGATGTACCTCTTTCAAGACTTTCTTCAAAAAAATTGATTCATCCATCTTAAGGTATCAATGGATTGGTAGCTCAACCCGTGTTGTGACCTAAACTTTCTACTTAGATGTACCAACATTTAATAATGTGTAAAAAAAATCATGATTCTCCATGATGTTCAATCTTTTAGCCTTAAGCCCAAACACATATCAAGTTTTGGATAGATAATACATTCTTTAAAATCTTCAGGTGGTTCATGTGAATAATCATGTTGGTTATCAAAAACCTCTTCTTTGGGCTGATTTTGACATATATTGGCTATATTTAATTGAGTAGATATGGGAGGGTGAAAACATGATAACATGGTAATATGAAATGATATTTGGAATAAAAATAGCAAGTTGTTCTATGCATATTCTTAAGAGGAATCTCAGGAATGGAATGGGGAGAAAAACCATTTAGTGTTCCAATAGACATTGCAAAGACAAACATGAAATCAAGCCTAGACAATAGAACCTAGGTCCTAGGCTATGAATTTGATTATGATTAGAGTGCCATATATGTTTTTGTAATTGCCTTCCTGATAATATTGAGTCCAAAATTCTCATATATTATGGTTTATCTCAATGACACACTTGTTTTTTTGTTACTTTAACTCAATGAAATATGCTTTTTTTTTAAACTTTGAAATGCCTAAATTTCAATAGTTGCATTCATACCAAAAACATTAATTCTTCATTCTTGAATCGACAATCCCACGGGTAAATTGTTATCAACTAGATTTTCATTGCTGAACTTAAGGTAGAAATGTATGCACTGTGGAAGCACAGACTTAGGTTGTCGGGAACTGCTATGAAACCATATAGGAACTCTCATTCTAAATTTTCACAGATTTTCTATTTGTTTGTTGAAAATTTATCTCTTTTCTTTTCTTTTGAAATGTAATAAAGGTATGGTTGCACAGACCAATATTCTCATATTAAAATTGACTTTCCTTCTATTAGCAACCTCAATATTTTCAATACATTATTTTTTATCAAAGTCCAATTCCATCCTATAATTACCTTTAAATGCCTTTGCAATCTTACATAATTTAATTGCTTAAATTTTTCGTAGTTTGTTATCATTTCCCAATTGAGTCTATTTAGATTAAGAATTTAACTTAAACAAACATTTAAGCAATCTAAAGAAAGAAAAAGAAAATTTACGTTTGTGTGTTTGTTATTAAGTAAATTATAGATTTGTCCTAAGATTTTGAAAAGTCCTATGGTTAAAAAGCTATCTAATTATATTGTAATGAACTTGATATGAGGATATAATCATTAATGTCAAAAAAATAAATTTTGCAAATTTTATCATCTTCAACAAAACTCTTTTTTTGAGTCAACATAAACAAGTCACAACATAAGACCTTATCACAATTTTTATGTCCATTTACTAACTATTGTTTGTCTTTTATTTTCACCTAAAAATAAAAACTCTACATTTTCTAAAATTCCCATAAATATGAATATATCTTTTGATGTTCTTTAATAGAAATTATTGTCCTTCCCCTTTGACTATCCCTTCCTCATATATTATTTATTATAGGGACCCTCACTTAAACTTGTCCATGTATTTTCCTTATTACCCTTCCTCCATTGTCATCCACCCACATGTTGTCCCACTCTACATGTCTCACAACGAGGACCACTTTGATAACGATTCCCTATTAAATGATTATAAGTTTGTCACTCAACAGAATTGATCACCACTTGTCTCTCCTCCAAAGTAGCCTACCTGAAAATGTCATCTACTCCTTAACAAATATCACCATCACCCATCTTGAGCCCGGCTAGGGATATTAGCTCTCTATAGTCTAGTTCTCACATTCATCCCTCTCTTCTAGCAACTTCTTTTCTTTTTCCTACCACTCAATATTCCTTCACCTAATTTTTCATGCCTACTCCTCATCCAACCCACATTCACTCCATTCCTCCTTTTAACTATGATCATGTCCCTTTAGGTAACCACTTTACCTCCTACCCCTATGTGTCACCCTTTCATTCACTTATTTTCTTGATCCATTCCATTAATGCAAAACACTCCATGATTTTTTTACATCTACCCTCAGCCAATGCGGAAACCTGGCTGGAACCTTAAACCTCCTTCACAACATAATATGGCTATAATAAATCACCCTGAAATTTTTCATTTGTCAATTTGGATGTATGATTGGCATAAGTGAGCAATGATAACAGGTGTAAATAGCCCTGCTTTGGAATATCCTCCTGCTTTCTGTGCCAAAATGGGAGCACCACAAAGGGTATCCATTTCAAATATTATTTCATAGAGCCCCTATGTTTGATTAGTTGCAACTTGACCTTTTCCCTTTGGTTCTAGTGTTTCAACGATGGAAGCACATGACAAGGGTTTAGGGAACTGCTACGAATCCATATAGGAACTTATCTACATTCTTATTTTATATTTTCCATTTCTTCAAAATTGTTTAGCATTCTTTTGTTTGTTGTTATTTATCTCTTATTTTTTTAAATCACATGTAATCAATTAGGTATGGTTGCACTCTACAGGTGTGTCAATATTCTTACTTATTTAATAATTGATACTCTCTTTTTTCTTTCTATTAGCAACACATCAACTTAATTCAATAGGTCCTTCATTATTATTTTTTATCAACTAGTATTATCTAATAACATTCATCCTTCATTCATTATTACCTTTAAATGATTTTTGATTACAGTCCTTGTTGTATCATAAAAATTAATTTAGTTGGTAAATCAACCTAATTTCTTAGTTTGTTATCATTTCCCAACCGTAGTCCTTTATTTAGATTAAGAATTTAGCTCTAAATAAGACATGTTACTTAACTCCTAACCATAGAAAGTAAAAAGTTATTAATTTTAGTATTTAGTCTAATTGTAGAGAATTTTATCTCAATACTAAGGGTAACATTTTACAAATCTTGAACTCTCTAAGATGCTTATACCTTTTTCTAAAAACCCCATTATCCCACTCTCAATTATCTTGTAAAACATATTTCTTCTTTATTATTTTTTTGATTTTCTTCTTCAAAACCTAAAAAAAACTCTCTCATCAATCCAAAAAAATATTTTACTCCATCCTCTATCTCTTGCAAAATTTAATTATCAAGGTGTAGCAAAGACACCTATACCATCACATCTTCTTTTAAACCCCAACAATGAAGGGCCTTATTTATATTCTAGCCAAACTTTTTCAAGACATAAGTTTTAGTGCATTTAAGGTTTTAATTAGAGGATACTAAGCCACTCTTTTCATTTTGCAAACCTAGGAATATGATTTTTAGAAAGAAATTCACAGGGATTCATGGCTCATCCAAAAGTCTTTTCAAGGTGTCACGTCTCAGACTTTGATGTTGTTTTGACCATGGCTTTGTGTGGATTTATTATATGAATGATGGTGTGTTAGAGTAATATGATATAATACAATGCTTTGGTGTATGGAAATGTGAAAAAAAATATTTACTTTTGAAATTGTGAACGCATTTTATTTTAAAATATGCAAGATAGAACAAAATAGAAGTATTGATTTAATTATTGCTTTGATTTATATCTCTATATCGGTTACTAATACAATTTCGTTGTTGCACGCCTGAGTGCACTTGAGTTGCAGGTGGTCGAAGACCAAGAGTGTGATTGAGGAAAGAAGGCTAGCTTCCTGATAGGGTAAAAGAGGAAGAACTCTCGGTCACACACACAACACCTAAAAATCATATAGTTGCATTTAGGCAATGTCTGTTTCAATTTGATTGTTTTGAATTACTTACAAAATAGGTAATAAATGGTTTGAATAAATAAATAATAAAAATAATAACATAAATATAAATTAATTATCAATTGTAGTTTTGAAAAGATTATGATTTTTCTATTAAATCTATCCCACTTTCTGTGCAAATAATTGAAAATCTTTTTATTAAATTTTATCTATTTATGAAATTGAAATAAAGTGGAAATATTTTATTTGCATATGTTTTAAACCAAAGTCCAAAATTAGGAGAGAGGAAACTAATATTAAATAGAAAAATAGTCCCGAGAAAATTGGGTTCTGGGAAATTCTTCTTAAAACCAACAATGTTCTCGGCAAGTGGCTATCTCTTTATTTTTGCATGTAATATTTGCCAAGAAAATTATCCATCTGTCAATTTGAAAGGGTCTGCATGACTCTCGGAAGAAGGGAATAAGGCTTTAAGGTGGAGAGAAGAGAAGCTTATTAAAAAAAACCAGGGGCTCAGGGAGAAGGAGACTGAATGAAATTCTGGACATCTGCAACTGGAGTAATTTGCCAGGTTTTTCCATTCTTTTCTTTTAAACCAGTTTGAATTTTAGTATGAAATTGGAGAATTTGTATGCAAGATTTTATGAAAATGATTACAAATGCCTGAGAAAATGTCTTCAAGTTTTATTTTTAAATCTGGGGAAAAACCTTCTCTTCATTTGTTTACATTGTTGAGAAAATACCCAATTTCTTTCTTCCAGAACAGGGTTATATTCTTTTGCAAATCTGCATTTCATGAAACTGCCCTCATTTGCTATTCTTTTGTACAGAAAATTGTGAGAGAAAAGATATGAAATTATATATATAAATATATATATATACAAGAATTTGCATTCTTGTGCATATATATATACTCAAAATTTTGCAAGAAAACCTTTACCAGACATTATTTTGAAATTCTTTTGAAATGAATTTAATTGCAGTTGAATGCTAGGCGAATTCTATTTTTAAGAATTTGTTTTTGATGTATGGGGAAGGGATTTTAATCCCCATCCCTTCCCAAAGGAAGGTACGGCGTTGTGGGGAGGCTCGCGCCCTCCACAAGCTGCGGCCTGTGGAGGGGGTGCGGCCTCCTCACAGCTCGTGCCCTCCCCATGGGAGAGGCAAGGCCTCCCAACACCTTTGGGGTGCTTATCATCTGTTTGGGACCCTGTATAATGCTCTTTTCTCTATACGCGGCCATAAAATGTGAAAAAAATTATGAAAATCTGTATTTTTTTTAAAACATATATATATGTATATATATATATATATATGTGAACTTACATAGGAAAACCATCTTCAAAATGTGATATATTTCAGACAAATATATATAAAAACATCTCAGTATCTTTGAAGCTAGAAATATGAAAATGTATCTCTTGGAATCATGCAAATTGGTGATCTTCTTTTGGTCACATTGTCTTATGTTTGCATACAGATGTAGATTTCTGAATATTAGCATACAATAGAAAACTCAGATGCAAATTTATAAACCTCTATTTTTCTGAAAGAATTATCCTGTTTATGTATAATATTTTTAACCAGAAACTTGTAGCAAATTGGGAATTTCACTTTCAAATCAACTTGAGTTTTGAAGATATAGAAATATATATATAAATCTGAGAACACTATTTTATACAGAAAATTATTACTTCTACTTGTGTTCATACACTGAAAATATCATGATGTACATACATTTTTACATTTGAAAACCAAACTTGAACAAGAACATTCAAGAGAGTAGCTTGGAGTGAAAACAGATTTCTTTACTAAACAAGAGAAAATTTACTGAGAAAAGAGCAGATTTTATTTTAATACTGAAACTTTACAACCTATTCTTTTGTTCAACATGATAAAATGGAACTCAAAAGATGTTTTGAAACTCTCGTTTGAAACCTAAGTATGAATGGAAATCAGTTTGAAAAACATTTTATGAATGTGGATAAATGAAGGAAATTCTTTTTAGAATCAATGAAATGCATGAAGCATATAAGGAAAATGCACAACTTTTTGTTTTTGCACTTTATTATACTGTATTTTGGTAACTTCCGGGATAGGATGCCGAAGGTGGATCCACAGAGACGGTAGTTTTACCTTTTCTGAAACTACCACTTGTTTTTATTTATGCTTGGCCAAGCACTTGTACCATTGAAATAGATGGATTTGTTTTAAAAGCCTAGAAATATATGTATTTTGGTCTCTGCCACCTCCTATTGCAAGAAATATGTTTTCTCATGTTAGAAATGCATATAGGCACCAGGCATGCATCGAGAGTTCCCTCCTGTTTTACTGTGTCAGGTTGCTAGGCTCCTTATGCAGGGCCAGGGATTTCTTCGAGTTAGGAAGGAACCCGGGGAAGTCATGTACTTCGTGGTTGGGCGGAAAAGGCGCCTGAATCACACTCTTGGCCCCAGCTCGCAAGAAGACCGATGGTGTCACGGCGGTTGGAGGATCAGAGTTTTTATTTTACTATTTATGTACTTGAGTATCCTACTGGAATGGCTTGTGAAGCCCATTGTAAATGTAATTGTATTTGGCATTTGTTACTGCAACATTGAAATAGATGTGTTATTGATATTTTGATGTAACATTGATACAAATGTATTTATTGAAGTTATTGGTCTCACACAAATATGAATATTTATTGGTTTATTGATCTCTTTTGAGTATGGGTGAATATATGTGAAAATGCATTGATATAATTGGCCATGTGCATAATCATGATGAAATGCAAATGTTATATTTTATATACAGGAAATGCAATTTGTTTTAATTCTTTTACATTGAGTTTACTTTGAAAACTCTTATTAATGGCATAATTTTTAAAGTAAACTTTTGAAACGGATTGAACAATTTAAAATGCTTTTGCTTATCTCCCAAGCGTTACATTTGGTATCAGAGCGGCAAGGTTCAACTCTAGGACCTATGCCTAACTACGTATGACGTTGTGCTTTAACCAGGGTAACCTTAAATGGAGAATAGAGTGTACCAGCGGATTGGAGGATCTCGTGGAGATCCCAATGATAAATTGGACCAAATTTTGGCCTTGCTGCAAAGTCAGGGGGCTAGAATTGAGGAACTAGAACATGAGAGGCGAGTTGGCCGTCAAGGGTTAAACACAAATGAAATCGATGGAGAAACAAATGTTGAACCACCTGGAAATGAAGGAAATCTAAATAGGGTGGCTGAGGAGTTGGGAAAAGACCTAAAGAAGGTCGCTCCTCCGAAATTTGATGGGAAAACCCTTGGAGATGGAGCAGAAGCCTGGGTTATAGAAATGGAGAGGTATTTTGCCCTACGAAATCTATCAGATGAAACAAAGGCTGAATGGGGTTCTTATCAGCTCACCGGTGAGGCTGCTACTTGGTGGGAAAATGAAAGGGCGGATAAGCAGTTTATGCATGGGAAGGTAACTTGGGATAAGTTTCTACAATTATTTAGGAAGAGGTGGTTACCACAATCTTACTTTGATAAGAAAATGACAGAATTCCAGGTACTCATACAGGGTGGCATGACAGTGACTCAGTATTGGGAGAAATTCTCTCACTTGCTCAAGTACGCACCCCAATACCAGCATGATGAGAGGTTTCGAGTTCGAAAATTTATTTTGGGGCTTAGACCTCAAATTGGAAATGAAATAGATCTGCATAATCCAGCCACCATGGATGAAGTTTTTGATTTGCAATTAAACAGGAGCACAAGCTGCAGCAAGCTGCTAACTATAAGAAGAGCAGGGAAGCCAAGTATGGCAATAAGAAGTTCCAGGGAAATCGTCAAGGTAATAACAATCAGGGTGGTCAGAGCAAACAGGACAATCAAGGGAATGATAACAGGCAAATCAGAAATCTGAAGAGGGATGGTAGTCCTCAGGACCGCAATGATGGAAACAGGAACAATAACAACAAGAGGGGCAATTTCAATAAAAGGAATGATAATAACAGGAGAGATTTTTCTGACAAGCCCAAAGCACCTCATGGGGGTTGTTATACTTGTGGTGGCGAGCATTACGCCAGTGTGTGCCCTCAGAGGAATAACAAACAGAATAACAGGAATCAACATCATATTCATGCGGCGGTTGACAATCGCCAAGCAGATTATCAGGCCACTCCTATCCAGCTATCGGGTAAATTGTTTGGATGCCCTGTTTCTGTTTTGATTGATACTGGTGCTACTGATAGTTTTGTAGATCCTCATGTTTTGACTAAGTTATCAGTTAGACCGAGTTTTATGGAAAATTCTTGGAAAGTTCAGTATGGAAACCGGGTAGAGAGGAAGGTAGAGCAATGCATGTATTTCAGTAAACTTGAACTCCCTAACCTTCAAACGCAAGTGAATTTGTATGTTGCACCGTTGGGGTCTTACGATGTAATATTAGGGATAAATTGGCTCTCTGAACATAAGGCTCTTGTGGATTGCGAAGAGAAGTCAATAAAGTGTCTTGATGACCGAGGAAACCATGTGGAGCTTTGTGGCATTAAAAAGCCTTTAGAGCTTAGGCAAGTCTCCGCCATGCAGTTGAAAAAGGCAAGTCGGAAGGGATGCACTATCTTTGCAATAAAGGTCAAGGATCTTGATGAGAAAGAAACCTCAATTAATGATCATCCCATTCTGAAAGAATTTGAGGATGTTTTTCCTGTAGAACTAACTGAGCTACCGCCTAGGCGTGTGTTTGATTTTTCTATTGATTTGCTACCAGGGGTAGAACCTCAGTCTAAAGCTCCTTACAGGATGAACACGACAGAATTATTTGAGCTTAAGGCCCAACTGGAAGAATTGTTGAAGCAGGGATTTATTAGACCAAGCGTGTCGCCTTGGGGAGCTCCAGTTATTTTTGTGAAAAAGAAGGATGGGACCTTGAGGTTATGCATTGACTATAGGATGCTTAACAAGGTCACTATCAAGAACAAATACATGCTCCCACGCATTGATGACTTGTTTGACCAGCTGAAAGACGCCAAGGTATTCTCGAAAATTGATTTAAGATCGGGATACCACCAGTTGAGATTGAAGGAAGAAGATATTCACAAAACTGCCTTCAGAACAAGGTATGGGCACTACGAGTTTACGGTGCTACCATTTGGGCTAAGTAATGCCCCTGCAGCTTTCATGAACCTGATGAATAGTGTCTTCCGAGATTGTTTAGATAACTTTGTCCTAATCTTTCTTGACGATATCTTGATCTATTCTAAGTCAGAGGAAGAACATGAGAAGCATTTGAGAATTGTGTTGCAGCGATTGAGGGAACATAAGCTGTATGGAAAGATGTCTAAATGCACTTTCTTCCAATCTGAGGTGCACTATTTGGGACACGTTATTTCAGCAGAAGGGGTAACGGTGGACCCAGAAAAGATTAAGGCAATTATGGATTGGCCAGCGCTGTAGAATGTCTCCAAAGTTCGAAGCTTCATGGGTCTTGCAGGTTATTATAGGAGATTCGTTCAGGGGTTCTCGACAATTGCAGCACCCATCACTGCACTATAGAAGAAAGAAAAGAAATTTGAATGGAGTGATAAGTGTGAGAGCTTTTCAGCTGCTTAAGGAGAAACTCACTACTGCACCCATCCTGGTTGTGCCCGATCCGAATGGCCATTTTATAGTTATTACTGATGCATCAGGGGAAGGGGTAGGAGTGGTTCTTATGCAAGAAGGGCAAGTGGTAGCATATGAATCAAGGAAGTTAAAGCAACATGAATTAAACTATGCACCACATGACTTGGAGTTGGCAGCCATAGTCCATGCTTTACAGATGTGGAGGCATTATCTCTTGGGAAAGCCTTTTGAACTGAAGACAGACCATGCAGGATTAAGATATATCTTCACTCAACCCAATCTTAATGCCCGACAAAGGCGATGGCTAGAATTCTTGAGTGAATATGACTTTGGAATTGAATATATTAAGGGTAAGGAAAACAGGGTGGCTGATGCCTTGAGTAGAAGGAGGCACCTTGCAGCCATGGTTACCATAAAATCAGATTTCAGGCAGCAGGTAGTTCAATCCTCACTTGGGGATGAACATTATGAAAGGGTGAAACAAGCCCTAGGGGTGAATTCCTCAGATCGTCGATATGAGGGTTATGTATTTGAATCGGATGGGCTCTTGAGATTCCAGGGGCGGATGTACATTCCTAGTTCTGCAAACTTGAGAGAGTTGGTGCTAGAGGAGTTCCACAATGCACCATACTCAGGACATCCTGGTATTACAAAGATGATGGAAGGACTTAGGCCACTGTACTTCTGGCCAGGACTTAAAAGGGATATTACTTCATATGTAGCCCGATGCTTGGAATGCCAGCAAGTCAAGGCTGAGCATGTGCATCCGGCAGGACTCTTATATCCTCATAGGGTGCCAGAGTATAAATGGCAGGTTATCACTATGGATTTTATTCAGGGGTTGCCAATGTCTAGGAACCGACATGATACCATCTTGGTTGTGGTGGATAAGTTGACGAAGGTTGCTCATTTCATTCCTGGAAACCTCAAGGACGGTTCAATGGTTTTAGCAAGAAAATTTGTTCAGGAAATCTTCCGTTTGCATGGAGTGCCAGAAACGATCATTTCAGATCGAGACACTCGGATGACTTCCAGGTTTTGGATCACATTGAACTCTTCCCTAGGAACTAAATTGAATTTCAGTTCCGCATATCATCCTCAGACCGATGGTCAGACAGAGAGGGTGAATCAGGTAGTAGAAGATCTTCTCCGCATGTATTGTATGGAGCAGCAACATAAGTGGGAGGAGTATTTTCCTTTGGTGGAGTTTGCTTACAACAACTCCTACCATGCTTCTTTGGGTATGGCACCTTTTGAAGCTCTTTATGGACGTAAATGTCAGACACCCATTAGTTGGGACAGAGTAGAAGACAGGGTTGTGATTGGCCCTGAGATGCTCAGAGAAATGGAAGACCAAATGAAGATCATTAAGGAAAAATTGAAACAAGCTGCAGATAGACAGAAAAGTCTAGCAGACAAGAACCGAAGCTTCAGGCAGTTCTCTGCAGGAGATAAGGTCTTTTTGAGGGTTCGGCCGCATAAGAGTTCAATCTCTTTCGGCAAGAACTCTAAGTTGGCCCCTAGGTTTGTTGGCCCCTTTGATGTTTTGGAGGTGGTGAATCCAGTTGCTTACAGGCTTGCTCTGCCACCAGCTCTATCCCGGATACATAATGTATTTCATGTCTCAGTACTTAAGCCTTACCATCCAGATATTGCTCACATCCTTGATTGGCGTGCATTGCAGGTTCAGGACCCAGGGGTGATACAGGTGGAGCCCGTCAGGATCCTGGAAGAGCGCAACGTTAAGTTGCGGAATAGGGACATTATGCAGTACAGGGTCCAGTGGGACCAGTATTCGGTGGATAATGCCACCTGGGAGAATGCTGAGGATATAGATAGAGTCTTTCCTCATTTGAGATCTTAGCATACTCTTATTTTCTTTTATGTAGAGACTTACGATATACTGGTATCTCAATTTTGTTGTGTAACTTGCTTTTAGACATCGAGACGATGTCTCTTCCAAGTTGGGAAGGATGTCACGTCTCAGACTTTGATGTTGTTTTGTCCATGGCTTTGTGTGGATTTATTATATGAATGATGGTGTGTGTTAGAGTAATATGATATAATACAATGCTTTGGTGTATGGAAATGTGAAAAATATTTACTTTTGAAATTGTGAATGCATTTTATTTTAAAATATGCAAGATAGAACAAAATAGAAGTATTGATTTAATTATTGCTTTGATTTATATCTCTATATCGGTTACTAATACAATTTCGTTGTTGCACGCCTGAGTGCACTTGAGTTGCAGGTGGTCGAAGACCAAGAGTGTGATTGAGGAAAGAAGGCTAGCTTCCCGATAGGGTAAAAGAGGAAGAACTCTCGGTCACACACATAGCACCTAAAAATCATATAGTTGCATTTAGGCAATGTCTGTTTTAATTTGATTGTTTTGAGTTACTTACAAAATAGGTAATAAATGGTTTGAATAAATAAATAATAAAAATAATAACATAAATATAAATTAATTATTAATTGTAGTTTTAAAAGGATTGTGATTTTTATTTATTTATTAAATCTATCTTAATTAACAAGCCAAATAAATATGTGTTTATGAAGTAAATATTTATTGAATTATCTATCCCACTTTCTGTGCAAATAATTGAAAATCTTTTTATTAAATTTTATTTATTTATGAAATTGAAATAAAATGGAAATATTTTATTTGCATATGTTTTAATTCAAATTCCAAGATTAGGAGAGAGGAAACTAATATTAAATAGAAAAGACAGTCCCGAGAAAATTGGGTTCTGGAAATTCTTCTTAAAACCAACAATGTTCTCGGCAAGTGGCTATTTCTTTATTTTTGCATGTAAATATCTGCCAAGAAAATTATCCATCTGTCACTTTGAAAGGGTTAGCATGACTCTCGGTAGAAGGGAATAAGGATTTAAGGTGGAGAGAATATAGAAGCTGGGGGAGAAAATAACCGAGGGCTCAGGGAGAAGGAGACTGAATGAAATTCTGGACATCTGCAACTGGAGTAATTTGCCAGGTTTTTCCATTCTTTTCTTTTAAACTAGTTTGAATTTTAGTATGAAATTGGAGAATTTGTATGCAAGATTTTGAGAAAATGAATACAAATGCCTGAGAAAATGTCTTCAAGTCTTATTTTTAAATCTGGGGAAAAACCTTCTCTTCATTTGTTTACATTGTTGAGAAAATGCCCAATTTCTTTCTTCCAGAGTAGGGTTATATTCTCTTGCAATATGTATTTCATGAAACTGCCCTCATTTGCTATTCTTTTGTACAGAAAATTGTGAGAGAAAAGATAACATATGAAATTATATATATATAAATATATATATATATACAAGAATTTGCATTCCTGTGCATATATATATATATATACTCTAAATTTTGCATGTAAACTTTTACCAGACATTATTTTGAAATTCTTTTGGAATGAATTTAATTGCAGTTGAATGTTGGGCAAATTTTTGTTTTTAAGAATTTTTTTTTTGAATGTATGGGGAAGGGATTTTAATCCCCAGCCCGTCTCAAGGGAAGGGATGGCCCTGTGGGGAGGCTCACGCCCTCCACAGGTCGCGGACTGTGGAGGGGGCGTGGCCTCCTCACAGCCCGCGCCCTCCCTATGGGAGAGGCAAGGCCTTCTAGCATCCTTTGGGGTGCTTATACCTCATTTGAAACCATAAAAATCTGTTCATTATGTGTGTGCGGCCATAAAAACGTGAGGGTGAAAACGAATATGATAATCTGTATTTTTTTAACATATATATATATATATATACTCAGCTGTATATATATATATATATATAAATGTGAACTTACACAGGTATAACCATCTTCAGAATATATTTCAGACAAATATATATATAAACATCTCAGTATCTTTGAAGCTGGAAATATGAAAATGTATCTCTTGGAATCATGCAAATTGGTGATCTTCTTTTGGTCACATTGTCTTATGTTTGCATACAGATGTAGATTTCTGAATATTAGCATACAATAGAAAACTCAGATGCAAATTTGCAAACCTCTATTTTTCTGAAAGAATTATCCTGTTTCTGTATAATATTTTTAACCAGAAACTTGTAGCAAATTGGGAATTTCACTTTCAAATCAGCTTGAATTTTGAAGATATAGAAATATATATATAAATCTGAGAACACTGTTTTATACAGAAAATTATTACTTCTACTTGTGTTCATACACTGAAAATATCATGATGTACATACATTTTTACATTTGAAAACCAAACTTGAACAAGAACATTCAAGAGAGTAGCTTGGAGTGAAAACAGACTTCTTTACTAAACAAGAGAAAATTTACTGAGAAAAGAGCAGATTTTATTTTAATACTGAAACTTTACAACCTATTCTTTTGTTCAACATGATAAAATGGAACTCAAAAGATGTTTTGAAACTCTCGTTTGAAACCTAAGTATGAATGGAAATCAGTTTGAAAAACATTTTATGAATGTGGATAAATGAAGGAAATTCTTTTAGAATCAATGAAATGCATAAAGCATATAAGGAAAATGCACAACTTTCTGTTTTTGCACTTTATTATACTGTATTTTGGTAACTTCCGGGATAGGATGCCGAAGGTGGATCCACAGAGACGGTAGTTTTACCTTTTCTGAAACTACCACTTGTTTTTATTTATGCTTGGCCAAGCACTTGTACCATTGAAATAGATGGATTTGTTTTAAAAGCCTAGAAATATATGTATTTTGGTCTCTGCCACCTCCTATTGCAAGAAATATGTTTTCTCATGTTAGAAATGCATATAGGCACCAGGCATGCATCGAGAGTTCCCTCCTGTTTTACTGTGTCAGGTTGCTAGGCTCCTTATGCAGGCCGGGGATTTCTTCGAGTTAAGAAGGAACCCGGGGAAGTCATGTACTTCGTGGTTGGGCGGAAAAGGCGCCTGAATCACACTCTTGGCCCCAGCTCGCAAGAAGACCGATGGTGTCACGGCGGTTGGAGGATCAGAGTTTTTATTTTACTATTTATGTACTTGAGTATCCTACTGGAATGGCTTGTGAAGCACATTGTAAATGTAATTGTATTTGGCATTTGTTACTGCAACATTGAAATAGATGTGTTATTGAGATTTTGATGTAACATTGATACAAATGTATTTATTGAAGTTATTGGTCTCACACAAATATGAATATTTATTGGTTTATTGATCTCTTTTGAGTATGGGTGAATATATGTGAAAATGCATTGATATAATTGGCCATGTGCATAATCATGATGAAATGCAAATGTTATATTTTATATACAGGAAATGCAATTTGTTTTAATTCTTTTACATTGAGTTTATTTTGAAAACTCTTATTAATGGCATAATTTTTAAAGTAAACTTTTGAAACGGATTGAACAATTTAAAATGCTTTTGCTTATCTCCCAAGCTGCTACATCTACCGAGGATGAAAGTGCGGTCTTTGGATGGTAGCCAACGCACTGGTGTTCTAAAGCTGCTAGCATCCAGACGGGCCGACATCAATGTTGACGAGGTCAAACCTAGAAAAACTAAAAATGGCCCAACTAACTAACTAAAGTGAAAAAAGGATGCAATTAAGTAAATAAAGTATTATCTAATATTATAAAATAGAAATATAAGAGTGAAAAGGGAAAGAATGATCTCACCAAGAAATTTGGTCTCCAACTGGCTCCTCGAAAGTACATACTCCTACACATAGAAAGAGAGGAAAATGTTGGGTGGTTGTATAGGGCCTATCTCAATCAGACCCCCGTTTAGTTGTTTCCACCTCCATGGATAGCCAAGAAAGTGAGATAAAGAGAATACTATAATGAATAGCACAAAAGCACTACAAAACATTAAAGTGCTAACTCAACCAAGTGATAGAGGAGAGGAGAGGGAAGCTTACCACCTCCACCAAGAGCACTCAAGGCTGCTTGGGGGAGAAAATGAGAGTACTCGAGCCTCTATTGCAATGGTGTGGTCCCAAAATTTCTCTACCAAAGTGATGGAGTGTTGCTTTGGCTAAAATGGAATGTTGCTAAAAGTGTTGGATTGAATGCATGAAGTTGTGAAGAGTGATCTCAAGGCTTGGAAGAAGATGAAATGCTTGTTGAAGGGTTGAATTTGAAGAAGGGATGGATAAAAATGGCCATATTTGGGTCGTTCAGCCAAAGGGGGCATTACAACTTGACTCCCAATGAGAAGTGTAAAGCCTCTACAAGTTCAACCACAAGAATCTGCTAGGGACGTAAGCGCACTTTACAGATGTCTGCACGCCACGCGGATGTCCCCGATAGGAACACCTCCACTGATGCTCAAAACAAGCACCCAGTGGGACACAAGCAGTGGACTTAGGTGGAATTAATCCTCCGAACTTAGTTTTCTAAGGTGGATAAAGGCAAAAAGGGGATTTGCACATGGGGTGCAAATTTACTTCTATACATTTTTCCCCAACTTTAGCAAGCACAAATACTAATGAGTGCTTGGTAAAGTAGATCAAGAAAGAGGTAAAGTTTAGAAATGTATACCTGAACCATCGAGGAAGTAGACAAAAATCTGGAAAACCTGAAGGTGTAGCGAAAGCGAAGGACTCCATAGCTGCTCGAAACTATGAAGTTGGAAAAATAAAGCATCTTATAGGCATGGGGACCTACAAGGAGGCAACCCCCAAGATCTCTCACATGAAGGAAGTCCCATGAAGTAAGCACCTTACAGGACCACACACCTACAAGGAAGGTATCCCCAAAAACTCTAGCATGGATGAAATCCAAAGGAAGTGAACTCTACAAAGTCAAGAAGCGGCCAAGTAGGAAAGTAAGCAGATAGTCACACAAACCATCGATGATATGGAAGTCTTTCAAAGGGATCCCTTGGGAACCCTTCAAAAGGAGAGGGGGTCCACTCAAGAGATGTGTTGTTTGAAAGTTGAGGTCTAGTCAAGTTGCTCCCAAGCTGGATGCAAAATAAAATGGAATAGATCTAGTTGAGCTGCCCCCAAGCTAGACGTGAAAGAGTTTATTTGAGGTAAGGAATTTCAAAGGGGGTCCCTTGAGAACCCATCATGAAGTAAAAAGGGGGGGTCCACTCAAGGGACACACAACTCAAAAGTAGATGTTCTTTCTCAAAGAAATCCATCATCAAGGAATCCTTTCGAAAGATGTTCACTTCATCAAAGAATTTGAAAGGAAGGATATTCCCCCATGTGAGGGGAAGGTTAAAGTTGATCTCGCTTCGAAGGAAGGTTTTCAAGTCCTCTTTACAAACCCATGATGAGGGAAACATGTTCTGTTAGGGTTCTAAATGCAAGAATGCAATTCTGGAGAAAATTTTGTGAAGACTTTTGAGAAAAGATTCATTGCCAACGAATGCATTTTCTGAAAATTGAAATGTTAAAGAAAGGTGTCATCACACATGAGAGGGACAACTCAAGAAAAGAAGAGAAAAAGATAAAGCAAAAGATAAAAAAGACAAATGAAGGGCACAAGGGGATCTGGTTTAGCAAGGTCAGATCTATACAAGCTCATATAAATAATAGGTAATCGTAGTGCAAGGAAAAATATCACCAATCCCCAACTAGATCAGGAAGAATGCACAAGTAGAAAAATTAAAAATAAAAAAATTGGGTCAACATGGAAGGGAAGCCTAAATGATCCCAATGCTTTGCATCATCCCTAATTTATCGAAAGTCAAGCACAAACATGGAAGAATGATGATATAAATAGAAGAAGGTTTACAACACAAAAACTACGCCTGTATCAAAGCACCAATAGGGGTGACAAGGGTCATCCAGGAACACATAGCACGAGCATGGGGGAACACATCACAAAACACACACACACACACAAGATCAAGAAAGAGCTTCCTCCTAACATTGATCTTCCAAGAGGTCATCCGCTTCCCAATCTAAATCTTCATAAGGGGAAGGAGGATGAGCCTACAATGGTGGGATGTTAAGAGGAGGAGAATCTGGCCCTCCTACAACAAGGGCTAAGGAAGAAGGCCCCACAAATTATTCTTCACTGAGCTCTTGTGGAGTTAAGGTCAGTGATTTTGCAAAGATCACTAACAAGGCCAGAGCTTCATCCACAGAGTTAAACATGCACCCCATAGGAGTGTCATGTGTAACTTTAGCAGATGGGACATGCTACACCTAAGGTTCACTGCTAGGCTCTCCAAATGATTTGGGAGCAGTGAAAAACTCAAGGGAAGTTGGGACTAGTTTCGTCACCAAGAAGAAATAGGTCAACGTGGGGCTACCTTGCGGAGAAGGTAGATTCCTCTTATGTCCTTCATTGTCGGAAGGACCATACTCCACCTGTTGTTTCATCGGAGGAGATGAACTCCCCACAGACGAGGCTAGAGGCATGGAAGAAGAGGAGGAAAGAACCGCAAGGGGTACAACTGAGGTATTGATCATATCTATGGGCTTCGAGAAAGGTTGGTTATCCAAAACAAAAATTAGCAAAGGTGGCTCCACTAAAGGAGAAATGAACACCTATACCCATTTAGGGTTAGGCATATTCATACTCACAATGGATACTGGGAGCAATAGGAGACCAAACTGAAGGGAGGTAGAAGGAAGGAGGAAGAAGACGCTATAGGAGGCCCTGAAGCAGGGGCAATCGTTTCTTCATCCTTCCTTTGCAAGGCATCCTGCTCAGCCAAGAGAGCCCTCCATCGATGTTTGTACTTGTGCACAAGGTGATTTCTATGACTCTTGGAGTTCAAGGATAGATGTTGAAAAGGAATAGAAGGCTCCTGCTCAACCATAGGAATGTCTACCATGGCCATTTCTAGCAGAGGGATAGGTTCTTGCATGGGAGTAGGAGGAAAAAGCTAAGGAGCGGTAGGAGGAGTCAACTCGAGAGCCTTGACAACAGGCCTCTTTCCATTCACTACCTTAGAAGCAAGAGCGGTAGGAGGCTGTGGATTGAATTCTCTTCGAGAACCTTTCTTCCTACCATATAAATAATACCATGGTCTGGGGTATTCATTACGGAGGTCTGTGATCCTGAGCTTGGGCATACACCAAGGAGGAATCATCAAACTTAGTGGGTAGCCTCCAAGCTAGCTCATCCAATACTCTTCCCAAGAAGGGGGAGAGGACGAGGTAGTCCAGGAGGAGGTAGCCTTCTATTTACCTTTATGAGAAGGAGAGGGAGCTGACATGGACTTGTCCTTCCCTTTTTGGGAAGGGAGAGTAGTCAATGCGGGCTTCTCCTCTTGAGAAGAGGAGGTGAACGATTGTTCTATTGTGGTAAGGTTCAACTTTGGCTCCCCTTTTCCCCTAGTTTTATACTTTACATAATTTTTGTAAAGTAGGTCCATTCTTGGAGGAAGTGGACCAACCGAGGAGGGCCAAAAGTGATCCAATAGATATCCACCACGGGACACCAAGGGCTGGTATCTAGTGTCATGCACTACATGCATGACACCTTCATGGGAGAATTTTAAACATTTGTTAATAACGGAGGTGATTCCATTCATGGAGGTGAACCAGGGTATGCCTAGTTTTATCCTGAATAGATCCAACTCTAGGATAACATCAAAAAATGTGTCAACAACCCTAGGTCCCACCAGGATGGACAAAGTTATCGAGCCATAAGGTTTAAGACACATACCATCATGTGTACGGATGGTAGATTTCATTTCTTCATATTTTTCCTTTTGTAATAAATTTCATACTAATGTCTCCTTAGTGATAATATTCACGCAACTCATGAGGTCTATCAAGACTCCTGTCACAATGTTACCATTGACACAAGAAACAATGTAGAGAGGTGAGGGTTTGTTGTTTAGAGGTAAATCTTGTGATGTGAATGTAATGTACGGCGAACTGGGTGCAGGTGGAATAGTGGAAGTCATTGTGACTATATTGACATAGACCTCAAGTTGGGTAACATAATCAGTGGGATTGATAATCATGTTAGCGGAGTGTGACAAAAATGGGTCCGTGTATATTTGTAGTTCACAATCAGCTTTCACCACTAATTTTTTAGCATTTTATTTACTCCCATCGATATGAATAGTACCGTCCTCGATGTGGTCTTGTATCTCATGATGCAGCTGCATATAGCATTCGGTATCATGTCCATTAACACGATGGTACTAGAAATAAGTTCTCCCATCATACCAATTAGGGTAGGGTTCTTTAACAGGCTTAGGAGTCGGTAAAGTTACAATCTTATCCTTTAACAACTTTTGTAAGATGGAAGTATAAGATTCTGATAACTTTGTGAACTTCTAGTTATGTTTGAGGCCATTTTCATCAGCAGCGGCTACTACATTCGTAACGGCCTTACCTTTCCTAGATATTGATACAATGGGATTTCCCTCATAATGGGAGTACGAGGAGAATCCCCTGAATTGAACAACCATCTGTTGGTACTCTCGTAAGGCTGCACACAAGTGTGTGAAAGAAGGGTATTTCATAAGGGAAAACTTCTCTTGCCAAGGTCTTTGTAAGTTCCCTATGAATACCTTCTTCACACTAGAATTAGGTCTTTGATATGAGATTTGTGAAAGGAGCACTTGGTAGTGCACTATGAAATCATTGTTTTTTTCATTATCTCCTTGTTTACACCAGACAAGATCTAAAAAGGTCATCTTCGGCCCAATGTTTTCTTGAAACTATCTGAGGAATTGGTTTAAGAGTTGATCAAATGAGAAAATAGAGTTGTCAAGCAAGGAATAGTACCACTCGAGCATTGTATCCTTGAGAGATTGGGGAAATAGTTTAGCCATCAACGCATCGTGATGGAAGAAGTCTATGCACAGGGCATTAAAGATGAACACATGTGTCTGTGGATCCACCTTACCACCATACTTCTTGAATTTAGGTATCTCCATTCCTTGGGGGGAGGGAGTGTTTAAGATTGCAACCAACAATGGGATATGTTGGAAGAAGGGCTAGAAGATAGGTTGGGCAGAGGCTTGGGAAAGATTCCCCAATTGGCTCTGTATCTTACCCATATTCTAAAGAAGAGTGTTCAAAATAGGGTCATTAGAAGATAGAGGGCCAAAGGAACCTCCTCTAGAACCACCACCAAGGCCACCTCCAGAGCCTCCCCTGATGTGACTTTTTCCAAAACCACTACTAGAGCCACTGTCGCGGGTAGGGCCCCCAACAGAACCACCACCATGACCTCCACCAGAGTCGCCTCTGCTAGCACTACCTCCATTACCAAATCCTCTATCACTACCAAAGCCTCCACCACTCATCCCACCAAAGCCTCCACTACTAGAGGTTACCGAAGGGATGAAGCTAAAGCCTAGAGGGACCCTATTAACTTTGATAATTTCAGGTTGTTCAGAGACAAAAGGGATACTGATAGAAGGGATTGTGTCAGCCATATAGAAGGATGTGGGAGGCATTGATACTCCTAAATTTCCTTCCCGCTCTTTGAAAGTGACCCCTTATGCGAACCTAGGGTTGTTCAAAGGAGCACATGCTTCAGAAAGATCAAGGAGGCTAGTCAGAAATTCTATGCATGTTCGATCTTTACTCATCATATGCTTTAATCATTGACGAACTGAGTGGCTCTAGCCATCTTTGAATTTCTTTCCAAGTAATTTTCTAGGTTTCCTAATCCCTTAGTGAGGATGGCAATGTATTTTGTAGGGATTTGAATGGCCTCATACTCGTCCACCAATGATGGTGTGGGAAATGTAGGGGGAGTGGGAATGTGATCCCATCTCATTCCTTGACAACTACTTCTGCACAACCACACTAATGGCGGGACCAGAGAAAAGTCCCATAGAGAGACCAATCGAGACCTTCATCCTTTCCATCAGGAGGTGTCGTATACTTCTCCTAACTATATACCCGAAAGTTGTAGAATGGGTTGTGATGCTCATAAACCTTCACAACACTCAAGCATGCAACATTCATGAGGTACACGAGAGAGGTCTCAACACCAATGGATGAAAAAACATTGGTTCATGTTGGGTTCTCCAAAAATGTAAGAGAGGGGACCACCATGTGCAAGACCCTAGGTCATGGAGGGCCAAGATGCGAGAGGTTTCCCTAACTTACCTCAGCTAAGTGCAATGTTAAGAAATGCAAGGCGAGAGTAATGAGGACTATGAGGCCTCTCAGTCACTCTACATACTCGAATTGTAAGATGAGGCTAGGCGAGCTAGTTTTCAGGTCCAACACTACACCTTAGGAAGCTCTTTGCCTAAGGATGAAAGCATGGTCTCTGGATAACAGCGTGGCACGCTAGCGTCTCTAGAGTGCGTTGGCGTCCATATAGCCAAACAACAGTGAAGACAAGGTCAAACCTAGAAAAACTAATGGCCCAGCTAACTAACTAAAGGGCCAAAATTATGTGATTAAGTAAATAAAGTATTCTCTAATATTATAAAGTAGAAATACAAGAATGAAAAGGGCAAGAATGATCTCACTAAGAAATTTGGTCGCCAACTGGCTCCTCGAAAGTATGTACTCCTACACACAGAAAGAGAGGAAAATGTTGTGTGGTTGTATAGGGGCCTACCTCAATCAGACCCCCATTTAGGTGTTTCCATCTCTAGGGACAACCAAGAAAGCAAGATAAAGAGAATACTATAATGAAGAGCACAAAAGCACTACAAAATAGTAAAGTGCTAACTCAACCAAGTGATAGAGGAGAGGAGAGGGAAGCTTACCACCTCCACCAAGAGCAGTCAAGGCTACTTGGGGGAGAAAATGAGATTACTTGAGCCTCTTCTCCAATGGTGTGGTCTCAAACTTGCTCTATCGAAGTGAGGGAGTGCTGCTTTGGCTATAATGGAATGCTTGGAATGCTACTAGAAGTGTTGGATTGAATGTTTGAAGTTGTAAAGAGTAAGCTCAAGGCTTGGAAGAAGATGAAATGCTTGTTGAAGGGGTGAATTTGAAGAAGGGATGGAGAAAAATAGCCATATTTGGGTCGATCGACTGAAGGGGGCATTACAACTTGACTCCTAATGAGAAGTGTAATGCCTCTATAGGTTTAGCCGTAGGAATCTACCAGGGACGTAAGTGCATTGTATGTGTGTCCCCGATAGAAATTCCTCCATTGACACTCAAAATAGGCACCAAGTGGGACACAAGAAACAGACTTAGGTGGAATTAAGCCTCTAAACTTGGTTTTCTAAGGTGGATAAAGGAAAAAATGGGATTTGCACATGGGGTACAAATTTACTCCTATACATTAGTATAAGAACTTTCCACAATATGAAATTTTTTTACCTCATAAGTTGTTTTGGGAGTTGGTCAATTAATTATGGCTTTCACTTTGTCCTTTCCCATCTTTAATCCACCTTGATAAATCACAAAACCAAGGTATACTAATTCTATCTTCATGAATAAAAATTTAGTGATATTAATCAACAATCTTTCTTCTTGCAATATTTACATTACCATCCTAAGGTGTTTGAGATGTTCTTCCTTTCTTGAGCTATAGATCAATATTTCATCCAAATAAATAATCACAAGTTTTTCTATGAAGGGATTTATAACTTCATTCATTAGTCTCAAAAATGTAATTTGAGCATTGGTAGGACCAAATGCCATAAAAACCCACTCATACAACCCCTCATTAGTCTTAAAGTAAGTTCTCCATTCATCCCCTTCTCATATCCTTAATTTGATGATAACAAGTCTTGAGATCAATCTTACAAAAATACTTAGATCCACACAAACAATCAATCAAATCATCTATTTCTAGAGTAGGAAAAAGTATTCCTTTTTCGCACTTAATTTGGGAATGAATAATTAATAATAAAACAAGCTTAATGATGCCTTAATTTAGTGTTGTAATATGTATTTTACATATTCACATTAATTTTAGGGCCTTTCTTAATAAAATGGACTTAATGGTGCCTTATTTTTGGTGTTGTAAGGTGTACCTTTACACTTTCACACTAATCTAGGGCTTTATTAATTAATTGAGGTTAATTTTCCTTAATTCACACCTTTAATTTAAATCCAAGCCTAATTAATTGCAATTTGTGAGGGATAAAACCTGACGTTCATAAATGCCATAGCATAAGGTTTAACATTGAGTAATGTGCATCCTAGGTAAGTGACCTAGGACCCATTCACCATAGGGCGAATGGGTCATCACTTACACCTAGGACCTAAATTCAAAACTATGTTTTTATTAGTTTTTCAATTATTTCAAATGTATATTTAGATTTTGTCTTGTGATATTTGATTTTCAGGAATTAATCTTAAGATATGTATAAATAAGAGGTCATTTCACTATGTTTCATCCTAAGATCCTAGAGTTTTCATGCAAGCATTCCTAGAGAAATTTTAGGAGATCAAGAACTTTCAAGATCATTTTCAAGGAATTCAAGGGAAGATTTGTAGAAGATTGTTGCAGAAATCAAGATTCCTTTCATCATTCAAATATTTATTACATCATGCATGAAGTTTGAGCTGATATGGTGATGTAGAGTTCAAGATCTATTCAAGCATATCAAAGACATTGTTTCAAGACAAGTTTCATGATCATGATCTACATCCATTGAAGCCTGATACTTGCTAATTACAGATCTACAATCCAAGGTTCAAACAAAGGTTTTGTGAGTTGTTACATATTGTTGTTCATTCATCATTCCTTCATGCTTTTCTATTTCATTTCAAGGTTTAATTACCAAAATGGGGTTTGACCAAGGAAAACCCCCATTCCCTAACAAAAAAATTTTTTTCTCTTTGATGTGTGATTGCAGATTTTAGGTGATAGTTCCTTTGAAGAGAAAAATTTAAGAAAGTTGCAAAGTTGTCAAAGTTGCAAGAAAATTTGTCATTTCACATAAAATACTCTATATAATTTATCTCCAACTATCCAATAGTGAAAATCAAGAATCTAGGAGTGTAGACACATTTGAAGAGAACCCAAAAAGCATTTTCCAAGAACCCTAGCTAGGACCCATTCTCCATAGGGAGAATGAGTCCTCAGTGAGCTTCAAAAGGTGACTTTTGGTGAAAGATACACATTATTTTCCCCTTTCCATATTTTCCTTTTGATTGTCATTTCTATCATATTTGATTATTGTTCTTCATTTGTATTTTATAGCTTGCATTTTTGGAGTTTGTTTAATGATTTTGATCTTTCCCTCCAAAGTGTTATTTAGTTTTTACCCTCATCCTTGCATAGAGTGGAAATTTATTGATTCATACCTTTATTTGACTCACCTAAGGGTTGATAGTCACTCCATTGTTTGGATCTCATTTCCTTGAATGAAATTAGAGAAATAGGTCATTGTGGTGAACCCCTTTTCATAACATTTGACACCCCAACCTATTTTCCTTTGGTTCATTTCGGTGAACCTGAGTTTGATAGTTGCATTATCTAATTTTGAAGTCCTCTTTTCTCCTTGGATCTAGATCTTGCATTGAATTGAGTCTCACTTAGGGTGTCTAGTTTGTATTTAACTTTGCATCTCATTTAAGGGTTTTAGGATTGCATCTTTACATTCTTTAAATCTGAAAAATACAAAAAAATTAGTCATCTTGCATATCATTTACATATCATTACATCATACTCATTTTCATTTGAAAATTGAAACAAAATTGCATATCAAATTAAGTGTTCTAGGTTGTCATTTTGTCACATTTTGCATTTGCATTCAATCCTCATTTCACATAAAATTAAAACTGTAACTTGTTGTATCATATCAGAATCTAGAAACCATTGAAATTAACTTAGAAATCTGTAAAAACTTGTTTCAAAACCCTCACCTGGGACCAATTCGCCCTAGGTTGAATGAGTCCCTAATCAAGATCATACTCTAATTTTCTGGGCATTAAAACATTCATCTATGCATTCTTGTTTGTTATCATATTTTTGTTTATGTTTGTAAAATTTATGTTTCTTCAATTTGGTCATATTTAACTTAGTTTTATAAAGTTAGTGCATTGTGTGATTTCAAAATTGCATTTACAAGACATAATTTTCAGGTTTTTGGCATAGTGTAATTAGAAAATTACCTTGTTTAGAATCTAAAAATTGCATTTACATTGCATTCTAGGTCATTGCATTGCACATTACCCTCTTTCCATTTTGGGTTGACATTGAGTTTGTGAAACTTGTATGAGCTTTACAACTTAGTGTCCTATTAGCAATATTGTTGTGAGACATAGTTCAAGACTCATGTCATCTCATGATACACCATTCATCGTGGATCTTGGGTTTTCTAACTCTTTCACTAATAGTGTTGATAATCAACCCCTTATGGATCATAGCCTACATACCTCATTTCCAATGACTTCCTTACCTACAACTAATGTGCATGATGATTCTATACCTTTTCCACAACATAAACAAGAACCTTCCAGGGACATTATCATTCAGCCTTCTATTATGATTAGTTTAGATGATGATATTGATATTGCAAAGATTGATGAACAAGTGCATAATGAGTTGAATTCATTATTCTCTTCTATGAGCTTAAATGACAATTATCCTAAAAGAGTGTTGAATTTGGTGTGTGTCCTAGTTTGGCACTTGATATTGTCCCTTTAGCTAGTTTTCTGCCTTCTACATATACCAAACAAGATTGGGATGTGGACGACCTACTATAGGTTGACTCACATGTGCCTTACAAGTCTTTTGCTTTGTTTTCTTTTTCATGTTTCTTTATGTAGTTGCATGTGTGTAATGTGATCCCCCATACTATTTTGTTTGATGTATCTCTCTCTTCATGTGAATTCCTTTATTTTTATCTACATTCTTCTATATGTCGTAAGCATTTTATCTTTTCTTTGTCTTGTGTTTTTCTTTTGGGGATGACTCAAGGCATTGAGACACTTAGGTCTCTTCCATGTTGACCTGAAATTATTTTTCTTTGTTTTTGCTCTTTTTGTGTCATTCTTCTAGTTCTACGAGTATTTGGGGAATGATGATGTTTCTGAGCTCTATAACAATATTGTAGCAAATATATATTGACCCGGAATCCATAGATCCCTTGCATATTTTTTGGGGCAACCCCTCCATCCTTTTTCACTGCGTAGCTTCATTTCGAAAACAAATGACTTGGCATAGGGCTTTCAAAATAAGATCTCATGTCTTAGGATTGAACATTGGCTACTTTAAATCAATTTCTCACAACAATGGTGTTAGCAACTGCTTTAAAGTGGGGGCATACATTGATAATATCTTTTGAAATTTCTCATGTTTCATGGTGCGATTTTATTTATTCTTGTGATGTGTCCTTTTCTTGGTGGTGTCATTGGGTTTGATGTCCTCCAAGAGTGTGATATTTCTTAGCATACAACTTTTCTCTTTATGGTGATGTGATGCACTACATTCCCTAAGTTGTGAATCTTTTACTCTTGGCTTTTCCTCTCTTGGAGATATTAGGCACGATGTTACCTAAGAAGAAGACCTTACACGAACTAAGGAAAATCCATTTGAACAAAAAAATTTACTAGCATTATTGTTCATAAGTGTTTAGCATAACACAACTTGTTAAGCCCTATGAAGCTCAAATTCTAAATTCAAGGCCACCTAACATAACCCACCTTGCTTGCTTGTGGAGCCTTACCTTGTTCATAGGTGTTTAGCATAACACAACTTTTTAATCCCTATAAAGCTCGAACTCTAAATTCAAGGCCACCTAGCATAACACACCTTGCTTGCTTGTGGAGCCTTTCCTTGTGGTGCCTTATTGAAGTTTTCAGGAGGATAGCTTTGATATGGTATCAGAGCCTAATATGATTCTCTCATTTTCCACCCTTTTGGGATACTCACCTAGTGGATAGCCTAAGGTTCCATTACCCCAGAGTGAGCACCAAAACTGAAAGCTTGGATGTGTTTCACACCGATCGAACTATCTAGGCTTGATTTTCCTGGTCTTTGATGTTGTAAAATTGTGTATCTTAGTCATTTTGCATACATAAGTGTCTTGAATGTCTACTTTAGTGTGAGTTTACGCTTGCGCTCATCCTCACACTAAAGTGGGGGCTAAATGTAATGCAGGAAAAGTATCCCCTTTTCACACTTAATTTGAGAATGAATAATTAATAATAAAATGAGCTTAATGATACCTTAATTTAGTGTTTTAATATGTATTTTACATATTCATATTATGTTTAGGGCTTGGTTTAATAAAATGGACTTAACTTTGCCTTATTTTTGGTGTTGTAAGGTGTACCTTTACACTTTCACACTAATCTAGGGCTTTATTAATTAATTGAGGTTAATTTACCTTAATTGGCCCCTTTAATTCAAATCCAAGCCTACTTAATTGCAATTTCTGAGGGATAGAACCCAACATTCATAAATTCCATAGCATAGGGTTTAACATTGATTAATGTGTGTCCTAGGTAAGTGACCTAGGACCCATTCGCCATAGGGAAAATGGGTCATCACTTACAACTAGGACCTAAATTCAAACTATGTTTTTGGCAGTTTTTTAATGATTTCAAATGTATATTCAAATGTTGGCTTGAGATATTTGAATTTTATAATTAATCTTAAGATATGTACAAATAAGAGGTCATTTCACTATGTTTCATCCTAAGATCCTAGAGTTTTCATGCAAGCATTCCTAGAGAAAGTTTATTAGATCAAGAGCATTTTCAAGGCATTCAAGGGAAAATTTGTAGAAGATTATTGCAGCAATCAAGATTCCTTTCATCATGTCAAATATTTATTGCATCATGCATGCTTTTTGAGCTAATATGGTGATGTAGAGTTCAAGATCCATTCAAGCATATCAAAGATATTGTTTCAAGACAAGTTTCATGATCATGATCCACATCCATTGAAGCCAATACATGTTAATTGTAGATCTACAATCCAAGGTTGAAACAAAGGTTTGGTGAGTTGTTACATATTATTTTTCATTCATCATTCCTTCATGTTTTTCTATTTCATTTCAAGGTTTAATTACCAAAATAGGGTTTTACCAAGGAAAATCCCCATTCCCTAACAAAAAACATTTTTCTCTCTTTGATGTGTGATTGCAGATTTTAGGTGAAAGATCCTTTGAAGAGAAAAATTGAAGAAAGTTGCAAAGTTGTTAAAGTTGCAAGAAAATTTATTATTTCATGGAAACTCCTCTACAAAATTTATTTCCAACTATCCAATAGTGAAAATCATAAATACATGAGTGCAAAAACAACATAAGAGAACCTAGAAAGTATTTTCTAGGAACCTCAACCAGGACCCATTCGCCATAGGGCGAATGAGTCCTTAGTGAACTTCAAAAGGTGACTTTTGGTGAAAGGTACACATTGTTTTCCCCTTTCCAGATCTACCTTCTGATTGTTGTTTATGTCATATTTGATTGATGTTATTCATTTGCATTTTATATCTTGAATTTTGGAGTTTTTTTAATGATTTTGATCTTTCCCTCCAAAGTGTTATTTATCTTTTACCCCCATCCTTGCATAGAGAGGAATTTTTTTGATTCATACCTTGATTTGACTCATCTAAGGGTTGATAGTTACTTCATTGTTTGGATCTAATTTCCTTGAATGAAATTATAGAAATAGGTCATTGTGGTGAACCCCTTTTATCACATTTGACACCCCCACCTATTTTCTCCATTTCACTATTATTGGAAGAGGGAACCTATACTTGATGGTAATATTTTTTATTTCTCTAGAATTTATGCACATCTTCCAATCTCCTTCTTTCTTTGGCACCAATAAAACTAGTAATGCGCATGGGCTAAGACTCTCTTTTATCAAAACTTTTCCTATAGTTCTTGCACTTGCTTCTTGATCTCTTCATTTTCTTTTGGATTCATCTTGTAGGTATATTTTTTTGGAAAAATTGCACTAGGAATTAATTGAATATGATGACAAATACTCATAATAGGTGGTAGCTCCTTGGGAAGCTCATTCACCACTATATCAAAATACTCTTCCAACTGGTTAGTATCTCTTGAGGTAGCTCATTCAACTTGGTTGTTGTCATAACAATTCTAGGTTTGATTAATAGTTTAAAACCCATCTTTCCCTCTTTCATTGCATTCAATAATTCCTTCTCACTCACCATCAAGAATCTAGGACTAGTCAATTTTCCATCTTCTTCTTCTTTCAAAGGAACCAAGGTATGATTTCTACCTTCTTTTTCAACTATATATGTTTTGTCTCCCATCATGAATAGTTTTCCTATCATATTTCCAAGGCCTTCATAATAGAACATGGAACCCATCCATTGGTATTACATCACAAGGAACGTTATTTTTATAGCTTCCAATTTGAAAATATAACCAACATTATTCATTTACTAACACTTATTGTCCTTTATTGAGCCATGAAACCTTATATGGAGTTTGATGTGGAATTATTTTCAACCCAAGCTTCTCTACCATTTTGACTAAAACTCAATTATAAGTGTTGCCTCAATCAATAACCATTTTGTAACATTTATCTTAGGATTTTCATGATGTCTTGAATAAAGTATTTCTTTGGGAAATTTCTTTCTCCTTGGGTGGGTTGATCAGAAATCTTCTTATCAACAAAGACTTTCCAACTTTAGGTTCTTCTACATAGGATGGAGATCCTACACTTTCTTCTTCTACGTGGACTACTTGATTTATACTCTCCATCCTTGAGTTGCTTTCTTAAGGATATTCTAGACATTCCTAAAACATATGACCTACAAACTTATTACATCAAAAATATTTACTAGTAAATACACTACCTTTTTGTGTGTTTCCACCTCTAGAATAAGGTCTTCTTCCTCTAAATGCACCTCTTGGATTATGTGATATTTCTTACAAAGGAATTGGTTCTAAATTTTATTTTTACACTGAATTTCTTCCTCAATATCCTATACCTTTGAAATTTCTACCTCTATCCTTATTTTGTCTATTTTTTTCTATTCAACTTATCCTCTACTTTTACAACAAATTGCTAACACTCTTCTATTGTCCTTGGGTTGATTACGCTAAGTTAATCTTTAATATTGTATCTTAACCTATTGAGATACTTTTCTATCTTCTTAATGTCTTCTTCCCCATTTCCGTACCTAATGGTTAATCTATGAAACTCAAATGTATATGTTTTGACATTCATCTTTTTTTTCATATTTTGTAACTTCTTAAAGAGGTTAGTTTGATAGTTGCTAGGAAGGAATTTTTCCTTAAGTATTACTGACATTATATCCAAAGATTTAATTTTATTCTTACCTTTATTTCTCCTCTCATCTTGTATGAAAAAATACCAAAGAGTTGCATGGGCCTTCAATATAGTATAAGAAAACTTCAACTTGTTTTCATTAGTAGCATTTTCATGGTCAAAGTATTTGTCCAATTCTATAACCCAATCAATAATTTTTTCTCCAACTAAACTACCTATTGTAGTGTCAAAAAATGTACTCCTTTACATTTTCACACTATGTTTGGGTCCCTTAATTAAATGGACTTAGTTAAGCCTCTAATTGCCTAAATTTTTCATTTACAAGCCTAATTAATTATAATTTCCAAAAGGGGAATTATGATTTAATTAATGCATTTATTCTTTTTAACACCCCAAAATTGAATAAGTCCTTATTATTTAGGTCACAACCCATTCACCCTTGGGTGAATAGGTCCCCTTTCATATCACAAATTCAAATTTTAAACATGTTTTTGGTGAAATCTTAAGGTACTAAATTCAAGATTTAAGTGTCGGCTTGTAATGTTTAATTTTCAAGAAATTAGAAAATTGTCTATAAAAGCAAGGTCTTTTTATCAATTCAAATCCTAATAAATTCATGAGAGAAAAAAGTATAGAAATTATTACCGTAAAATGTGTTCAAGAGAATATTTCTCAATCATTTGTTGTAGCATTCAAGATCTCAAGCATCATGTCAAAGTTAACAAGCATCATGCATGTTTTCTGAGCTAATATTGTGATGTAGGTTTTAATCATTCAAGTCAAATTTCAAGCATCAAGATCACATCATCAATCAAGCCATTCATGCAAGATCAAGACCTTGGAGAGATCTACTAAGTTGTAGTCCTTCAAGGGTTTGGTGAGTTACAACATATCACTTGTTCATTCATCATTCCTTTCATGTTTCATTATTTCAATTCAAGGTTTAATTACCAAAATGGGGTTTGACCAAGCCAAATCCCCATTCACCAAAAATAAACAATTTTTCCCTCTTGTTTTTTTTGTAGATCTTATGTTGAAGAAGGATTGAAGATCTATTAAAGGAGAAAAATTAGAAAAGTTGTCAAAGATACAAAAGTTGTCAAATTTGTCATCAAGCCATGGAAACTCACTTTTAGAAATTATTTATGACTTTTCAACTGTGAAATCCAAAGAATTTGAGAGTACAAACATAAGACCAAAGGACCCAGAAATTGATTTCAGAAATCCCTACAAAGACCCATTCTCTCTAAGGAAAATGAGTCCCAGAGGACACTCAACAACAACATTTTTGTGAAAGGTGCAAAAATACTTAACCTTCTAAGATATTTTTGAAAGTTGTATGCAAAATTAGATTTAGGTTTAATCTTATGATTTCATGTGTTACATTGTATTTTTTGGGTTTAATTACTATTTTTAGTCTTTCTCCAAAAACTATTGTTTTAGCAGATCTGCCCCATCTTAGATCATAAGGAAAACAACAAGATCTCCTTCAAGGTTGACTCACCTAAGGGCTGAAATTCAACCTTGGCTTAAGGGGTCTCTTTTTCCTAATGAGATAGAGGGAGATAGGTGCATTATTACCCATTTTTTCCTTTCTATTTATAGTAAATTATTGGTGAACCCTCATTTGAATAGAAAGCACCCAAATCCCTTTATTTCATTTTGGTGAACCTAACATTCTTGCACTATAAATTTTTTGATTGAGTTCATTCAAAACCCTAGATCTAGGATCTGCATTACTTTGCATTGAATTGCATTGATTTGTATCTCATTTAGGGTTGTTAAGTTGCATTATTTTGCATCTCATTTAGGGTTTTAGGTTTGAATTTTGCATGCTTTAAAATCTGAAAAAATCAAAAATTTGCATTAATTTTGCATAGTACTTGCATATTAGTGTATGTTCAATCATTCATATTCAAAAATTGAGTTGAAATTGCATTTCAAAAAGTGTCATATTGGTCATCATTTTTCATTCATTGCACTTGCATTTAGATCTCAAAATCTAGAAAAATCAGTCACTGAAAGTATAGTTTATAATCTGAAGTAGGAAACTCTAGATCTGAACTTCAAAATCAAATTTAAATTTTTGTAACCCCTATGCTAGGAAACATTCACCCCAAGGCGAATATATCATTTTACAGGTGATTTTTCAGACTTTTGGGAAGTGATTTGTCTTTTTTTACTTTCTTCTGATCTATTATTAAATCTGGGTTTTAGTCTCAAAAATCAAAGAAATCTATCATCTTTTGCATGTTCGGTTTAATTGGTCTAATTGAGTGCATTGTTTGAAAATGAAATAAATCTATCATCTTTTGCATGTTCGGTTTAATTGGTCTAATTGAGTGCATTGTTTGAAAATCAAAGAAATCTATCATCTTTTGCATGTTCGGTTTAATTCGTCTAATTGAGTGCATTGTTTGAAAATGAAAAGTGGAATTAAAAGACATTATTTTTTAGGTTTTCGCATAGTATAATCAAAAAATTATCTTTTTTAAAATCTAAATATTTCTCTCTTTTACATACTTGCATTGCACTTCATATTTTAGGGTGTTTGATTACATTTATCTAGAAGCTATTCTCCATTTTGGGTGCACATAGGTTTGGTGAAACTTGTATGAGATTCACAACCTGGTGTCCTATTACCAATATTTTAGTGAGACATAGTTCAAGACTCATTTCATCCCGCATTCCTACACTCATCATGGATCTTGAGTTTTCCAACTCTTTCACTCATAGTGTTGATACTAGTCAACCCACTATGGACCATATATTTGATACCTTGTTTCCCATGACCACCCTACCTACAACCAATGTGAATAATTTTGACACAACGGATGCTAATGTCCCTCATGAAGAACTAAAAAAAGTGGATGAAGACTTAGTGAAATAGGAAAACTTTGTAAGTTCTAAATACATTCCTGGTACTACAATTCTTGTCATAGATAACATGAAGAAAATGCTTGATAATGAACAAGGAATAGAGATTTTTCATAGCCTAGCTCATATTATTGATAAACATGTCCCTACAATAGCTAGTTGTGCTCAAAATTTGGGGTATATTCAAATTCAAGGCAGAAATCCAATTCCTCCTTCCATAACTCCAACCTCTATTCCAACATACACTAATCCAACTATTACAACAACTAAACAACCTACTAGCAATGTTAATACTACCTTAGGTATTTCCACTAGGAATCCCTTTAGCTTTGTGCATTCAAATCTCATATCTCCTAATCCATCTCCCCCCACAAACTTACAATTCACTTGTCCTTTGAATACATACACACCTCCATCTCACAACACAAACAAGATCTTGTCCTTAACCAAATATTGCAAAATGTCTCATCCCTCCAACAACAAATTGCTACATTGAACCAAAATAAAAATGGCCAACCTTCACAATATGTCAAAAGAAACCATTTATCCTTGGAGATATTGAGAGCACAAATGCCACAAGGCATAGATATTCCTAGATTTGAGAAATATGGTGGAAAACAAGACCCTAGCAACCATGTCTCGACATATACAGCCTTATGTAGTGACTTCATTTTTTAGGATAAACTCTTGGCTAAAATTTTTCCTAGATCCTTGAAAGACACTGCCTTGGAGTGGTTTTGTTCTTTATTGAATAACACAATTATTTCATTCAATGAACTTATTGATTCCTTTCTTAACCACTTCCAAGTGCACATAGGTCCCAACATGACCTTAGCTAATTTAATGCAATGTAAACAAAATAAAGATGAAAAGTTCATTGATTTCATAGCAAGATACCAATTGCTTTATTCACAAATAAACATTAAGATTCCTGATGTTGACCTTCAAAGAATGTTCATAGCCAACTTGCATAACAATATTCAAGATAAACTTGAGATGTTGAAGTTTCCCTCCTTTACACACTTGTGCATGACCCTTCGTGGTTATCAGAATTAGGTTAGTCATTGTGAAGCAAAATATCATAACAATTCTAAGAAATCCACAGTTGTGCCCACAATAATTTCCAACCTTTCAAGAAACAAAACAATGAATTTTTTTCAAATAAACACACCTCAAACAAATCAACATGTTAACTCCCAAGTGGTTTCTATAAAAATGACAAATCCATATCCATTTATGGAGGGGAGTAGACAATTTACCCCTTTACCTGATACCCTTCACTTTATCATGTTGCAACTTATGAGTAAGAACTTTGTCACCTTACCTTCTATTAAAGACATTGATATAACTAATCCCTTACCTCCAAAATTTAACTCAAATTCCTTTTTCCATTATCACTGACAAAATGGACATGATACAAAACAATATAAGCATCTTAAAAAATTTGTGCAAGACCTCATTGAATGTAATCACCTCCAGATTGATGGTGTTAATGATCAACGAAATAAGTCCATTGCCCCACCCAACCAAAACTTGCAAATCTTTACCAATCCCATGCCAAATCAAAATGTCTCTTTTGTAAAAGCTAATGATGCCAAGAATGATGTGATGAATGTTGAAAAACTTGAAGAAACAAATAATGATGATATAAATGAAAATGAAGAAGACTTACAATGTATGGTCGGCTTCATTGATGTTCAACCTCGTAAGGGCCAAGCCAAAATGCCCCTTGGAATTTATTTTTCACAAAATTACATAATTAGATGTGCACCTGATGGTCCTCTTTACATAGCCAAAAGAATCAATGACAAGCCTACTAATGGGATATTAATTGATCAAGATTCTTATGAACAACTGAAAGCATGGATCCAAATGCATAATGGTTTTTCTTGCCCTAGGATAGGTTCGATCACTCTTCCTTTACAATTTGGACTGAAAAAATTGAATGTCTCATTCTCCATCATCCCATCATTGGACCAATTTCATGTGAAGCTTGGTTACCCATGGCTACACTCCATGGATGCCATCCCATCGATGGTGCATAAATGTTTAAAGTTTCCATTTGGTAATGATATATTTACTGTGCACCATAGTGGCTTTAATCTTGTGTCTTCCCATGGGAATTTCTCATTAGATTTCTTTTGGCCCGAAATTATGGAACCTATTAAGCCTCATGAGGACTTTTTTTTCAAATCTTATCAAAATTTTAAGGAAAAGAACATAGCAAAATTATCCCTTAGGAACATGCCTCAACCCATTATTGAGCCTCCTATTATTGATGAAACTATGATTAAACCAAAATCCTTTCCAAGTAACCATGAACAACCCATGACAAATCCTTCACCTATTTCCTACAAAAGACCAAGAGATAACAAACTAAGTCCTATTGTCCCTCCTAAGATCAAACAAGTTTATGAAGTTAAAGAGAAAGTGGTTGGACAACCTCCCATGGTTCCTTCCATCCCTCCCTTGCATGAAGAAAAGAAACCTATGGTTGATAAACTCACTCCTACAAAATTGCAACTTGAAAATTGTACAAAAAGAAACTTAAATGTTAAAGAGCGTAGGTGTAGATGTCATGCTATTGCTCATAGATTAAAAGAAGAGAATAAAACAAAAGATCAAGATCAAACACAAGTTGAAATAAAGCATGATGATCCTCCACCTTTACCACAACAATAAAAACAACAAGAAACTTCTATGGACATTGTCAGTAGGCCTCCTATTTCAATTAACTTAGATAACGATGACGAGATTACTAAAATTGATGAGGAAGTGCATAATGAGCTGAATTTATTATTTTCCTCTTCCATGAGCTTAACGATAACAATCATGATGTTCCTCCTATTAAGAGTGAATCACCATGTGTTAAACTTAGTGATGCTCCTAGTACAACACTTGTTGTTGTCCCTTTGGTAGTTATCCACCTTTCGTATATGATGAACAAGATTAGGATGTCGATGACATATTATAGGTTGACTCACATATACCATACTGGTATTCTCTTTGTTTTCATGTTCTTTGTGATTGCATCTGTGTAATGTGATCCCCTATACTATGTTTCTTGGTGTGTCTTTTTATGTTTTTTAGCCTACTTTGGATGACCCTTGTCACTCCATTAGTGCAAGGATACAAAGGAAGTGAATCTATTGTGACATTCTTCTACTTGTATCTACATTGGTGTAGGAGCACACCTAGGCTAACCTCCTTACTTAAGAAATTTTGGCTTGTATCTGACATTAGCCAAGTCAGAGTATTTGTGTGTTTGTTTTGGACCTTAGAAGGTCAGTGCCATGGCTAGGTGAATTAGTCAGTAGGACTAAGGTCAACATAGTTTAGTCATTGTTATTAATTTTTGCTTTGCTTAGCTTAGTAGCTTAGATTGGGAATTGAGTCTTAAATGTGTTCTAAACACATGAATGATGTTAGAAAGATTCCATGAGGCAGTTAACAGTGTTGGTTGCTCGAAGTACAGGACATAGAGGTCCTAAGAGTGAGGAAGGTGGCATAACCATAAGTTGCCAAAAGTTGTTACAAAGTTGTCATGACAACATTTGCCATTATGGCAAATGTTGCATGCAACTCAGTTACCTAGGATCCCCTAAAAGATAGGAGTGGGGAATCGACCAACAGACCCTAAAAAGATGGTAAATGGCATCTAAGGGAGGTGTGGCTCGAATTTCAAGCATATAGATTTGTAATCAAGTTTTTTGGTTTTGGTGGGAATAGAAGAAACTCTGCAATTTCTGTGTTTTTCCAAATGTTTTGAGTGACAGTGCTATTAACTGAATTGTATGTATTGATTTGGCATTGGATTTGTGATCATAGGGTAGTTCTAAGTGTTTTTTCTTTCTATAAACAAGTTGTTTTGAGTTAGTTTAGTGGTTGAATAAAAAGATTAGGGTCTAGAGGTTTTACTGGTCCTGTCCTAACCAGTTTGTCTTTCTATGGCTCCCCCATGAAATCTAACCACGGGAACTTTCTGAGAGTAGATGGATATGTTAGGGGAGCCATTGTTCTATACATATGTAGTGGTAGGAGTCATGAAGAGTCGAGCAACTGAGTGCATTAACAAACCCTAGGCGAGCTAAGAGTGCCCGGTTAGAGGTTTGACAGTGAAGAATTGGAGAATTTAGGTAGGGGATAGAGGTACAGTACAGAACAAGTACGGTTCCAGGTAGGGTATGGTCATATCTTTACATGCTAGAAGGATTGAGGTCCAGTCAATCCATTTGTGTGAGAGATGAGAAAGAGATCAGAAAAATCCTAGAAATTAGGTCTTTTAGCCCTATTTGACCTAGAGAATAGGAAACTGGTGTACGGAGGGCTCAGGGGTCTGAAACCTTGTGAATTTTTTAGAGGATCAAAAAGGGTATTCGAATGTGAATTTTTTTTTTTAGGTTGTTTGGAAATTTTGGGCAGGAATGAGGAAAAGGTCACTGTCAAGGGCTATAAGGAATTAGGCCTCCTCGAGACCAAATTTTGGAATCGGTAAGAAAGAAGGTTGAAGATCCTCCAAGATGGATCCAGTTGGATGTGTATGGCATGTTTCAAGTACCTTTGACACCCCTACAATAAATTCAAGGTTTTGTGTGATGTTGGCACTTAGAGTCTTCTAAGTGTAGGAAAGAGTTTGCCCAGAACAAGGTGGTGTTAGTCTTTCAAGGTGAGGCACAAGGTATGAAACTCTTGGAGAGGAGTTGGATTAGGACTTAGTTAATAATATAAGCCTAAGAAGAACCTAGAAGATATCAGGTTCCTAGATGAAGACAGAGAAAAGTCTTCTTAGCTAGTTGTGCAAGAAGACCTTGGAACTACTTACACCATAAATTCTTCTAAATGTCATAACCTTTGTCTTTTTTTTTCCTTTTGGGGATGACGCAAGGTGACCAAGACATCCAGGTCTCTTCCATGTTGACCCAAAAACTTCCCATTTTTTTCTCTCTCTATGTGTCATTCTTCCTTTCAGCCCATTGTTTCATGAGTCATTTGAGTAATGATGATGATTTCGAGCTTGATTATATCACTGCAACAACAAACTTTGACCCTAGATCCATGGATCCCTTATGTTTTATCTTAGGATTGCATATGGGGGGAAACCTCTCCTTTATATGACATAGCTCTATCTCAAAAACATATGTTTTACATAGGGCTTTTCACATAAAGCTCTCATGTATGTTCTACTTTAAAGTAATTTCTCACAACATGGCATTTAGCAATTTCTTTAAAGTGGGGGCATATGCATCCCCGCTCATTGTTTGCTTCAAAGTGTGGTCTTCTTACTTCACGTGATGTGTCTTCTTGGTGGTATCATTGGGTTTGATTTCCTTCAAGAGCATGACCTTTCTTGGCATACGACATTCCTCTTAGTGGTGATGCTATGGATTGCATTCCCTAAGTTGCAAATATTTTATCCTCAATTAGTCCTCTCTTGGAGAAATTAGGCACAATGTTCCCTAAGGTGAGACCTTTCATGAACTAAGAAAAACCCCTTCGAATATCCTATTGCATTTTTTTCAAGGCCACCAAGCATAACACAACTTGCTTGCCAATGGATCCTTTTTTGTGTGTAGTGCCTTATCAATGTTTTCAAGAGGTATAACATTGGTATGGTTAGTACAATGGGAGCCTAGACTTGACACGACTTTCCATTAGCCACTTTTAGGGGTTGATGAGGTAAAAATAACCTCATCAACATAATGGGCTCAATATGAAAATATAAACCTTTTAGTCCAAAATACCCTTCCAATTGATTACCTTTAGGAAAAATAATTGCTCTCTTTCTATGAATAAGTGTGCAAACTTTACTTCTTGAAGTTAGACAAATTAATCTTACTTGTGCTGATTTAATGGTTTAGTCTTTGATTATTTCATAGGTCAACTCCACTTCCAATCACCATTCTAGTCAAAAGGGAAATGAACATGGATCTTCATACTTTTGAAAACAAGCAAGCGAGCACCGAAATTCCAAGAGCACACATTTTGGGCCGAGTCTTTATAATTATATTATTTTTTGGTTTCAAAAACTTTATGGCTCATGCAAGCCTCTTTAATATTGTATATCATGGGATTTAAAGTCCCTTTATTATTGGAAATCTGTTAAAAAGATTCTATTGACTGGAAAATAGGATTTTTGTTAGTCATTTTTCATATAAATATGTAACTGTTACAAATGATGAATAGAGAAGAAAATTATTGTTATGTTGCCAATCTATCTTTTGAGTAAAAACTACCATATGAATATGAGTTTTCCCGCCACTCTTTGAATCACTATGTAATATGAACGAAGTCTTTCAAATGAAGTAACTTAGAGAATTTCCAGTGCATGTGATCTGAGGTAGTTGTAGACACACCTGAGAGTTGGCCACTCAAGGGTTCTAGATAGATAGATAAGTATTCTATTTCTTATTCTGCATTTTATTTTAGTAGATAAAATTTGAATTTGTAATCCATCTTCATGAGTATATGTTATGCTATCAGTGTTGAGCCTACAGGTTATAGCGAAGTCTATAGTTTCTGAACTTAACATTTGAATGTCTGAAGCACCTTTCTTCAGTTGATTTTGTTAAACTATTTTATGTTAGCAGTGGAGTTGTTATCTTTTACATTAGATAAATGTTTCCTAATTTCTTTACATGTTTTACTTCTTCAGAAATTTATGCATTCTTTAGGTTAATCATTTCCATCCTTTCTAGTTTAGTGGTGATGCTTTTCAGATTTATAGTTTTCTACTTTCTGTGTTGAATTATTTTCCACTTTCTAGATAGATGATTTGTTGCTTTCAAGATTAGAGGCCCTTTAGCTTAGAACTTTTATTTAGTTGGTTAGTGTTTAGGAAACCTGAGAGAGAGAAGTTGAGATGTCTTCTATTGCATACAGTCATTGGACATTGCTTGGTCAATATATTGATGTGTTATTCACTAAAGTGTTAGGACCTAATGACAACCTGTCACTTTTTGGCATCGTTGTCGGGGACTCCTTTTTCTAGTGTTAGTAGGAGATATCTTGAATACCTCTTTTAGGGATAGGAATAGCTCTTTGGATTCTTTTCTACATGGTCAGGAAATGATGCCCCCACCAAAGATTCATACCAAAAACCCCCCCAATCAACGTACCAACAACAAGTAGGGAGGAAGGAAACTTAGATCAAGAACTTACCGAGGAATTGATTGAACAGGGTCAACCTAAGACCTTCCCACATACCTTGGAAAGAGAACAAATAGTGGTGGAGGAGCATATTATTTCACAAAATTCTAAACCTTGTGCCACTGAGCAAATTTTGGAAGAGGATCACATCCCCTTCAACATCATGGGTGACTGTAGAAATGCCACCAATAACCACAACAATGATAACCCTCCACCATACACATTCACTTATCCTATTACTATTGATGCAGATGATGATACAACAATGAAAAATATTTCACCGGATTTCTTGCCAACCTTTCGAGGTTTTTCTACTAAGGACTTTGATTAGTTTCTATTTTAATTTAAAGTCTTGTGTTAGACATATGACTACAAGAATGATAATCAGAAACTAAAGCTTTTCCCTTCCACTCTGAAAGACTCAGCTATGCATTGGTTTATGGGGTTAGCTTCTCAATCGATAACCTCTTGGGATGAAATGGAGTCCATCTTTTTGGAGAAATACCAAAGTTACTGCTAGGTGAGTGATACGAAAGAAGAACTGTTCAAAATAAGGCAAAACGAGGATGAAATTTTAGAGGATTACCTAGATAGGTTTATCTTCTTATCCAAATGTTGTGGTGGAGAAGTTATAAGCCTTGATATTTTGAAGACCTTATTCCTCAAAGGTCTCGATGATGAAGCTCATAGGAGTTTAGATTTAATGGGAAAATGAGATGTTTCCCAACTGAGACTAGAAGAAATCATGGAATTATGTCAGAACTTCTCACGTACTTGTGGAGGTATCCATAATTTCACCCCCTTACGTGGTTCTAATGACATAAATAAACTTTGTGAGGAGTTGGCCAACTTCAAAACTAACATCCTTGATCAACTAAACACCACCTTAGATGGCATACATGCTAAAACACAAAATCCTAAGACCTTGTCTATTTACTGCCCTAAGTACCGAAACAAACATTTGCTAAGAGAATGTCCCTTGGAAAAAGTTGACAAGATTGACGTTTGTCAAGTGTGTGACCAAAATCACCCCACCAATCAATGTGAGCTATTGAATGCCATCAAAAATTCCAAGAAAAGAACAACCCTAGTTGAGGAAGAAGTGAACTTTGTCAACCAAAGAACTGAAGGTAATTTTTCCTATGGCCAGAATTCCAATCCTAACTGGCAGCCCCAACCAAACTGGAACAAGAATCAATGAGCAGTGCCTTGGCCTCAAGAACCCCCTCCAATACCCTCTAATTGGGGAACCTATCCTTGGGGACCACTAGAATGCGCAAACCAATCTTGGAGTAGCCCTCAGTGGCCCAACTAGTCTCAACAACAGTGGTACCCTCAAAATTCCATTCCTTAATGGAATCAACCCCAGCATTAGTTTTATTCTAGTCCCAGGAGGATGCCTACTCAACAAAAGACTCTTTTACTGCCTCCCCAGAATACTCAACAAACTGAAAAAGTTAACCAACCACCACTTCTAGCACAACTAGTTCTGAACCCAAAGAATAATTTCCCAAACACTCCAGTATATTCCACAAAATAAGATAATGTCACTAGACTTAATGCCATACACTATGGAAACCTACAATTGAGGTCTGGGAAAACACTCTCTTAGTCGACGACTATCAAAGAAATCATAGATGAACCTGTCAAGAAGTCTGCTAAGAAAACTACTATAACACCCGCATCTGTAGAACAAATCCCAGACACTATGCAACATGAACCTGACCCTCCATCTTCAGCGGGAACTTCTGACCTACCTCAAGAGGAGGAGGGTCAGTCTCCAACTAAACTTCCAAAGGATTTCGTGCTTACAGAAAAAACAAAGCACCTTTTCTGAAGCATCTAAAACCAATTCCTATGAAATATGTTGCGAAAACAACTTCACCTACGGAAATTGCATTGATACAGGAAATTAAATAATTACAAATTGAATTTCCTTTGCTACAAGCAATTAAGGAAATTATGGAGCTAAACTAGCTGATTAAACAGTTGTGTATTAAGACCCCAAGGAGAAAACTAAAATGAATCAACACCATCCATATAAATGGGTACCTAACTGACTTGTTGGCTGGGACGACCACTACTCTCAAATATGATGATCTTGGAAGTCTTCTTATAATAGTCACAGTTGATGGGGTAGCAATACCTAATGCTTTGGTGGACCTTGGAGCATCCATTAATGTAATGACTGTGGATGTGATGGAGAAACTGGGACTTACTGACCTACGCCCCACAACTACAGTCTTACAAATGGTGAACCAATCCATAGCTATTCCCAAGGGCATCATTGAAAACATTCTCATCAAAGTGGATGGATGGGAATACCTAGTAGATTTCTAGATAATCGAATCCTTGACACCTAAAGACAATTACCCAATAATTATGGAACGACCATGGCTGGCTACCATTACAGCTAAGATTGACTGTAGAGAGGGAGGAATGACCATCTCACATGGATCTAATAGCAAACATTTGTTCTTGTATCCTCCTTCCAAGTCTGCCAAACATAGTAAAGCATAGGTTGATGAACCAAAAAGTCCCACTAGGCAGGAAAATTTGGCTTCACTAGCCATGGTAGTCATCAAACAACATGATGAAGAATTAGAGGATGAATTAGAAAATGACATGGAAAGTCTTGCAATGGATTCTAGCAGTGAAGAAATGATCGATGTAGAAGAAATTCTAGGACACCCGATTAACATAGACCACGTAGAATTTGATGATGTGAGTTTCATCGGATTACCTTGTCCTTTGATGAATTTGATTCCAAAAACCCACCACTTCTTTGCAAATGTTGCTCAGCTTCATAAAACTGTACCTCACAGCTGTCCTCTCAACACCCTGACAAGGCCCATCTACACTATCACATCCAACTAATATGGAGTCAAAACCATTATGTTGCTACCAAGAAAAACTTTGAATATCAATATTTGGTTGATTGAGATGGAAGAACAAAGACTATTTGATACCCTGGTGCATAGATCTAATTTCCTGGGACTATGAAGATATGAGAGGAATACACCCCAATGTGTGTATGCATCATATCTATACTAAGGATGTTCGACCTATTCACCAACCATAACGAAGACTCAATCCTGCCCTCAAAGACATAATGTTAGGATTTTCTTAGGGAAAAATCACAACCCTGATGTTTTCTCTCCTTTAGAAAAATGTTGGCTTCATTTGGATGCATGAGTGTCAGTCCTCATTTGAAATTATCAAGGAGAAACTCCTCTCTGCCCCTATCTTTCAAGGACCTAATTGGAGTCTGGCATTTCACATTTATACCGATGCGTCTGATGACACCATTGGAGTGGTTCTAGGGAAAGAAGATGAGAATGGAGGGAAATATGCTATATATTTTATCAAAAAGAATTTGACGCTAACAGAGAAGAATTACACCACAACAGAGAAAGAATTATTGGCTTTAGTGCATGCCATCAAGAAATTTTGATATTATGTCATGGGATATAAAGTTATAGTGCATAGAGATCACTTAGCCATTAAGTATCTCATGAAAAAACTAGTGGTAAATGCAAGGATAATTAGGTGGTTACTTCTCTAGGAATTCAATGTCGTAATTGTTGAAAAACTAGGGAAATCCAATGTAGTCGCATATTTCTTATCTTGGATTAAACATGATGGCAACTGTGCCCCAGTACAAGATGAGTTTCCAGATGAAAATCTATTTTCCATTTTTTTTAAAACCCCTTGGTTCGCCAACATTGCAAATTACTTAGCTACCACAGAAGTGCCACCCCATTTTTCATCAAAACAAAAGAAATGCCTCATTATCGAAAGTATCTATTTTAAATGGATTAATGGAATCATGTTTTTATGTGGACCCGATATGGTTTTATGATGGTGTGTTAGGGTAGATGAGACTTATAGTATCTTGATAGCCTACCATGATGACCCTTCAGGAGGGCATTATTCTGCTAAAAGGACAACTCACAAGTTTTTGGGAGCAAGATACTACTAGCCCTCAATGCACAAGGACATCAAGAAATACATTTGCCGATGTGATGAATTTCAAAGAGTAGGAAGGCCAACTAATTCTACCGAAATGCCCCTACAACCTTAAGTAGTCCTTAAACCATTTGAAAAATGGGGATTGGACTTTATTGGGCCAATAGACCCTCCTTCGCAAGGAAAAGAGTATATTCTAGTCTGTACCAACTACATGACTAAGTGGGCAGAAGTGCAAGCCCTACATATCGCCAGAGAGGAACATGTAGCTAATTTCATCTACAATAAAATTTTCCTCAAATTCGGAGCTTCAAGGACAATTGTCATGGACCAAGGCCCCCAATTTATGTCCAAAGTGATGTTGGCATTCACATATCACTTCCAAGTAAGTCACAAGAATTCCTCACCCTACCACCCACAGGAAAATGAACAAGTTGAGGTCACTAATAGGGAGCTGAAAAATATTTTGACAAAAATAGTTTCTTCGAGAAGGAAAGACTAAGCTACGAAACTACCAGAAGCTGTTTGGGCCTACAAAATGACTTGGAAATCAACTACTGGCTATAGCCCCCTATGATTTAGTCTTTGGGAAGAAACCTCTCTTACCCATTGAATTCAAACTCCAAACCCTTAGGACAACCATGGAATTAGGCATGGATCTTAAACAAGCCCAAATTGAGAGAGTCTTACAGCTTAGTGAATTGGACGAACTCCACTTGGATGTCATCCATCAAACTGAATTGATCCGACAACAACATAAGGTTTGAAATGATAAACACATCAAAGAGAAAGAATTCCATATCGGGGATTGGGAATTACTGTTCAATTCCAAATACAAGGATCATCAAGGGAAACTCAGGACACACTGGCTTGGACCATATGAAATTTCAAAAGTGTTTGCTAACAGTTCAGTCCAGTTGAAACCTATTGATGATACTCAAACTCTCCTAGTTAATGGGCATCGATTACATCTCTATCATAAACCTATTAATAAGGAAGAGTTTACAAAAATGGTGGAAACGTAGGGATAAATCCACTGCATTGACCCTGTTGTGGCAGGGTCAACATAGTCTTTTCAACCCAATAAATTAAAAAAAAAATCCATTTTTGAACTTTTCTTTGATTTCTTCATCAGTTTTGACATTTGGACTTGACTAAAATTTTGTCTCTATTTTGCAAGACTCCACCTTTTTCCAAGCACAATTCCAGTGCACCTTGCTAGAATGCTCTGAAATCTATTAGCACGGTTGTTGCAATGCTCCAAAAAATTTTGCTACAATGCTCTGAAATCTACACAACAGACTAGTGTCACTCATCACTCCAATCTTGCATTATGACACATCACTCAACGATGCTTTGGGAAGCCAAGGCCAAAATTTCATGACTTTCTTCATTCCGGCTACATCTTTTCAGCAATGCTCCAAAATTTTGTTGTTTCTTCATTTTGGCTACATCTTTTCAGCAATGCTCTAGAATTTTGTTGTTTCTTCATTATGGCTGCATCTTTTTAGCAATGCTCTAGAATTTTTTTGTTTCTTCATTTTGGTTGCATCTTTCGACAATGCTCTGGAAATTTTGGTTGCTGCTCTAGCTGCACTTTTCAGCGATGCTCCAAAAAAAATTGTTGTTTCTCCAGCTACATCTTTCAACAATGCTTCAGAAATTTTGGTTATTGCTCCAACTGCATCTTTCGACGATGCTCCAAAAATTTTGGTTGCTACAACGATGCTCCAAAAATCTTGGTTGATGTCACAACATCTTTTCAACAATGCTTCAGAATCCTCAATTTGGTCAGCATGTTCTGATGACATCTCTCTATGATGATTCAAAACTCTCTTCTTCTCTACTTTAGTTGCATATTCTCGGTAATGCTCTGAATTTTTGGTATAAAAATTTTTCTTTCTAGTTTTTTTTATTTTTCCTAAGTTTTGCGCATGCCCATTCTTTAATGTTGCTTCAAGATCTACTCCCTTATAATTATTCTACCACATCATACCGAATCTTTCCATAATAAATAAGATTATTATGTCACCTTTTTGTCATAATAATTTTTTCCATCACTTCAACCATCCCGTCCATGCCATTATTATCTATTGCCACCCTCGCCAACCATATGACTATTATGTCAACACAGGTGAGTTACATTTGATCTAATGACAAGACTTAAGGTATGTGTGAATTTATATCTATTTAAAGGATTAGTACTTATTTTGAATAAAGGTTAATCAATTGTCATGATCCGTCCTCCTTGTAACTTTGAAACTTGTGCCCTTTACACGATTGTTAAGAGTACGACAATAGTTGTAATTCCCCATGAAAGGTCATCATAATTATGTAGTAAGGTGACAAGAAAGATGGTAATTAGTTCCTTCCCCATTGAGTATATCAACATAGAACTCTTTTTTTGTTTGTAATTCAGTGAAGGAAGAATTCCATAGCTCTGCAAAATTTTGCTAGGAAACAAAGGAAATGGGAGCTACTAAAAATAAGTTTGAGCCAACTTCTACAGCACCATTGTTGGCATTGAGCAATATAGTAGCATTATTCCAGGGAGTTGGATAGTTGGACTTCATGAAATAATTTGAAGGGTACATAGAGCAACTTGTGAAGGAATTCGTCAAGAATTTTATAGATGGGAAGAGTATGGTGCATGGAAAACAATTCCAGGTAAGTACGAAAATCATTTCTCATCTTTCCAGTCTCAAGAATAAAGGAATTAATTTGAATGAAAATTCCCATGTTCCTTATCAGAATTTAATATAACTATTTCATAGGGAAGGGGAACCCCAACCTATAATAACTATAAACACCAGGGGGCAGAATAAGGGAATCCATAGAATGTCTCTTCCAAAACCCTGGAGGTCTACTACAGCCTGGACTATTAAATATTTCACTTGTGAAGGACAAATGACTACAATTGTGGGACCCCCTTCCACTTGCTGACTCATTTACGCCACAACATTGAGGACCCTACTCTTAGGGTAAATTTACCATCTTTTCTCTTCCATTTAGTCACCTCTATGATGGAAAAGTATAAAGTTGGGATGGGGCCCCTTAAACATCATGGTTTGATATAGCTAATATGTAAATACCATTTCCACAAAAATCCAAAAAAGAAGTGGAAAAGGTTTTTATGGAAATTTGAAAATAAGGAGCGAGGGAGGTCACTTGAGGAGGGAGAATCCTCTAAACAAAAAGAGCAGTTTGTAGAAGAACCTTCCTCAGAGGCATTAGGCTCCCTTGAATCCCAACATACCTCCGTGGCTCCCAATGGTGATGCATCGAAAAATTTTCTAGATGAATTACAAACCCTAGCACAGGAAGGGGAGGTGGGAATTGTGCATTCTAGAGGAGAGGAGGAGCCTCCTCGAAAGAGAAAGAAACGAAGTAAAGTTATTTTTCAAACAACTCCTCCTCTACAGAGGAGTAAAAGGCTATCTTCAAGGGCCAATGAAACTGAAACTCTGGACATAGGTAGTACTTCAAAAAGGAAGAATGCCAGGACTCCAATAAAGGTGGTAGAAATTGATAGTCCACCTAATAATGAGGAAACAAATGAAACAAAAAGGCAAGGGGATCAACTTCCTAGGGAAAAGAACAAGGAAACCCTATCACTCGAAGAATAGGAAGGGGAGAAGATATAATTTCCACATTTAGAGCAGAATGAAGATGAACCTGTGGGAGGATTCTCTTTGTTTCTTGATAGAGCAAAGAGTATACTGGAAGTTGAAGAAAATGTACATCATATTAATGAAGAAATAGAAGAAGTTCCTTACTCATCCTTTCCTGAGAACACTGAGGTAGAAAACGTACCTCATGATGATGAAATAGTGGAAGAAGTGCCTCATGCATCCCCTCTTGAGGACACTAAGGAGGAAAATGTGCCTCATCTTGATGAAGAAATTCATCATGCATCCTTCTCTATGGACACAGGGGATGTAGAGTCCAGTCAGAGAAATGAGGAATTAGAGAAGTTAAAGGCAAAAATTATAGGGTTGAGAGCTAGGTTGTAGGATGACAAAGCACAAATTAATCAGAAAAAAGAAGAAATTCAGGTGAAAACTACCATTGTACATAACAGAGACCAGGAAATTGCAAAATTAACAACACAAATGGAGGAAAAAGACAAGCTTATTGAATAGCTACAATACCATATTCAACAATGGAATCAGTAGGGTAAGCAACATCAAGTTGTTCTATGTGAAAAGGATAAGTGTATTTAAGACTTGAAAAATAATTTTATGCAATTATTCAGTGCTTTTGAAGAAGAAAAGAATAGACAGGAAATTGAGTTAAATGCCTCTATGAGTAAAATTGTGGAGCTAGAACAAAGATTGCAAGAGAGTGACACTCAACTAGTCATGCAATCAAAGGGGACACAAACTAAACCTATTGTTATAGATTGGTTCAAGGTACACATTCCCTCAATACTAATGAAATGGATAGAGCATCGCTACCTCTTGAAGGATATGGAATTTGAGAATAATAGGTTAAAGAGGGAATTAGTAATGTTAAAAGAATCTTTCCATTAGGCATATAGGGGTAAATAGGATGCCTATGAAATTGGTGAATTACTATTAGCCTGTAGAAGACCATCTAGGTTGTACTCCATGTTTCTTAATGAACAATGTTTAAGATGGAAATTGTAAAGAATTCACCAAAACTAGCCTCATGACCTTGATGACAAGGAATTTGTAAAATTATTTGTTGAGTCAATCCCTAAACAATTTTTTTTGTGTGAGTTCTTTGTTCACAATTTTCTCTTAGAAAAGTATACAAATTTATTTATTAAGTTTTTTGTGGGAGAAGTAGAATTGAGATCATTCTTGTCCACTATGAAAAATCAACTTCACTAGCAAGATAGATCAAGAGAATATGCACAGGAAGAAAAGATTGTAGGGTTGTAGATGAGGTACCCTCATAGGAAGCCTTTATCTTTTAAGGCTTAGTTTTTGGGTGTCAAACTTAAAAAGGAAGTACAAGTCAAATATAATAACAACCTCCAGTTGTGTCATGATCACTTTCAAGAACAAGGGCCACAATTAATAGGACCAACATGGCATGCATGTGAAGAGAGGTATACCCCTCTTCCTATGCATCTCAAGAAGAGGGAAATAATTCCACCTCTCAATATTAGATGGTCCTACGAAAGAGAAATAACTTTGGCCGAAATTCTTGAAGAATTAAATATTAACTGGATTATTATGAGGTATCGACCTCCCTTGCTTCTTTCACCACCTCCTTCAGTATATACCAATTTGGACCAAAGTGAGGACAAATTTTCTAGGTGGAAACAAAGAGTCACTTTCCATTAGGGATTCTTCAGGAACCCAAAGACATTGGACATAGAGGTAGATGATGTGTATGATCTCAATGCCAAGTATGAGAAAATGAATAGGAGGAATGATGGACAGGGAACACACTAGAGAGCAGGAGGACCTGCTCAGACTTGGGAAGGGGAGGAAATGATGAGGTAAAAATAACCTCATCAACATAATGGGCTCAATATGCAAATCTAAACCTTTCATCCCAAATTACCCTGCCAATTGATTACCTTTAGGAAAAATAATTGATCTCTTTCTATGAATAAGCATGAAAACTTTACTTCTTGAAGTTAGGAAAATTAAGCTTACTTATGTTGATTTAATGGTTTAGTCTTTGAGTATTTCATAGGTCAACTCCACTTCCAATCACCATTCTAGTCAAAAGGGAAATGAACATAGATCTTCATACTTTTGAAAAGAAGCGAGCAGGTGCAAAAATTCCAGGAGCACACATTTTGGTCTAAGTCTTTATAATTTTGTTATTTTTTAGTTTCAAAAAATTTATGGCTCGTGTGAGCCTCTTTAATATTGTATATCATGGGCTTTAAAGTCCCTCTATTATTGGAAATATGTTAAAAAGACTCTATCGACTGAAAAATAGGATTTTTGTTAGTCGTTTTTCATATAAATATGTAACTATTACAAATGATGAATAAAGAAGAAAATTATCATTATGTTGCCAATCTATATTTTGAGTAAAAAATACCATATGAATATGAGTTTTCCCACCACTCTTTGAATCACTGTGCAATATGAACAAAGTCTTTTGAATGAAGTAACTTAGAGAATTTCTAGTGGATGTGATTTGAGGTAGCTATAGACACACCCGAGAGCTGGCCACTCAAGGGTTCTAGATAGATAGATAAGTAATTTTTTTCTTATTCTAAATTTTCTTTTAGTAGATAATAGTTGAAGTTGTAATCCATCTTCATGAGTATATGTTATGCTGTCAGTGTCAAGCTTGTAGGTTATAGCTAAGTTTGTAGTTTCTGAACTTAACATTTGAATTTCTGGAGGACCTTTCTTTAGTTGATTCTGTTAAACTATTTTATGTTAGCAGTGGAGTTTTTATCTTTTTTTTTTTTATTATTAGACTGAAGGAATCGGGTAGCACAACCCCCTATAAACTGCAGTGCGCCTGGTAAACTTTTTAACGTGACCGGCGGCGCTGGTGCGACAAGCCCTCCGGTAACACGGGGGTGGGGGAGACTAGAACTTGTGACCAACCTCCCGCTACAAGAAAGATTTAGCCAACCAAGCTAGGGCCCCAACCCCGTGGAGTTGTTATCTTTTACATTAGATAAATGTTTCCTAATTTCTTTACATGTTTTACTTCTTCAACAATTTATGCATTCTTTAGGTTAATCATTTCCATGCTTTCTAGTTTAGTGGTGATGCTTTTTAGATTTATAGTTTTCTGCTTTTTGGGTTGAATTATTTTCCACTTTCTAGATAGATGATTCGTTGCTTTCAAGATTAGAGGCCCTTTAGCTTAGAACTTTTATTTAGTTGGTTAGTGTTTAGGAAACTTGAGAGAGAAAAGTTGAGATGTCTTCTATTGCATACAATCATTGGACATTGCCCAGTTGATATATTGATGTGTTTATTCACTAAAGTGTTAGGACCTAATGACATCCTATCAAGGGTCACCTAGTGGATAGCGAATTTTTCACTAGCCCGTGTGAGTGCATTTTGGTTTGAATAGTGGAAAACAAGTTTCCACTTGTAATTTTTTTGGATAAATAGTTAAGGCTTGATCCATACCAGTTGGAAAAATATTCAAGGCTTGATCCACCCCTCCCCTCTCTCTCTGTTCTCTAATGTTCATATTGTATGCTTGTGTATCTTGTCTTGCTGCTACATATTTAACATAGGCATGTGTCTCTTTGTGCCTTTGTTGGTTTTCCATGAGATCTTAGATCTTGGGGGCTTGATCATCCTCCTTAACCTTTGTTGTCTTATCTTTCCAACACTTGTACAATTAGACCTCTCTTGATGCTTGTTTGACTACTTTAGTGTGAGTTTGAGCTAGGGGTCATCCTCTCACTAAAATGGGGGCTAAATGTAGTGTTAGAAAATGTACTCCTTTACATTTTCACACTATGTTTGGGTCCCTTAATTAAATGGACTTAATTAAGCCTCTAATTGCCTAAATTTTTCATTTACAAGCCTAATTAATTGCAATTTCGGGGAATTATGATTTAATTGATGCATTTATTATTTAGGTCAGGACCCATTCACCCTTGGGAAAATGGGTCCCGTTTAAGATCAAAAATTCAAATTTTAAACATGTTTTTGGTGGCATATTAAGGTCCTAAATTCAAGATTTAAGTGTTGGCTTGTAATGTTTAATTTTTAGGAAATTAGAAAATTATTTATAAAAGCAAGGTCTTTCTATCAATTCAAATCCTCAGAAATTCATGAGAGAAAAAAGTATAGCAAATATTATTGTCAAAGGTGTTCAATAGTAGATTTCTGTCATTTTTTATAGCATTCAAGATCTCAAGCATCATGTCAAATTTATCAAGCATCATGCATGTTTTTGAAGCTAACATTGTGATGTAGGTTTCAAGAATTCAAGTCAAAATTTAGGCATCAAGATCACATCATCAATCAAGCCATTCATGCAAGACCAATACCTTGGAGAGATCTACTAAGTTGCAGTCCTTCAAGGGTTTCGAATCAAGGGTTTGGTGAGTTGCAACATATCACTTGTTCATTCATCTTTCCTTTCATGTTTATTTATTTAAATTCAAGGTTTAATACCAAAATGGAGTTTGAATAAGGAAAACCCCCATTCACCAAAAAAAAAAAAAAAATTCCCACTTGTGTGTTTTGCAAATCTTAGGTTGAAGAAGGATTGAACATCTATAAAAGGAGCAAAATTGGACAAGTTGTCAAAGTTGTCATCAAGCCACGGAAACTCACTTTCAAAAATTATTTTTGACTTTCTGACTGTGAAATATGAGGAATTCTAGAGTATAGACATAAAACCAAAGGACCCAGAAATTGATTTTAGAAAGCCCTACAAAAACCCATTCACCCTAAGGTGAATGAGTCCTAGAGGACACTCAGCAACAACATTTTGGTGAAAGGTGCAAAAATACTTATCCTTCTTAGATCTTTCTAAAAGTTCTAGGTTCCATTAGATTAAGGTTTAATGTTATGATTTCATGTGTTACATTGCAATTTTGGGTTTATTTACTATTTTTAGTCTTTATCCCAAAAGTGTTGTTTCAACAGATCTTCCCCATCCTAGATCATAAGGAAAACAACAAGATCTCCCTCAAGGTTGACTCACTTAAGGGCTGAAAGTCAACCTTGGCTTAATGGATCTCTTTTTCCTAATGAGATAGAGGGAGATAGGTGTATTATACCTCATTTTTTCCTTTCTATTTATAGTAAATTATTGGTGAACCCCCATTTGAATAAAAAGCACCCAAATCCCTTTATTTCACCTACATAGGTGGGTATCTTTACCTTTTTTTGGACCCTTGTCCCATGCTTACCTTGAGAAATCTCTCTATCTCTCCATGTACAAGCTCTTCAACCTCATTTTATTCTTATTTTCTAAGTGCTTGTGGTTCTTCCTCTTTGTCTCTTGCATCTTTGATGATGACTCTTCTTCTCTAATGTTCCTCTACTATTATGAGTCTAACATCCAAATTCGCTCTTAGATTTCTTATTTCTTTAAGAATGACATCTCTCATCTAGACACCTCCTCTCATTCCTCTTCTAAGTGGAACTTTGACTTCTCAATGCAACTTACCAACATGTGCAATCAAGTATTTGTTATCTCTTTTAGGTATCAAACCTACTTTGGTACCAAATTGATGCAAAGGGAAAAGAATTACAAAAAAATTACATTGATCAATAACTTGTTTAATAAATTGTCTCTTCTTAGTAGCCTTATTTTTTTTTAAATTTGATAGGAAAACAATTTTAATGGATATTATTGGGAATATAAACACACTTTCAAATACCCTTTATGGATATAGTACAACTCTTATAATTTAATCCTCCAATATAAAACAAAAACCTTTCAAAATGGATTGTTACTAGTCCTCATTAGCCCTTAGTTTCTAAAACTTATTTTTTTGAAATAATGCACTCACATATGCCAAAATGGTATAAAAACTATTGAAAACTTTAAGTAGGTTGTCACAGACCTACTTATCGATTGGGTAGGCATATTTCTCCCAAAACTCAAATTTCTTTCTTAAAACCCTAGGCAAGGTTTTGATAGGGAAATGAGTGATTTTCTAATTTAATACACACTTTAAAGACCTCTAACCATGTGCATTAGGTTTTTATAGACCCTTAACAACTCCAACAACAAGAAAATTAAACCAATAACTTCAAATTTTACATAATTTGCAAAAATGGAGGTCTAGAATACTAGTAACACCCTGTCAACATACCTACAAATAAAAACACCATTTATTTTCTCTCTAGAATGACATAAAACTAATTTTATATGTTTTTCAAATTGCAACATCATCCCTAACTACCTACCTCATCCCATGCAAACCCAAGTTACAAATTAAGTATTCAAACCCCTAATTAGGTACTTGGAATCGAGTAAAACTAGTGAAACATGAAATTTATTTCTATTTATTTGTCCAGACTTAAATAAAAAAAATCCAAACATGTGATTAAACACCTAACACTATATTTTAATTAAAAAATAGAACTTGATATGAAATTATTTTCCTAGATTAGAGAGCTCGAGTGATAGGGAGGCTGGAGGAATCAATCATAGATTCCTACACTAGGCCTTGTCATATACCTCCTTGGTGTAATTATTGTTCCACCTTAACCTATAGGAACTCTACCTTGTCTAAGTTACGCCATTGAAGTTCAGTTTTTTACACAAAGATACAGAAAAACTATCTTTGTACGCTATTTTTTTCAATTTTCAAAAATGTCACTCAACATTAATGCTTCTAACCCTACCTCAGGGTCGATTCATGCCATAAATAGGCTTCCAAAGTGGTTGGGCTTCATGGGTCGGGCCTTTAAGATATCCTATAGCAAACATTGTAAAACACACTGTGTTTTCTAACACCTTGTCAACTTTTGACAACTTAGCACAATGATGTTGCAAAACTATTTAACACTTGTCACCTCCTTTCCCAAAGTTCAAAAACAAACCAAAACACCCAACACAATGGTCAACATGACCTTATGATAACACAACAAAATTTGGACTTCAAGCAAAACTCCAACAATAGTCCTTTCCCAGGTACTCCTGCACCATTCTCCCCCTCTTAGCACAAACAACTAAGGATTGGAAGGAGGGATTAGAGACATATCAATGCCTTTCTTCTTAAAATATACTTCTTCTACCTAGGTAGCTTCAGATTCATGCTTATCCTTCCATTTGACAAGATGCTCCATGTACACCTTGTGCCTTGTAGCCTTCTTCACTCTTGACTCCAAGATCTTCTCTGCTTGTAGCTTGTCTTGATGAGGGAAGGGTACATTGCTGATGTCCTTGAGAACTTCCTGACTATTTTGATCCACATCCTTGACTGATCCCATGTACTTGATCAAGTCATCTACATTGAACACTGGAGAGATGCCCAAATCTGTTGGTAATTCCACCTTGTATGCATTCTTGCCATATTTGGCCAATACCTTGCATGGACCCACTCTTTTCATCTATAAATTGGTTGACATGCCCTTCTACAATCTGGATTTGTTGAGGTGGACCATAACATAGTCCCCAACTGCAAATTGTACATCCTTCCTTGACAAATCAACTTTCTCCTTCAACTTTTGGGTTGCTGCTGTGACTATTTTCGTGACCTGCTCATGAATCTCTTCCATGGTCTGAGTGAAGTCTTCTGCATGTCCACTCCTGTTCTCCATAGATCCAAGGTCTCTGAGTTCACAAATGCCTCTTGGGTGCATCCCATACACAACCTCAAAAGGACTTTTCCCTGTGGTTCTGTTTACACTGTCATTATAGGCATATTCAGCTTGGGAAATAACCATATCCCATGTCTGTCCATACTCCTTGGTTAGACACCTTAAAAGATTACCCAACACTTTGTTAACCACCTCTGTTTGACCATCGGTCTGAGGATGGTAAGATAATCTAAAAGACGGGTTTGTTCCCAATCTACTCCATAGAGTCTTCCAAAAATGACTCATGAACTTCACATCTCTGTCTAAAACAATGCTTAGAGGCAAGTCATGGATCCTTACAACCTCCTTGAAAAGATGAGCTATGTAGCTTGCATCATGAGTAGTTTTGCAGGGAATGAAATGACTCATCTTACTAAATCTGTCTACCACAACATAAACACTGTCAAAACCAATCTTGGTCTTAGGAAGACCTACCACAAAATCCATGCTCACACACTCCCATGGTCTATTAGGAATGGGCAAGGTTGATATAAACCAGTATTGCTAGCTCCTCCCTTAGCTTTCATGCACACAACACACTGTTCCACATACCTCCTAGCATCTCTTGCCAACTTAGGCCAATAATAGAATCTCTGTACTAGCTCTAAGGTCTTATTGATACCAAAATTCCCACTAAGAGTTCCATTATGCTTCTCTTGAATTAGATTTTCCCTCATAGACCCTCTTGGAACACATAATTGATTACCCTTAAATAACAGTCCATTTTGCAATGTATACTCAGAATATTGGCTATGAAAATGATTCTCAAAATCTGAACATACCTTGTAAGCTTCTGAGAAGTCTTCATCTTCACCATAGAGGTCTTTGAAACTCTCTAATCCAATGCTCTTCAGCTGTATCTCTTGGACTGTCAACAACCTTCTGCTTAATGCATCTACAACCTTGTTCATTTTCCCTTTCTTGTGCTTGATGGTAAAAGTAAAGGCTTGGATGTATTCCATCCATTTCAAATGTCTATTACTTAACTTCTCTTGGGTGTTGATATAGCTAAACTATGCCTGGTTATCAGTAAAAATCACAAACTATTTGGGCAACAAATAATGCCTCCACTTCCTAAGAGACTGCACTAAAGCATATAATTCTAGATCATAGGTAGAGTACTTTTGCTTGGCTTCATTGAGCTTTTCACTAAAGAAGGCTATAGGCCTACCTTATTGACTAAGTACTCCTCCTATTGCTACTCCACTTGCATCACAGTCAACTGTGAACAACTTGTCAAAACTAGGCAATAATAGAATTGGTTGAGTTGCCACTTCTTGTTTCAATTTCTCAAACCCTTTATCAGTCTCCTGAGTCCACTTAAACTTTGTTTTTAGACCACCTTTTATAGTATCTAGGACTGGAGCACATATGCCACTAAAGTTCCTTATAAATTTTCTATAAAATTGAGCCAAACCATGAAAACTCCTTACCTTTGTTGCTGTGGTTGGCGTAGGCCAGTTTAGGATGGCTTCCACCTTGCTTGGATCCATCTTCAACGTTCCTTGAGATACTACAAAACCCAAGTACACAAGTTCCTACTTGAAGAACTCACACTTCTCAAGATTGACTGCCAACTTCTCTTCTTGCAACCTTCTAAGAACCATCTCCACATGCTTCAAGTGTTCTTCTACTGTCTTACTAAAAATCAGTATGTCATCAAGATATACTACCACAAAGATTCCTGTGAAATCCTTAAGCACTTCATTCATGAGTCTCATGAATGTGCTAGGGGCATTTGAGAGGCCAAATGGCATCACTTTCCACTCATATAACCCATCATTTGTCTTAAAAGATGTCTTCCACTCATCACCATCCTTAATTCTGATCTGATGGTAGCCACTCTTGAGATCTAACTTTGTGAAGAACTGAGCACCTTGAAGACAATCCATCAAGTCTTCAATTCTAGGAATAGGAAACCTATACCTAATGGTGATCCTATTTATTTCCCTAGAATTAGTACAAAGTCTCCACTTACCTCCTTTCTTTGTTGCTAAAACCACTGGCACTGCACAAGGGTTGATGCTCTTTTGAATCAATCCTTGATCCAATAATTCTTGCACTTGCCTGGCTACCTCTAGGTTTTGCTCAGGTGTAAGCTTGTATGCTACTTTGTTAGGCAATGAGGCTCCAGGTATGAAGTCAATTTGATGACTTATTACTCTCTTTGGTGGTAAAGTTGCAGGTGTACCATCACTAACTATGCTCTTGTACTTATCAAGCAACCTTTGGACTGCTTCTGGCAAGACTATCCTTTCAGCCTTTTCTTCCTCTTTGGACTGCATCATGATCACATATCCTTCATTCCCTTGGTGTAGGTCCTTAAGGAACTCCTTACCACTGCTCAACATGATGTTTGGTGCCTTTGACTGTCCTTCATCCTCTTCTAACAGTGACTGCAACTTGAAGGTTCTTCCATCCTTCTTGAATGAGATGGTTTTCTCTTTGCCATCATAAATGGCACTTCTATCATATTTCCATGGTCTGCCCAGTAGTAGATGGCATGCATCCATGGGTAATACATCACAAACTAGCTTATCTTTATATCCCCCAATTGAAAATTCCACCGTTACTTGCTCATTAACCAAAACACTCTACCCTTTGTTCAGCCATGTGACCTTATAGGGGTTATTGTGAGGTGACTTCTCCAATTTCAGCTTAGTTACTGCCCCCTCTAAGATTATATTGTCTGTTGAACCTGAATCTACAATGACTTTGCACACTTTTCCAAGTATCTTGCACCTTACTCTAAAAAGAGCTCTTCTTTGTTTAGGTTCCTCTTTGACTGGTTGCCTGATCAAAACTCTGTTAAACATCAGATTCTCTCCTATTTCAGATTCTATATGACTGATCTCAGATGCTTTAGGACTTATAGTGTCCTCTTGTGCATAAGCCACTCTCTTTTCATTGCTTGATGATGATTCTTTCTCCGGGCATCTATAAGCAGGGTGACCTAGTTGGTTACAATGATAACACTTCATGTTTGCAAAATAGGAACTGCTCCTACCTACTCCTCTTCCTCTGTTTGAGCCTCCTTGAGGTCCTCTTCCTCTGTTAAATCCACCTCTAGAAGATGTTTCACCTCCATGCTCTATGAGTTTAGAGTCACCTTGATTTCTTTGGTCACTGCCTCTTCCTTGGTAGCCACCACGTTGTCCTCTTTGATCTCTTTGATCTCGACCTTTGCCTCTGCCCTTAGAAGACTGATCTTGCCTCCTCTTGTTCCTTTCTTCAATCTTGATAGCCAATTGATAACATTGGTGTACTATCTTGGGACTTAGTAAAGCCATTTCCTCTTGGATATACCACTTCAAACCATTGAGATACCTAGCCACTTTGAGATTCTCACCCTCTATCACATTAGACCTCATACATTTGAAGCTTTTGAAACTCTTCAGTATAAGTGTTTACATCTTGGTCTTTCTAGCTTAAAATTTGCCTCTTCTTGTGTAATTGAATCTCATAGTCATCTGGCATGTAGGCTTCCTTCACCTTAGCAACCATTCCTTTCCAAGTTGATATGGGCTGTTTGCCTTCTTTTTCCCTCTCTGTCTAAATAAACTTCCACCATGTCAAGGCTGATCCTCTCAATCTTGACTTAGCAACCTTCACCTTCTAAGCTTCAGTGAATCCATCACACTCAAAATGATTCTCCATGCCTTCTATCCAATCCATGACTAGGTCAGGTTCCATCTTTCCACTAAACAGTGGTATGCCCTCAAGTGCATTCCCACTCAAAGCTTTCAATTCCTTCAAGAAAGGCTCCTCCTTCAAAACAGGGTCAGGTACAGGGGTCTTATCTTCCTCTGCTATTTCTTCTTCCTTTGGTATTATTCCCTCAAACTATACACTCCTCACTGTTGTCTCAAGTTGGGCTATTCTTTCCCTCAACTGCTTATTGTCTTTTTCTTGCTCTTCAACCATCTTAGCCAATTCTGCATTGGTCACCATGGTGGAAGAATCACTTGACTCAACGTCTAACATACAAGATTTATTTCCCAAATCTTTAACTGGCTCTGATACCAATCTGATAGGGAGGCTGGAGGAATCAATCACAGATTCATGCACTAGGCCTTGTCATATACCTCCTTGGTGTAATTATTGTTCCACCTTAACCTATAGGAACTCTACCTTGTCTAAGTTCCCCTGGTTCTCCTGGCCAACCTCACTATCTTGATAAATTTTGAACAACCAAACCAATCCTTGGTTCAATGCTTCACTCTTTCTTAGCCTTTAATACACTAAAGACTAATCTTCCCACAACACTTAAAGAGGATCTTGCAGGGGTGTGGGTTTGCTTTTAATAGCTTCAAAACAGTTTCCTAGGGTCCTAGAAGGTTTTCCAAGACTATACCTTTACATCGCTTGTATGGAACCCTCATCTAGGGTTAGGGAGGCTAGTAGCCTTTGAACCCAATTAGGTCTGCAATTCTAAGAAACCCGGTTATTGTTCTTGATTTTGCAAAAAAAACCCCAATATTTTTTTGGATTCTCATTCCCTAAGGCCACCTCTCAAGGAATTTTGGGGTCTTGAGGCTTAGCTGGCCGTACACTGTTCATACACCTAAATGGTCAGAACCCTAGGGTTTCCAAACTGTTCAAGGTTGTTTCTAGACTGTCAAAAAATTCTCCTATCAAATGGATTAACAAACACTCCTCCTGATCACCATACATGGCCAAGACCTTCCCCTAAATTCTCCAAAAAAGAATTTCTCAAAAAGCTTTACTCCCCTGCAAGTTATCCATGTTGTCCTGTAGCCTTTCCTAGCCGGGCTCTTCAGTAGCTCGCCTAGGGCAAGGCTTTTCTCCTAGCTCCTGCAACCAAAAAAAACCTAACACCTACCATATTTACAAGCACGGATCCTAGGAACATTTCCCAAAAGGCCGTACAATTTGTACAGTGGGAAGGTGCCCTAGGACTCCATTCTTTAAAAACTGCCTACTACAGGCCTGAAAATGATAATGGACAAACTTTGTACAAATAAAAGAAGAAAAAGATATAGAAAGATAGAAAGATGGCACTCCAAGCTTGTACAATGTAAATAATACATACTACAAACAAGATGACAATAGAGTTATGCCATTGAAGTTCAGTTTTTTACACAAAGATACAGAAAAACTGTCTTTGTACACCATTTTTTTCAATTCTCAAAAATGTCACTCAACATTAATGCTTCTAACCCTACCTCAGGGTCGATTCATGCCTTAAATAGGCTTCCAAAGAGGTTGGGCTTCATGGGTCAAGCCTTTAAGATATCCTAGAGCAAACATTTTAAAACACATTGTGTTTTCTAACACCTTGTCAACTTTTGACAACTTAGCACAATGATGTTGCAAAAATATTTAACACTTGTCACCTCCTTTCCCAAAGTTCAAAAACAACCCAAAACACCCAACACAATGGTCAACATGACCTGATGACAACACAACAAAATTTGGACTTAAAGCAAAACTCCAACAATAGTCCTTTCCCAGGTGCTCCTGCACCATCGAGTAGGAGAGATGGAGGGATGGAGTGCATAAGAGAGAGATAGAGATAATGAGATAGAGATAGTGATGGATAGGGAGAGATAGGAAGATAGAGATATAGGAGGAAAGAGTGAAAAAAAAAGTGATAGGGAAAAGTAATAGAGAGAGGTGGAGATAGATATAGAGAGGGGGACATATAGAGAGATAGAGAGAGAAAGAGAAACAAGGAGTGTTTATTTGAGAGAGAGTGAGAGAGTTATAGAGATAGGGATAGGATCAAAGAAATAAGGAGTGTATGTGTGTGAGTGAGAGAGAGATATTGAGATATAGATAAATTTAGATAGCTATATATAAATAGATAGAGAGGGAGGGAGGGAGAGGGATAAATATAGAGAGAGGATAAAGGAGAAGTAGATATATATATATAAAGAGAGAGTGATCGAGAGAGAGGGAGAGAAGGGGAGATAGGGATAGAAAGAGGGAGAGATTGAGAGATATATATAGTGGGAAAGAGAGAGAGATGTAGGGAGAGATAAAGAGATAGAGACAGGGGAGAGATAGAGAGGTAGATAGAGATAGAGATCTAAAAATAAAGATGGAGAGAGACAGAGAGAGAAATAGAGATAGAAAGAGAGAGTGACAAAGAGAGAGTGAGAGAATGATAATGAGAGAGGGAGAGCTGGAATTATAGAAATATAGAGATAGGAAGTTATATATAGAGATAGGTAGAGAGAGGGATATATATGTATAGAGAGAGCAATAGAGGTAAAAATGAGGAGATATATATAGAGAGATATATCTTTATATTTATATCTCCCTCTATCTATATGTTTCTCATTATCTCTCAATCTCAAGCTCTTTCTCTCTCTCCCCTATTTCTATCTATATTTGTCTTCCCTTCTCTCTTCCTCTATATTTTCTCTCTTTGCCTCTATATTATCTCTATCTCCCTCTCCCTTCTCTCTTCCTCTATATTTTCTCTCTTTCTCTCTCTATCTATTTCCCTCCTTAAGTGTGAAATGGGTATACTAAAGAGGTTTTAAATATGAATTATCATAGCCTTAATCATGCTACCCTAAGCATAACTCCCTATGGACATGCGATATCCCTAGATTGGTAGCACAAAATGACTAATCAAAAGTTAGCTTCTATCTCACTCTATAACTTTTAATTTACATTTTAACTTTGAAATTTATTTTATTATATAAATTAAAATAAAAAATTTAAAATAGAATTATTCTACAATAGTTAAACTTTAATAAGAAAAATAATTATAAACTAAATTAGTTTTAATAATTTTTAATTATTATTTGTAATTTCATCTAAAGACATAAATAATAAAAATAAAATTTAAATTTAAATATAAATTAAAAATTAAAATAGAATAAACTAAATGCAAAGTTAAAATATATCAATAATCCAAATAATAATAAACATTATAATTTAAGAAAATCAATAATAATATATAATAAATAATAAACTGTTTAAGTTAATAAATGATTAAATTAAAAAGTAAAACTAAATTTTAATTTATTAGAATTGAAATATTAATAAAAATATATAATTATGAAATATAATTAATATATTACAAACAATGTTAACAAATAAAAATTATTATAAAAATAAACTATATTAAAATTAAATTAAATTTTAAGAAGTGTCATGTAGTGGCTAGTACTTGTCTTATGTAATTTTTTTTTTTGATTTGTTAAAAAATAAATGTAAGTTTTATTAATGCGAATGAAAATAAATGTAAGTTTTGTTAATTATAGTGTTTTAGTATTGTTAATTAGTTATTTGCATGACCTAACCATAACCATAACCCTAACTCTAACCCTAACAACAAATTCAAAACCATTATCCTAATTCTAGACCTATCTCTAACCCCAACTATGATGAGTCACACTATTCATAACTATAAACCTAATTTTAATCACTAACTTTTAAAATCATAATAATTTATATAATATATATAAATATATTTTAAAGGAGAACCTACAAAATTAAATAACTTATAATATATATTAATATAAATATATAATATAATTAAGGTATTACCTACATTAAAATAGGTTATAATTTTTTTTTGTAGAACCTATTTATATATTAATATAAAAAATATACATGGCCAAAAAACTTATTAATGAAAAAAGAAATATAATAATCAAATTATAGCATAAAATATTAAAAGCACAATAACAAAGACATTATTCTAATGGAAAGAATAATACAATTTTATTTTATTTTATTATTTTAATAGTGTGAATCCAAATCTCTATAAAATAGTTAATTGATTTTTGTAAGATTTTCTTTAATAAAAAATAACAATTACATAAATAAAAAAATCATTCTTACAATGTTATTTTAGAAAGATTTAATGAAATGACTTTATAAAGAAAAAAAAGAAAAATCATTAAAATATTTACCTTGCTTTCCTACAAATGTCAACAACACACATAAATTTTTAACCAATCATATGCACAAAAAATATTTTTATAATTTATAAAGCTAAATATTTTACAATTCAACTTTACAAAATTGAATTTTATTTTAATTTTTTAAAATTATTATTTTTGATTGGTTGAAAAGTAAATTATTAATAATAACTAGTTAACTAAAAAATTCCAAACTCATTACAATAGTAAAAACCAAACTCATTACAATAGTACTATTCCCAAACTCATTACAATAGTACTATGCCAATGGCAAGTACTAAAAATGAAAACCTAATTCAAATAAAATATTGAAAATAAAAATAAATTATATTAAAATTGTTAAAGCTTAAATTTATCTTTTATATTAAAAATTACAAGTAACACAAACTTAAAAAGTTAAAATAAAATGAAATATATTAAAAAAATAAAAAAGTCAATTTATAATTTTTTTTTTTAATTTTGAAAAAAAATTAATTATATTTATTAAAAACTTATATATCTATATATATTTTAAAAAGTTAATTACAACAAAGGTGTTTCTTATATGAAGTGAATGAATTGATTTTGAAAAGAAATGGTCAAAAATTGTAGAGAAGGATGCAACACCATTGAAATGACATCAACAATCAAATTTTGTAGAGAAGGATGCAAGACTATTGAAATGATGTCAACTGTCAAATTTTTTTAAATATTAAAAAATATAATATATAATTAAAGAAAAAACATCATTCTAGTCTTAGCTTTAAATTAAGAAAAGATACAATAAGAATTTTTTTTTTCTTTAAACTTTTTAAACTTAAATTTTTAGATAAATAATAATAAGTTTCATATATATATATATTAATGTTGAAGGTTCTAATGTCGGGATCAGTCCCGCTCCCACCTCTGACGCCAATCGAATGCTTCAGGGATATCTTCTCATGGAATGCATTAATTGCATAGAATATATGAAAAATGTGAAAGCATAAAATAAAATGCAAAGCGGGTGAATTGTTCAAAGAGGTGATGATTTAAAAATGTGAAAAATGGATTTGTCTGAAGGTTGTGAACCAGAGATGATGTCTCATGGTGTGAGCATGTACTGTTTGACAAAATGTCTGTTATACGCAAAGTGATCTGGTGAAAAAAAATTAAGAAGCTTCAAAAGCAATTGCAATTGGCAGTCGAAAGCCTCTTTCTACAATGTTACTGACATCCTCTATGCCCGTTGCCATTGTTAAACCATCCTCTCGAGCCATCTAAAATGAGGAAACATACACAAAACAAGTGAATTGTTTGCCAAAACATCTCAAGATGTCGTCTTTTATGGAATGCATTGTTTGCAGGTGTTGTTTGGCAAGATGATATTCAATCAGAATGACAGAGGATATATGACCAGTTTGATATGATGGAAGTTGAAAATTAGTAAAGGCAGAACACATGGTAAATTTTGATGCAATTTTGTCAAGTTTGATGAAATTTTGTTTTAATGTTAACAGGCCTAAGGAGCGGATGGTGGCTAGAAATGAAGCTTGGGAAACTTTAGGGGGAATGCAAATATGTAATATTGTTGTATCAATGTATTGTAGTGATATGAAAGATAGATATATCAATCTCAAAAAGATGATATATAATGTAAAAAAATGTAATGATGAAAATATTTGGGTTTATGCTCAAATTATGTAACTTATCAGACGATAACCGGAGGTTTTCTTCCTGATTCTTTCCTGTCAGTATGTCCTTTGAATCAGGGTTTTGTAATTATTAAATATAAATAAAATATTATAGTGGTTCGTCCACTTTTGATTAAAATAATAATAATAATAATAATAATCAATAAATTACAAATTAACTTTTTATCTTTTGAATAGGTTTCAGTTTATTTTTCACTTTTTAAGTTTGGTGTTATTTGTAATTTTTAATATAAAAGTTAAAATTTTACTTTTAACAATTTTAATATAATTTATTTTAATTTTAGTTTTTAAAATTTAATTTATCTAAGAATATTTTATAATATTTTTTTATTTGTTAATATTATGTGTAATATATTAATTATATTTTTTAAGTACATATTATATTAATATTTCAATTCTAATAAATTAAAAAAATAGTTTTACTTTTTTATTTAAACATTTATTAACTTAATAAATTTATTATTTGTTATTAATTTTTTAAAATTATTATTTTTATTAATATTTGGATTTTGATATATTTTGACTTTCCATTTAGTTTATTTTATTTTAGTTTTTAATTTAGATTTAAGCTTGAAATTTATTTTTATTATTTATGCATTTTTATGAAATTATTGTAGGGGTATGCGCATGATCATGATGGGCCAAAAAGTGGCAATATGATGAGTATGTGTAGGGTATGTGGCTGACGACCTTTTTTTTACCCAAATTGATGAAACGAAAATGGGTTTTAAAGAACATTCTCAGCTTTCCACAAATATAAATTATGTTTTACTTTGAATTTAATAAATAATTATTATTCATTTTCTATTTGAATTACGACTAAAGTCCTAATTGATAGGTTGATTGAAAAATATCTATAGCTTTCAAACGGTATCACATTTTTTGAATCTAAAACATTTGTCACATTCTATGCTTCACATACTATAGGATTAAAAAGAAAATTGAATTTCATGAAGTTTTGACCAAGTTAAGGTGGTCAGATATACGAGTTTTTATATTTTTTAAAAGTTGTAATAAAAAAATCATAATTAATTATTTACTTGGAAAAAATTACACAAAAAATATGCATCACATTGGGACATGAGTCCTCTACTTATATCTAAAAATCTTTAAAAAAATATTATCATTTTATTGTGGTTAAGGTGGTCAGAAAAACACCTACTTATTTTTTCCCTAAAATTTAAGTACTACTGCATTGAAATTTCAAATTTTCACCAAAATAGATTTTTTCTTTTTAAATAAACCTAGTAGTTTAGAAACTATATTCAATTTGTTAAAAATTCTATTCTTACATGTTTTTGAAATACTATAGATAACTTATTCAAATTTTTATGTTAAGTTGCCTAACTCTGATTTTTTTGAATTTTTCGCCACTTAAGGGCCAGTTTTTGATCTTGCACATACCCATAGAATAATAATATTATAAATTTTTGTTATAATTTATATAATAAAATGAATTTCAAACATAAAATTAAAATTAAAATTTATAGAGTGAGAGAGAGAGAAGGTAATTTTTGATTATTCATTTCATGCCAACAATTCAAGGATAGCATGTGCCTAGGGATTTATGCTCAAGGTAGCATGTCATTTGATTAAGGATATGATAGTTTTCACCTTTAAAACCTCTTCAGTGTACCCATTGCACACTTGGGAGGAAAATAGATAGAGAGAGAAAATAAAGAGAGAGAGAGAAATAGAGAAAGAGAGAAAGAGATACAAGCGATAAAAAGAGAGGTAGAGATACAAAAATAGAGGTATAGATATAAAATAATAATATGGAGAGACAAAGAGATAGAGATAGGAAGAGAGAGAGAGAGAGAGAGAGAGAGAGAGAGAGAGAGAGAGAAGAGGAGAGACATAGATAGATATAGTCACATAAAGAGAGAGATGGAGAGATAGAGAGATAAAGAGAAATATGAGACAAAGATATATATAGAGGTAGAGAGATCAAGAGATAAAGAGGGAAATGGGGAGAGAGAGGGGAGATAAATAGGGATAGAAAAAACTAGTAAGGGGAGAAATATAGGGAGAGGGAAATAAACAAAGAGAAGAAATGATAGAAAGATAGATAGAGGAAGAGAGAAGGGAAGACAAATATAGAGAAATAGGGGACAGAGAAAGATAGAGATTGATAAATATTAAAAAATATAAAGATAGAGAGTGACACAGAGATATAAAGAGATCTCTCTCTTTATGCTCCCATATATCTCTATATATCTCCCTGTATGCACCTCTCCCTACCTCTCTCAATATATATCTCCCTCTCTCTACCTCTCTATATAACTTCCTATCTCTATCTTTCTATCCCTCCATCTCTCCCTCTCTCATTCTCTATCTCTCTGTCTCTCTGTCTCTGTCTCTCTATCTCTCTGTCTCTCTCTCCATTTCCATCTCCATCTCCATCTCCATCTCCATCTCCGGGTGGGTGCATGAAGTTGGGTACCAATTTTCTAGCCACTTATGAATTTTTTTTTAAAAATGCGCTCGTGTTATAATGTGAGCACATTATTTCATGTTAAAAATAAAGAAAAAAGTGAAATTATTTTCCTTGGAATACCAACCCAAAGGCTTGGAGGGCATTCCCAACAAGGCTAGAGACGTGTTTTTGCAAATTCTACAATTTTTCACATAATCGGGTCTGTGCTCACCATCAAGATTGCTCTAGTTCAATATTGACAAAATAAAAAACATGGGTAATGTTAGGTTCTCTCTTAGCTATCCAACGATGTAATTTTTTTCACTTTTCGACAATGTTAAGCCTTTTGAATCCATAATTTATTTTGTTTATATGTATATTTTTTGCCAAAAAATAGTGTTTAGTGTTTTTTTTGTTATAAATTAACCGTTCATCAAAATTTCCAATAAATTACATTTTTAGAAACTAGACTCCATTCTACAAATTTAAAAAAAGAAAAGAAAAAAAAATCAATTATTTTCAAAAATTGGTAGTGGGAGCATGGCCAAAATTCTGCTTTTTAGGAAGTTCCCACTTAGAAAATTAGTAAAAAATTAAATATTCATTAAAAAATTATCAGAATTTTTTTGCACCAACTAGATGCTATTAGCTAACTTTTGATCATAGCGATTTTAAAAATACTACAAAAAATTTCACCGTGCTCAGGTCGTACAAGAGTTGCTATGTTATGTTTTTCTAACAAAAACAACACCAATTTCTGTACATCCCTCTTTTGAACCCTTAATCTCAACCATTTTCAAAATAAATTAGTAGTTTAGAAAGTAGACTCGGAGCACTTCGATCCTTGTTTTTGTTCCATCTCAAAATTTTGAGTGTAACTATCCTCAATTTCACGTCCAAGGTCAGCATTTCCTTATTTCAAAAAAAAAGTGGCCACTTAAGCCCCCTTTTTGGGAACCATCTTGGTGCACTTACCCCTTCATCTCTATCTTCCTCTCTATCTCTCTCCCTATCTCTATCTCCTTACCTCTCCTTACATCTCTTTCTCTTTTTCGCCTCTATCTTTCCCACTATATATATCCCTCTTTCTATCCATCTCTTTGTCTTTCCCTCACTCTCTCTTTCTATATCTCTCAACTTCTCTATCCTCTCTCTATTTCTCTCCCTCTCTCCCTCTATCTATTTATATTTATCTCTCCCTCTCTATATCTATCTCAATATATCTCACTCAAACACACACACTCCTTGTTTCTCCTTCCCTATCTCTATCTCTATATCTTTTTCACTCTCTCTCACAGACACTCGTTATTCTCCCTCCCTATCTCTATCTCTATCTCTATCTCTATCTATATCTCTCTCCCTCTCTCTATTAATTATCTCTATCACCTCCTTTATCTCTCACTCTTGCCCCCTCTATTTCTATCTTCCATCTCTCCCTCTCCCTCTCTATTTATATCTCAATATCTCTATCTCTCTTTTATTTACTCAATCTCTCACTTCATATCTCCTACTCTCTCTCTCTCTATATATCTCTCTCTCTACCTCTCTCTATATACCACTTCCTATATCTTTATATTTCTCTCTCATGTAGAAGTTGTCAAAACCAACTTCAGAGCCCAAGAACACCTGCATGCAAAGGGACACCTGTCACAGGAAAGAGAATGGTGAATAAAACAAGAGAGGGTTTTGAAACTCTGAAATATGAAAAATGTATTAATCAGAGAGTAAGATAAAATACAATGATCAATCCTTATAAAAGGAGATTATGCAACCCTAAAGAAACCCTAATAGGTAGACATTTAATAATTAATATAATTATTAAATGTCACAATATGCAAACTAAAGTGAAATCTTAAGAGAGGAATAAAGGTAACTTAATTAACATAATTAAGTTAAAACCTTTACTCTAACACCCCCCTTAAGATGAGCAAGAGTGCAGCTAAAAACATGTGTAAGAAAGAAAAGGTAACTACAATGCATGAAAGAAAACAAGGGTCCCGACAACTAGGCCTGATCAGGTACCCGAATACATCCAAATCTATGTAAAGTGGAGAAAGGGAGAAAACCTCATGGGAACAAAAATCTCCTCCAAGAAGAGAAAAGAAAAGAATGAAATACACTAATGAAAGAAGGATAGGAGGTGGATTACATGATACCCCCCATAGACAACTTCTATCATATAAGTACATATACAATGGTCTCCATAGGAGAGATATAAAGAGACAAGAAGGCCCCCCCACAATGAAGAAACTCATGTCGCAATGGTGGATGCCTGATGTAGAATCCAGAAAGAGATCCTGAAGTGGCAAATAATATTCCTTCCCTTGGGAAGAATGGATCCAAAGGATGATGTCGAAGAAACCCTGTGAAGAGTGATGAACCAATCTGTCTCAAGATGTATGCCATGATAGGATGCTGAAGAATCTCTCTATCTGAACTGAAACAAATGATGCCAAATCCAAACTGATGTGAAGTACCTTTCCTTGCTTGCCAGATTTGGGGTTCCAGTGTTGCTTATTAAATGTCACAATATGCAAACTAAAGTGAAATCTTAAGAGAGGAATAAAGGTAACTTAATTAACATAATTAAGTTAAAACCTTTACTCTAACATCTCCATCTCCCCCTCTTTCATTGTCTCCCTCTTTCTATCTCCATATTTCCCTCTCCCTTTTCTTCTCCTAAGTGATCCCACAATATTGGTTTATAATTTTTGGCCAAACTGGATACTGAATTGATTTTTTATAACTAAATCTTCACTTGCGGGCACCTATAGAGATTAAATCGTGAGGAATTTGAAGATGATGCAAACTAGTGATTTGTGACATTTTGTCTGTAGATTCTAAATATATATATTTTTTAATTTTTAGAATCAGATTGCACTTCTTTTTCCATCTCACTCGAAAACTTTTTTTTTTATTAATAAACACCATTTTTAAGGAGTGATGCTCATCGTATACAACATTTTTAAGGAGTGATGCTCATCGTATACAACATAACTTTTTTTCTATGAAGGATAAAATTCTATTTTTTTTGAATTTAGATTTGTAACTACGATATCTAACCCTTTCATTTAGTTTCATAGTGTTTTATTGAATATTTTTTCCTTGATCTTAATCAAGTTTTGAAGTCAAACTAATTACAATTCAGACATAGGTAGATCGTATACATCATATCTTTTTTTGTACGTATCAAAATTCTTTTTTTTTACTGGATCAAGGACATCAATACCTAGCCTACACATATTTTTTAGAATTTTATTTTGATAATCTGCTATTTTTCCACATGTGCATAATAGAGAGTTTGATTTTTAGTGAAAAACCTATCTTTAATCAAACTAAAAAAATAAATACATAATAAAACCAAAACATATTAAAATTATATTCATTAAATAGCTCGTTCTGAGGACTACCATCATCCAGTTGGTTCTGTGAAGTCTCCTCCATTTTCATCTTCAACTTGAGCTTTGAAGGGAAAAATTCTAGATATTTTTGGTGCCAAAGGGGGAGATGGGGGAAAAGGGGGTTCGAATGAATCCAGGTTCGAGTGAAGCCCCCTTTCTACAAAGTTTCTCGTTGTTTTTTATTTTGGGAAATAAGAAATATGTGGGACCCAACATTTAATAGGGTTTGCTTGAAGAGAGGTTTGAGCGAACCCTTATTGGGTTCGTTCGGACCCTAAGTTCGTTCAAACCCCCCAAAACCCAAATTTTTTTCATGGGGGCATTTTTTGCAATTTTGTTTCCTCAAGAGAATTGTAAACCAGTTTTGTGGGATCACCCTTCCATCTCTCCCTTTATATATTTATCTATCTTTGTCTTTGTCTTTGTCTCTATCTCTCACCCTCTCTATCTTTCTCAAGTTATATTTATCTATCTCTCCTTTATATCCCTATCTCTCCCTCTCTCCCTCTACCTATCACTTCCTCTTTCTATGTCTCTCTACTTCTCTCTCCTATCTCTATTTCTCCCCCCTTCTCTATCTATTTGTACATATATATCTCCCTCTCCATCTCTCTACATATCTCTCTCTTACTCATACAAACACACACAATCCTTGTTTCTCCCTCCCTATCTCTATCTCTATCTCTATCTCTATCTCTATCTCTATCTTTCCATATTTAAATTCTTACATATCTCCCTCTCTCTATCTCATTATCTATCCATCTCTCTCTACCCCTGTCTATACATAACTTCCTATCTCTATCTTTAATTTCTCTAGATCTGGGCTCTCTCATTTTATCCCTCTCTCTCCCTCTCTATATATTTATCTCTTCCATCTCTATCTATCTCTTTGTCCTCTCTCTTTATCTCTCCCTCTCTTTCTCTCCATATCCCTCTCCTCCATCTCCATCTCCATCTCTATCTTTAACTACCTCTCTATATCTATCTCCTCACCTCTCTCTCTCTCTCTCTCTCTCTCTCCCTTATATATATATCTCTCTCTCTTTCTATCCCCATATCTCCCTCTCTCCCTCTCTATTGAAAATATAACATGAGCCTTGTAAATGGAGCCTTATTATCTTCTTTTGATTTTAGGGGTTTTTATAGTTGTGTTCGATCCATGTAAGCAAATGCATGGTTGATTTGAAGCTATCACTTCTCCATTAAGACCTTTGTTTCACAAACAACATTATTTTCTAAATGGCCTACCAATTGACTCATGCATACTACATAAAATGTATGTAAAAAATAGACCAAAAATTTCCCTAATTGACCTTCCACACTTCTTCAGTGTACCCATTGCACACCAAAGTGTGATTGCTAGTTATTAATATTATTACATTTTTCAAATATATATATATATATATTATATATTAAAATTTTATAATATTTAAATGTGTAATTTATTATTTACATATTATATTTATTATACTATAAAAATTATTAAAATTTTAAAAATAAAAGTAATATTTAAAAAGTTTTAAATATATAATATATTAACTATTTATACATTATATTTATTATTTATACATTATATTTATTATTTATATGTGTTATAATTAAAATAAATCTAAACATCTAAGTTTATATAATATGTATTTGCAATGTACAAATATATGAAGTTTTGATAAGGGGAAGGGTTGGGTTGGCAGATTATTTGAAAAAAGCTACTTGAAACATATGAGAGTGTTTGTGGTTGTTTATGACGCCATTAAACAAGCTCTACAGATGAACTATGCTAGAAATCTATATAGGGTTTTGGGTATACATTTAGAAGAAATTGGTAATTAGCTAGTAAATGGAATAAAGGACAAATATTTTTCCATTTATTTTCTCCACTCTCATCGTAGGCACCATAATGTAAATCCTCCTCCTTTGTTGCTTGCCTCAGTCCATGATGATGATTCATCTCAAGAGTTCCAAGATGAGAGTTTTGTGGCAAATGGTGATTTGGTTTGAAAAACTATGATAATATGGTAGATTTTTTTATGAAGATACTTGTAGATTCTTGTAATTATGTAATATCTCTAGTTGCGTCTTCTAGTTGTTATGCTAAAGCTTCTCATATGAGCCAGTGTTCTTTGGTCCTAGCAATTTTTGTAATCAATAGGCAACAACCTTCCTACTATTGTATATTTCTACTATATAATATAATATATAGGCTAAATGCCTTTTGCCAAAACAAAAGTTTATGTTATTTTTTAAAATAAATTTAAATTAAATTTTAAATTTTGTTAGATAATTTATTATTTATATATTATAATACAATAATTATTAAAATATTAATAATAAAACTCCATTTATGGGAATTGTCGTGATAATCCTTCCAATCCAAGGTTCGATGTTAAATGGAAACCACCTGACAAAGGATGGGTTACGGCTAATTTCAATGGAGCGTCGAGTGGTAACAAGAGACCCTCAGGGGCCAAGTGTATCCTAAGAGACCACTTAGGTAGAGTTCTTGTGGAGGTGGCAAGGAAACTTCCAGATGGCGCAAACAATGAAGCATAGATACAAGTGACATGGGTAGGCACAAATTTATGTAAGAGTATGGGTTTCAAGAAACTCCATCTGGAAGGGGACTCATAGATAATAATAAACGTGACTAGAAGAAAGGAGACACCCAATTGGAGGATCCAGAAATTCATTCTCTGAATTTGGGAATGCTTTGGCAAGCTGAAGAACTTCAAAATCTTCCATATTTACTGTGAAGGTAATGGGGAGCCAGATAGGCTATCAAAAGAAGTGATTGTAGTGATGGTAAATCCATACAAGACCTTCAATGGAGATTCGTAGTCCTACCCACATGCACTAGATGGCCAAGGCAAGGCCTAAGAGGACGATGGAGTAATGGAGGTGGCAAAGCATGTAAATGCAAAAGGAAGATTGACGATAAAAGGGCTATAAGGGAGGGCAAAGCTTGGGCCTTAATGGCATAAAGAAATGGATCCAACCATTCACTTGAATGCCAAGGAGAGACAAATAGCATTTAGAGGTAAAAATACAAAGCATAGGTTGAGGAAGTTGTTTACAGTGATAGAGATGGAGGCGGGGGATGCCATCAAGACTATTCTAGGTTACAAATTCTTGGCCTCCAAGTATGGTTATCACATTAACAATGATATCTCCTCCATGTTTCTGCCTTGGTGATTAGAGGTGAGGGAGGAAGTCTAGATGGTGAGGTGGCTAATGAGGAGGGTGGTGAAGGCGTGCTAGTGAGAAGGGATGGAGTGGTATTTGGAGATGATGGTGACAGGTTGGGGTCTAAGGCTTGTGGAAGGTGTCTGGCCACAACTCACTATGCATGACAATGGGTCATGGGTGCCCTTTGTGGTGTGGAGTGTCGGGGAAGACAGCGAGGTGAGGATGCAAGAGGTAATAGGGAACATCATGATGCTCAAAGAAATTGTGGGAGCTCATTGGATATTAAAAATGCGGGTAGTGCTGGTGCTTCCCGCCCCTCAAGGGGAGTCTGGGGTGGAGGAGTAGGGGGATGGAGTAGAGGAATAGGGGTTGTAGGAGCATAATGCCTAGAGGAAAATTTTGTTTTTGTTTAAAATTTTGTTGAAAATTTATAGACATTTGATAATTTTGAATATGTATTTTGGGGTTTAACACATCATTTTAATATATCAAAAAAATATTTTAAAATTTCTAAATATATAATTAACTATTTATACATTATATTTATTATTTATATATGTTATAATTGAAAGATATCTAAAAATCCAAATTTAAAAAGTTTTAAAACTCAGACTAGATAAGAATGCAGTTGTTTTTTCTTTAATTATATATTATATTTTTTAATATTTTATAAATTTTGAAGGTTGAGATCATTTCAATCATCTAAACTCATTCTCTATAATTTTCGAGCGTTGATTTTTCAAAAGCAAATCACCCACTTCATATTAAAAAAAACCCTTTTGCCTAAAAACAATGTACATAAAAGGCTTTCTTGACGGGCAAGCTGCATATTAATCAATAATGAAAGCAAACGCGTTTCAAGCTGCATACTAATCAATAATGAAAGCAGACGTCTTTTAATTAGAGGACTCTTCTCCGTAGCTGCCTCTGGTCGAGAATGCAAGAAAATGACTACTACCTTGGGGCATTGCTTTTTCTTTATCTTTACATAGAAATCGGGAAAGCGTATTACTGCGTGCAACACTAAAATTTCATTAGGCTAAGGAGTTAGGGAATCTTCATCTACTAGTCATTCAATACCAATCTCTCCATAAACCTAAATCTGGGATTTTATCTGTTTGATTTGCAGATGTAACGATGGCAACCATGGCGGCTTCTGCTTCACTGCATTTTATTATTGTTTTCTTAATGGTAGCTTTCTCTGCAGTTTATTGTCAGGCTATTGACAATCCCACAGGAGGAATATGCAACAACAGGAATGATAACAGCACTGTCTGTCAAGGAGTAAAGGGGCTTAAATTCTCAAATGTTTCAAAGGCGGGATCGACCTCATCTCCGCGTGCATCTTCCTCATCTACTCCTACCACAAAATCTCCATCATCTACACCTGTAACAAAATCTCCGTCATCTACACCTGCAACAAAATCTCCAACAAGAGGAGGGACAACCAAGACTCCACCCAGTTCAGACGATGGATCTGATGATAGTACTAAGAGTATGGGTTCCCCATTTGTTGTGGCTCGCCCATCTTTGCAGGCTGTGGCTCTGGTAATCTCATTTATACCATTTCTTTTCTTTGTTTTCAGTGCTTGAAAGGGTTTGGCATTAGGGTTATCTGTATTTTTACTGAAGCACTGTTGTAATTACATTAGGGCTTGGCCCCTGTTTTGTATATACTTTTATTTAGGTTGCAGAAAGGGAGAGGGCTAATTTGTATTTCCTTGAATGGAATCTGCTTCCTTTGTTTTTCAGTTTGGGACATTTCTGGTGGTTTGGTGATTTTGCTGTCTGTAATTTGTTTATCCGTAATGGATTTACCTAGTGGTTTTACTGTATGGCAATCCATAATTTACTCGGTCTGTGCTGCTTGTAAAATACAGAAGCCTCTTTCTGTGTAAAATGATTAATGATGTGAAATGTTTCGTTCTCCTGTTGAAATTTTTGGAACCAGAATACAAACTGACAGGATTTTTAAAAGATAAAATTAAAAAGTAATATATGTGATTGCATTGTAAACCCTTGTTTGGTGTGGATTCACATTTACGAGTTCAAAAATTTGGTATAAATTTGCATTTACATAAGTAATGAATAGTGAATGGAGCTCATCAAATTCCCCTATTTTTAAGTGGATTTACAATAGGAATAGTAGATTTAGGCATATTTGTATTTCAATTTATATTATTTTTAAGTGGATTTACAATAGGAATAGTAGATTTAGGTATATTTGTATTTCAATTTATATTGACAAATATTGGATTTAGGTGTTCTTAAATTTTATTATCATACATTCTTTTGTGAAAAGAGTTAATATAAGCCACTTTTATAAGTAGTCTAGAATATCTTGAAATTAAAAATATATTTGTTGTTGAATCATTTTGAGGGTTGTAAGTCAATTCTAATCATTTGTGGCACTATTCTTCTTAGAGATAACAGATTTCTACAATTCATATAGATTTTTCTATGAATGTTTTTGGCTTAGATTTTACTCCTTAGATCCATCATGAGGAAATCAGAGAGCATAAGAAGTAAAATTACAAACACAATCTAAGCCAGAAACATTCATAGAAAAAGTATTCCTCTTCCAAATGAACATGGAAAGAGTGGATTTGTGATTAGGTTGACACCTCTTTTTGCTTTTGGCATAGGTCCCTCATCTCACATCCCATTTTTAGGTCTCCTATCTATCTCCCCCATTTTCCTTCGTTGAGAGAGAAATGGGGGATAGAGAGGAAGAGAGAGATTGAGAGATAATGAGAAACATAGAGATAGAGAGGAAGACAAAGATATAAAGAGCTCTATTTCTCTTTTGTTCCCAATTTCTTTCTCTTTTTGTTCCCATCTCTCCCTCTACACACATATATAATCCTATCTACCTCTCTCTTTATATATATATATATATATATATATATATATATATATATATATATATGTATGTATATATATCTCTTTCTATCCTTTTTTCTCCCTTTACCTTTTTATATCTTATCTCTACCTCCCTCTCCCTTCTCTCTTCCTCTCTCTTTTTTCTCTATCTATTTTCCTCCTTAAAGTGTGCAATGGGTACACTAAAGAGGTCTTAAAGGTCAATTATCACATCCTTAATCAAATAACATGCTACCTTGGCATAACTCCTTACGATCATGTGCTATCTTTGAATTGTTGGCACAAAACAATTGATCAAAAGTTGGTTTCTCTATAACTTTCAATTTAGACTTTAAGTTCTAAATTTATTTTCTTTTATAAATTAAAATAAAAATTCAAAATATAATTATTATACAATAATTAAAATTATAATAAGATAATTAATTAGAAATTAAATTAATTCTAATAACTATTAATTATTTTTTATAATTTCATAAAAAGACACAAATAATTAAAATAAATTTAAAACATAAATCTAAATTAAAATTTAAAATAAAATAAACTAAATACAAAATCAAAATATATCAAAATGTAAATATTAATAAAAAAAATAATTTAAAAAAAATAATAATAAACTATAAACTTATTAAGTTATTAAATAATTAAATAAAAAGTAAAACTAACATTAATAAAATATAATATAATTTTTCATTTCAATCTTATCAACTTTTGTTTTTTTAACAAAAAAACTTTAAAATTATTAAATCATTTTTAAAATAAAAATAAAAATATTTTTAAAATTGAAATATTAATGAAATATAATTCTATTTTTTATTTCAATCTTATAAAAAATTCCCTTTACTTTTAAAATAAAAAAAAACTTACTTTTAAATTGTTAAATCATTTTTAAAAAGTAAAATAGAGAATCATAAGAAAAATGGAGACCGTTGATTTGAATCTTGCATTCTTCTTCTCAATTCTTAACCGTTGATTTCAAAACATAGATCGATTTCAAAAAGTAGATTGTCCACTTCAAACGATGGCCACGAAAACTTTCTTGACGGGCATCGATAACTGTTAAATTTAAAGCTGCACGCTAATCAATAATGAAAACAGACGCGTTTTAATTAGAGGACGCTTTCGAGAATGCAAGAAAAACAATTTTAGGGCAATGCTTTTTCCTTATCTTTACTTCGAAGTCAGGAAAGCGTTTTACTCTGCAACACCGAAATTTCATTAGGCTAAGGAGCTAGGGAATCTTCATCTACCAGCCATTCGATACCCATCTCTCCATAAACCTAAAACTGGGATTTCGTCTGTTTGATTTGCAGATGTAACGATGGCAACCATGGCGCCTTCTGCTCCAGTGCAGTTTATTATTGTTTTCTTAATGGTAGCTTTCTCTGCAGCTCTTTGTCAGGCCATTGACAATCCCACAGGAGGAATATGCAACAACAGGAATGATAACAGCACTGTCTGTCAAGGAGTAAAGGGGCTTAAATTCTCAAATGTTTCAAAGGCGGGATCGACCTCATCTCCGCGTGCATCTTCCTCATCGACTCCTAGCACAAAATCTCCGTCATCTACACCTGCAACAAAATCTCCAACAAGAGGAGGGACAACCAAGACTCCTCCCAGTTCAGACGATGGATCTGATAGTAGTACTAAGAGTATGAGTTCCCCATTTGCTGTGGCTCGCCCATCTTTGCAGGCTGTGGCTCTGGTAATCTCATTCATATCTTTTCATTTCTCTGTTTTCAGTGCCTGAAAGGGTTTGGCATTAGGGTTATCTGTATTTTTACTGAAGCACTGTTGTAATTACAGTAGGGATCGGCCCTGTTTTGTATATCCTTTTATTTAGGTTGCAGAAAGGGAAAGGGCTAATTTGTATTTCCTTGAATGGAATCTGCTTCCTTTGTTTTTCAGTCTGGGACATTTTCTGGTGATTTTATGATTTTGCTGTCTGGAATTTGTTTATCTGCAATGGATTTACCTAGTGGTTTTATTGTATGGCAGTCCAGAATGTACTCAGTCTCTGCTGCTTGTAAAATACAGAAGCCTTTTCTGTGTAAAATACTAAAATGATTAATGATGTGAAATGTTTTGTTCTCCTGTTCAAAATTTTGGAACCAGAATACAAACTGACAGAGGATTTTTAAAAGATAGATTAAAAAGTGATATATGTGGGTGATTCTTTAAAAATTAGTCTGTAATATCTTAACGCATTGTAAATGGTTCATTGAACAGTAAACCCTTGTTTGGTGTGGATATAAATTTACAAGTCTAAAATTTCGGTGTAAATTTGCATTTACGTAATGAATAGTGAATGGAGCTCATCAAATTCCCCTGTTTTAAAGTGGATTTACAATAGGAATAGTAGATTTAGGTATATTTGAATTTCAATTTATATTGACAAATAATGGATTTAGGTGTTCTTAAATTTCATTATAATACATTCTTTTGTGAAAAGAGTTGATATAAGCCACTTTTATAAGTAGTCTAGAATATATTGAAATTAAAAATACATTTGCTGTTAATGATTGATTTTTTATCTATCTTTACTTTTTTTAGGTTGTCGACTTCTTCAATAATGTGTATTATTAGAAGAATGATGGTTATATAACAGTATTACTATTGTAAGTTTGATAGTATCCTCCTACTCAATTCTAACATCTACTTCCCATGAAACCTCTAGTCATTCTAAATTCTGAGTACTAGCATATTGGATTTGGATTAGGATACATAAACTTCTTTTTTTCATATTTTCTTAGGTAGAGAGACATCATGTTGAATAAACAATTCAACAAGTTTATCAAAAGTAATACTTGTAATCATATAAAAAACATGAAGCATCTCAACAAAGTTCCTTAAAGAATTAGGAAGCCCTTTCTTCACAATAGCAACTATTAAGTCATCAAATTACCCAAAACGAACCTTAGTATATTCTTAGGAAGTATTTCTAAGTTTAAAATGTACTCTCATATCCCCACCATTTTCTAAGTAAACAATTTCATATGAATAAAGTCCTTGTTTTTAGGATTTTTTTGTCATGCAAGTCTAACAAGGTTTTCTAGGCAATATAACCATGGGGAGAATTTTCAATGTGAACATACCTGTCTCAAGTGCATGAAAACTTGTTTAATACTAAGGCTCTTGAATGCATTCAGTGTATCTTGGGTAGTAGTCAACATGGGATTTGGATGTTTCAAAGCATCCCATTGCTTGTTAAAAATGAGTGATTTATCTATCATTCATTTTCAATCAACATAATTGGAAATTGTAAAATGATCATTACCAAACAATAGATTTTGAAGTTATCAAATTTTGCACATATTTAAAAAAACACAAATAAATGCTTCTATAGGGTTTTGCACTTAAACATTCATGTAGAGCCAAAAAGAAATGTATACATATATATTTTCAATATATCATTTCATACTAACCATCTAAAAGAAATGTATACATGTATATTTTCAATATATCATCTCATACTAACCATCTTACAAGTTAAACAAAATAAGAGTGAAAGTTGACCCTATGACCTTTTCAAACTTGTGACCACTCATAAACAAACAACTTACCAAGAAGTCTAAGTCCATGCTTGAGACGAACATTATTTTTTTTATATGATCTTATTTTGGTAGAGAAATGAAATAAAAAATAAATAAACAAAATTGTAAAGATTTTCATACCCTTAATTTTTAGCCACCTTTTGCATTATTTTCAATGTCCTTTGATATTTTTTTAATGCTTTAGCAACTAAAGCAAAGCAAATATGAAATATATTTCAATGTCTCACACCAATCAACATATTCTAGAGCCTTTTCTCAATTATTTAATGTCTAACACCATTACTTAGTAATTTAATGCTTTTAAGAAAATTTTATGGTAGATTTCAAGTGTCATTGATCAAATTCCACTACTAAAGTACATTTATTAATAGCTAAAACACATTTAGCAATATATTTCTATGACTAGCATGATACAAAATAGTATCTAATAACATAATCCAATGCCACTCTCAACATCTTTGTACTTCTTGATATGAACAATTTAACAACCAACAATAACAACACTTCCTTCTACAATGCTCTCAATAATGTTTGTATTTATTTCTTGGTTGGCAAACATTCAACACAACAATTCTCTCAACAAACTTCATAAACCTATCTTTAATACCATTGTTCAAACATCAATTTAATTTGAAAATAGATTGAATATTCTACCCAATATTTGTGGGAAAAAGCATTTCATTAATCTCAAAATAATATGCAAGAGAGTATATGTATATTGTTACCCCTTAAAGACAAATGTGATATACATAAAAGTTTTACCATTCTAGTAAATCTTTTACAACCAACCTACCTAGTATAGATGAATACTTACCAACGATTATATCTCGCTATTAGACTAAAGTTACTCTATTGAAATAAGAGAGTGTCTTTTATAAAATATGTGTGCACCTTGTATATTATCTAATCTAATTTTAACAAATACTAAATCTAAGGACTTTAAGAATCTAAGAAAATATCATACAAGCTATTTGTTGAGTAATTTGACTATTCTTTCTTAGTAATGTGCATAACATTTATCAATAGAAATTATGAAGTGTCTACAAAGTAACAAATGACTAGTTATTTGAACAATTAGAAAAAGGGTAACAAAATCATAACTTATATCAATCAATTAATATAGTATAGTTACACATTTAGAGGCATTAGAGCATCTTTGGACACATGAAAGCTACTAAAATTGGAAAGCATTTGAGAAAATAACAAGTTTATAGGGCTCACATGAGTATCGCATACCTAATACAATCTAACCAACCAACAGGCTTGAAGCTCTTATTATATCAAAATAGAACAATTGAAAGCATGTTAAAAATAGCAAGTCATAAATCTTAAGAACATATAAGTATTGTTTTGTTGGAAAAGGAGATTCTAGGTCTAATGGGTAGATCACTAAAATCAAACCTTTTCCAAAAACATGTGGGAATCTAAATCAACAAGGATATGAGATTGACTTGCAATGTAAAAGGTGAGTCAATCAACCTTGGATTTGATTCTTTGAAGGCCTTAGAGATTGGATTTTGATGTGATGCAATGATGTAACTATGTAAACTATGAAGATGCAACATTTTGTTATGAATTATGACAAACTGGAAGCACACAAATAAATTTCAATTCAAAATTGGGGAGGGCGGATACCTAGATGCACCTTTCATTTCAATTTGAGTTGATTATTGTTCGTCTAGGACATAAGGATGCCCTAGACTATGTGCTCCCTTCCTCAAGTCTAAAAATACATGTCTCAAGACACCAACTTGTAGTTTCTTTTCTCCAGGTTTGATTGTCGAAACTTCATCTATTGTTGAGAAAATATAGATTTCACTTGTCAACTTGTAGGGTTTGAGTGCATGAATGAACAAATATCTTTCAATCCTCCAATTCACCTCAAATTTGCAACCTACACACATGAAAAGAAGGGAAGGGTTTTTCCATATAGGGGCTTGGCTTAGTCAAACCTTGTGTTGGTATTTCTACCTTCACAATGACAAAGCTAATGATAAAAATGAGCTTATCCTTTTGAGGAATAGAGGATAAATGATAAATAAGTAATGAATTGACAACTTTTTGCGACTCACCACTCAAATTTGATCTCCTTGATGATCTGAATTCACACTCATCACCTTTAAGGCTTCATTGTTGCTTGCTTTGCTTTGATTTGAAGACCTACAAATGTTAGTGCTCAAAAACAAAATGTGTGCAAAATATGAATACAACTCACATAAAACTTGACATCATGCTTGAATGACAAAATGTTGCAATAATCTTGATAATTCTTCCCTTGACTACCCTTTGACTAATTTTAGGATCTTCAATTGCTCAATAATTTCTCTTTGGATTTGATATGATAAAATGACTAGGTATTTATATGCAATTATTCTAATTTCTCAAAAATAAAATACCGATGGCTACCAATTGAAATTAAAAATTAAAATAATAAATTATCAACACAGACATTTAAATTTGGAGCCAAAAATGTTGGTCTAGGGTGTAGGGTGTCCTAGACTAGATTCCTGCCTTTTAAGGATCAAAAGTGTCCAGGGGAATATTAAATGCATAATTTGATTTCTCATGTTTGATTTTCCAAGAATGTTTATAAAATGTGCAATTAAATGCATAATTAATAAATTAGGTGTATAATTATGTCCAAGCACATAGGGGGGAGAAAAACCTTGTGTGAAATTGTCAAGTGTGACAATTTTCAACGTTACAAGTACACTCTATCAATGGATTACATAATGAAACATGATCAATTTCTCTAGTCGTTTCCACATTGTAAAGCATTTTGAATTGCAAAATATAAGAAAATAATTGATATATGAATACCAAAGCATCAAAACCCATCCAAGCTTAGACATCCAAACACATAAATTGAAAGCTTTTCCCATACTAAAATAGTGGTCTATCTTTAAAGGAAATGCCCTACCATGAATTAGAAAATTTGGACCTATTATAAAATACAACTTGAATGCACTATAAATTTTGGAAAACTCACTAGGTTTCTTCGCTTATGAAGAAAATAATATATAAATCATTATCTACCATTAGGTATGGACCTTAGAAGATAAAAGTTGTAAAATTATAGTACCTAAAAACTAATTTGATCAAAGATTCTCAAGGAAATCCTAGATTGATGTCATTTCTCTTGTTGGGGAATCCTTCTTTTTAAAGGTGTGAAATACTGTATCTAGTTGGATTATGTCCATGTAAGATATTCTTTATAAACTTTTCACTATCATTGTCACATAAAATTCAAGTTAAGCTAAGGACTTGAAATTTACTTCTACTTCAACATTGCTTAAAATTTAAGCTCAATCTTGAATTGATGTCTAGTGTATCTTTCTTATTCTTGAGTAGCTTCTTGAATTCTTATTCAATAACACTTTACCATCCTCACCAAGGGGTGAGGGTAATGTTTTTTTCACTAGTGAAAGGATACATGCCTACATGTTTAGAGATAATATTCTTATGGGTGCTAGTTAGGAGTTGCATAATTGTGTAATCTTCTTGCTAAGTATTTCATTGATTTTTATTACAGACACCTTCCAATTTTTAATACCTACAACATTAATTAATCATTAAATAGATTATAAAGCTTTGAACAAATATTTTTGCATGGATTACCTTAGTAACTAGGAATTCCAAGGTCTTATCAATCTTAGTTTTCATCTATGCACTTAGGGTTTATGTAGAATCCATAAAATTTAATGTAAAATCTATTTCTAAAGCTACCTCTAAAATTCCTTTCTTGTATGAGGTACATATCTCCTTGACGAGATTTAAGAAGCCTACATTTTTCTCTACCTTTTTAACATATTCCTTAAAATTTAAGACTTCCCAGTACTTGTCCTTAATTATTTTCTTAATAGGCATCATTTCTTCAATCATATCCTTCATAATATCCTTCATTGTAACCTTGAAACTTTTACATCTTCTCTAAATTTTTCTTCTCTAATTCATTTTTTGTGACACAAATCTTACTCACCTTTGATGCAAGGAGTTAACTTCCTAAATCATCCTATTATCCATTTGATTGGATTTCTCTAGATTCTTCCTATGATCCTCTAAATTTATTTACTCTTTATTTAGTGGAACAAGATTATTAACATGGTGATGATGTGACCTTTAATGATTCCTTTAAACTATTAAAACCCCTTTTGAATTGATCTTAATCACACGAGAGATCAAATGACTAAGGATACAATCATTTTTAATGATCCAATTGTCACTACATTGATCATTTGAAATAAGATCAACAATTCTTAAGCATCTTCATTTAAACCAATAGGATAAGTAGGGCAAGTCTTCTCAATATTGAACCATAGGTAAAAATATCAAAGAATCAAGAACTATTTCCAAAGAACCAAACACACCAAACTATTTGTATTCCCTCACAAGGAATGAAAACAAAAATAAAAAGAATAAATAAATCAAGGAGAAAGGATAACTTACATATTTACATGAATACCTCTATTCTAGACTCAAGTGTGAGGCACAAAGTAAATATTATTGACTAGGATTGGGAGCTTGTGTCCACTTGGATTATAAAGCTCAAAATAATTATCCAAAGTATTTTAAACTTAGTATGACACCTTGGCTTTTCTTTTTGTTCATACCATATGATAACTATATCTCCATCCTTGAAATTATGTTTAGTGGAATGTTTGACAAACCAGTGTTTGCAACTTCTTGGTGCCTCTGCAATATTTTTCTAGTTGATTCTATTTTTCCCTTGAGTTTGAAAAGATTTTTTTTTGATAAAATAAGGTGGGAAAAGGGTCCAGTTATCACTTTGTGCCTCCCATTTTATTTCCCATCAATTATAACCGATCTAAGAAAGCTTAATGGGTTTATCATGCTCAAGTGTCTCTCTGGTAGTTATTTTATCCCTTTTCCAAGCTTCACTCAAATACCTAATTGAAAAATAAGGGGAGTAACTTTTCCTCATTTTGGTTCATTTCAAGTTTCAAGTTCCCATTTGGACTTGGGATATTTTTCAAAAAGTCCAAATCCATTTCTGGTTCCCTGTCCCCCTTTTTCCATTTTGGTCCATTTTGGGTTTCAGGTTCCCTTTTAGATTTTAGACGTATTGGCCCATTTCGGGTTTTGGGTTCCCATTTGCACTTGGGACATTTTCCAAAAAATCCAAATCCATTTCCAGTTCCACATCCCCACTTTTCCTCATTTTGGTCCATTTTGGGTTTCAGGTTCCCATTTGGATTTGGGACATTTTCCAGAAATTCAAATCCATTTCCACCCACCCTTTTCCATTTTGGTCCATTTCAGGTTTTGGGTTCCCTTTTAGATTTTGGCCATTGATGCAGGGGCACCCTTTGATGCACTTTTTTCATTTTGTGAAACTTTGAAATTTGGGTTGTTTGGACTTATTGTGGGTCAATAAGGTTAATTTTAACCATTCTAGGTCATTTGCATTGGACCATTTTTTGGAATGTGTTAAGTTTGTTGTGAGTGAGTCTTCCTCTACATCATTTTTGGTATCAGAGCCTGAAACTCTCTAGGAAATGATTTAATTATTTTGGCTAATGTGGTTTAGTGATATTTGATGTTTAAGGATGACTCTTAATAATAAGAAAGATGGGAAAAGGGCATCTGAATTATTAAATACTTTGTTCAAAGTGGCAAAGAAGCTACAAGAGGAAGAAATGGCAGACGAGGAAATGGCAGCCAAGATTGAAAGCAAGTTGGAAAAGGAAAGATTATTCCGGACTACCTACAAGTCTAAAGGTAAATGCTATCAAGTTGTGATTTCAGATAACTGAATGGATAATATTGTTTTTGAATATATGGTAGATAAATTTGGTTTGGAAAGAATACAACACCCCATGCCCTATTCAGTGAGTTGGCTTCAAACAGGTAACCAGGTAAATGTAAGTGAGAAATGCAAAGTTGAGTTTCACATAGGCAATTATAAGGATGAAATGGTTTGTGATATTATGCATTTGGATGTATGCCACATTGTGTTTGGAAGGTTGTGGCATTATAGTAGGATAGAAAAGTATAACAACAAAAACAACACATATGAGTTGGACAAAGATGGGAAGAAATATGCATTAGTAGCCTTGAAGGGTGAGTGCACATGAATTGAAAGCTTTTTTTTAAGTGAGAAGATAGATGCATGACAATATGAAGAAGAGACAAATGAGGTAATGGTTGAGGTTAAAAAATTTGAAAACATGTTGTTTGAAAAACCAATTGAAAAACAAATGGAATAAATTTCTTTTGAGTTTGCTCAACTAATGAAACTAATAGTGATGTTGATGTTGAAGTGGGTGATGTTCAAGAAGAAGAAGAAGATGAGACAACAAAAGAAGTTGTAAAGAACTCACGAATAGTCCAAAGAGAGAAAAGAGTCATGGAGGATAAGGAGATAGCATGGTTCTCAAGAGAAGAACTGAGAATTGAGAATATCGATGTTAAGGAACATAAGAGAATGGATGAGAAATTCAAAAATAAAAATGAATGGTTGAGTAAGGTTCAGGTGAAGCCAAATATTTTAGAGAATAATGAAGAGAAAAGAATGTATGGCAAACAACATGAGGTGAATGAAGAAGTGAAGTATGAAAACAAAGAACGCGATCTCTTTAATATGTTTGTTTCCTGTGCAAGTAAATAAGACAAAGTGGATGAAAGAGAAAATAAATCTCCAATTGCAGTCAAACCTAAAGCTAGAATGAGGAGACAAGTGAAAAACCATGGATATATAGCACCAAGTTGGCCTTGGATCAAGAAGCATGTTGTTGGCCCGAAAAGCACAAGTGAACTAGTTGAAACAAATGTAGTTGAGGTCCAATAAAAAAAAACAATGCACACATGCAAATGAACTAGAAGATGAGAAAGAAGATTCATATTTGAGGTGGAACTCAAATTTTTCTCTCCCTTCAGGAGTATGATGCAAGGGAATCCTTTGATGCACTTTTTTTCATTTTGTGAAACTTTGAATTTTGGGTTGTTTGGACTTGTTTTGGGTCAATAAGGTCAATTTTGACCATTCTAACATTCTAAAGTGCATCAAAGGATGTCCTTGCATTAGTCATTTTGGTCCATTTTAGGTTTTTGGTTCCCACTTCGACTTGGGACATTTTCCAAAAATTCCAAATCCGTTTTCAATTCCCCATCCCCCTTTTCCTCATCTTGGTCCATTTTGGGTTTCAGGTTCCCTTTTGGATTTTGGACATTTTGATCCATTTTGGGTTTCAAGTTTCTATTCGAACTTAGGTCATTTTCCAAAAAGTTCAAATCCATTTCTAGCTCCCCATCTCCCTTTTTCCTCATTTTGGTCCATTTTGAGTTTCAGGTTCCCATTTAGATTTGGTACATTTTCCAAACAATCCAAATTCGTTTCCGGTCCCTATACCCCTTTTTCCCTCCAAAATGTCATGTCATGGTTTTGATTCCCCCAACGACATTTTTCCTCCAAAATGTCTTGTCGGAGTTTTGATTCCCCCAAGGACATTTTTCCTCCAAAATTTCCTATCGAGGTTTTGATTTTCCCAAGGACATTTTTCCTTCAAAATGTCCTATTGGGGTTTTGATTCCCTGAATGACATTTTTCCTTCAAAATGTCCTTTTGAGGTTTTGATTCCCCCAAGGACATTTTTCTTTCCAAAATGTTATGTCGAGGTTTTGATTCCCCCAAGGAAATTTTTCCTCCAAAATGTTGTGTTGGGGTTTTGATTCCCCCAAGGGCATTTTTCCTCCAAAATATCATGTTAGGGTTTTGATTCCCCAAGGACATTTTCCCTCCAAAATGTCCTTTCGAGGTTTTGATTCCTACAAGGATATTTTTCCTCCAAAATGTCTTGTTGTGGTTTTGATTTCCCCAAGGACATTTGGTCCCTTCGGGATTTTGGGTTCCCTTCGAACATTTGGATAAATTCCAAATGTCCAAATCTGTTCCATGTTCCCTCACCCGCCACCCAACAAATTTTCACGTTTTGACCCAGAAATCACCATAAATGTGGCAACAACTTCCCCAACTACCAGATTTGATTCTTAAAGCTACATAAATTATTTCAAATGGATTTTTTACTAGTTGTAAGTGGAAAAAATAGCATCCATGCTTAATTTATTGTTTGTAGACCACTTTTTTGTTTGAGGGCCATCCCCAATTATGTTTTTGCTACAGATTTTGTGGGTTTTTTATCTTCATTCATGGATCCATCATTATGGAAGCATGACAATGATGTTAAGGCCATTATGGCAAGATTTTAGCTTGAGATTTGAATTGCACATGTCTGCACCTGATTTTCAAGGGTTTTGGCTAGGGTTTCCTACCTAGTCACATGCCTTATCTCTCTCTCTACGACTTACAAATGATATAAGGCACTTTGGTGCTTATTGTAAGGGTTCTTCCCTAGTTTTTCTCTAGCAAACTTATGCTATTTTTGCATTATGCAACTGTAAATCAGCTTTCATGCCTCTATGTTAATAAAATCACTATTTTTACCCCTCCCCAATGCTTGTTTCTTGTGTAACATTTGATACCTCTATGCATATGAAATGAAAGGAAAAAGGGGGGAATGAATTCAATCAATGTGGAATGATGAAATTGTCTAGGATTAAAAAAAACCTCTCCCTAATTTCATTAGAAAGAGAGAAGATCACAAAAGGGTAGAATTGAATTTCAACCTTGAGGTGAGTCAACCTTATTTTGGACCTTGGATCTCTATTTTCTTATGAAAAAATGACTTATTTGCAATGTTTTGGAATGATTTAAAGTTTATTAATTGAATGAATTATATGGCCTAATGCTTGAAATGAAGAATTCTATGATAATCAAAACAAAAATGACAATTTGGTAGATCTGAGAAGGATCTAATGTTGTGCACTTGTGATAAAAAGTGGGTTTCAAGGCATGTAGCTGGATCGATTTTCCCTTGGGTAAATGGGTCCTTGACTAGGGATCCAAAGTCAATTTTTGTAGTCCTCTGATCCCATATATAAGCTTTTGGTTTCTCCAGGTTTGACTATCAGAAAGTTGGAAATAAAATTTGTAGGTGAGTTTCTGTAGCTTGACATCAATGATGACAACTTATGCAACTTTGTAAAATTGCTCCTTTGACCATCTTTCAATCCTTCTTTACTTGTAAATATACACATACAAAGAGAAGCAAAAATGTTTATTTTTCATGTGAATGGGGGTTTTCCTTAGTCAAACCCCATGTTTGGTAATTAAACCTTGGTAATGAAAAAATGAAAAAATGAAGGGATTGATGAATGAACAAAGGTTGTTACAACTCACCAAACCCTTAATGGCTTTCCTTAGAGGACTGAAGTAAAAAAAATCACTCTAAGACTTGGATCTTGCATGAATTGGCTTGATTGATTGATGCTTGAATGCTTAAAACCTAAATCACAATGTTAGCTCCAAAACATGACATGAACAAACATGAATTTGTCATGATGATATGATCTTGAATGTTGTTGTAGATGATTGATAAATTTTCTCTTCAATGCTCTTGACAATAATATTTTCTATAGGATCTCTCATAAAGTGTGTTAGATTTGAATTGATAAAAAATACTATGTACTTATAGGTGTTTATCAAATTTTCCAAAAATAGATTCCAAAAGCCGATAGTTGAAACTTGAATTTGAATCATTAAAATTCCACAAAAAAAATTAAAAATTAGGTCCTAGGACTTAAAGGGGACCCGTTCACCCTTGGTCAAATGGGTCCTAGGACCTAAGTCTAGGACACTCAATTTTTAAGGTGTTTTAATTAATGTTGGCAATTGTTTAATATAGACCTTCCCCTTTTAGAAAATGAGAATAATAAGGCTTTAGAATGCATAATTTTGTCAATTAGAGGCTTAATTAAGTCCAATTAATTAATGGGATGCAAACAAAGTGAAATTGTAAAGGTATACAATTTCCTACACTACAACATGCATTAAATCTAATCATTTATGTAGATTGTATGATTGTGCTAATTTTTTGTAGGTGTTGATTGTGGTTAATCTCTACCCCTTTTATGATCTTACATACCCCAACCTTCATTCTTTCTTATAAAATTGATGAAATAGGGAACTATGTAAGCTTCTTTAGTGGTTTTGTTGATACCCTATGCAATCATAGGAAGGAATAAACATTTTCAATCTTGGTGCGTCACCATTATTTCTAATTTTTAGCATCCTCTTCTCCCCTTTCCTTCTATAGTTTGATAGATTAGAATCAGTGTAGAGTTATCTAGTGTTGGGTTGGACTAGTATTGTTGCATACAGTTTCAAGAGGAATTCGACCTTCTCCAAAGATCTAACCTCAACAACAAGGTCCCACTCCTTGAGATTATTTCCATTGTGTCATTGGAATGTTGAATCTTATGTTCAGTAGGGTACAATTTCATGTGACAACAAATTTTGGCACACTCGGTGGGACTAGTTTCATGAACTTTATTTCATTATACTAAGAAAGTGGTATTGCCCTCAACATTTTTAGCCTTGAAGAGGCATTCAACAAAGTACCTGGTGACTCTACAATCAAAGTTGGTGACTTTGTAGCAACTCAGTAAACTTGGTTCCAAATCAGACCTACAAATCCATGCCTAGAATTCAAACAAGGTCATCTTCTAGAGGTAATTTTCAATACATTAAACTATCATTTTCTACTTCTAGAAGAAAAAATAGTCATTCTTTATCACTAGTAAGGAGAAGTAGCAGTTTGTAACTCCATCTCCTAGAGTTTATTCTACACATCCATTCAGTACATTGCATCAGTCTAGGACTCTTACCACCCAGATAAATAGACCATTATTCCATATGGTTTCCCCTAGAAATCAAGTATTTTCCACTTTTAATGGTGCTAGCCCTCTTGTATTATCCCAAAGGGATGACATACTTGTCAATGCTTTAAAAAGTATTCCTTTTTTCATTGGTGAGACAACCACTACTCCAACAGAGCTTATTCAAGATGTGGCCAATATATGCTTTGTGCATAATATCATAAAAGATAGCATGGTTGTTGGAATCCTAGCCACATATTTGAAGGGAAAATCATTGCAATGGTATAGAGGTTTGTAGCCTAACTCCATTCACAATTGGGATGATTTAGATGAAAAATTATGTGAGCATTTTGAGGAATCACATTATAAATACACCCATAGGAATCAAAAACAAGGGAAAAATCCCCTTAGCCAATGATGTACCATCTAAATCTTCACCATGCTCTCATGCTCCAACAAGATACATGTAAAAGAAACTATGATAACCACCATCATGAAAATAAATTCCTCACATCCTCCAACATGCCACCTATGGAAGAAAAAGAACATGCCAAGGTGAATCATACCAAGTATCATTGGAAATTGCACCAATCTTTACATTAACACTAGAATCAAATCCAAATGATAAAAATAGAGTTGAGTAGCTACCTTACTCATACCAGATAGAATAACAACCACAACAAATTGCAACTCATCAAATCTAACTATACCTCAAACTAGGGTATACAAATCATATATAGAAATTTATGCCATCAAGCTATCAACTCAAAAATGCAATCAAGTATTTATATATCATCCTCCTATCTCAAATGCAACATACCAATGCACAAATGACCACAAACAAGGACAACTAACAAAGTCTACATTAACGTGCTAAAATAATCTCATGGATATAGACAATCCACATCCAATTCATTACACTATGAGAAAATGGGTAGCTAATCCACTATCTCCATGACTTGTATATCCTTATTTAATGAAACATGCAAAATCATCATCACATCAATAATCAGTAAACTAAGATATCAAAGAGGATAACTAGACATATATACAAAATATCCCATTGCATGAGTAATGTCAAATCTGAAAATAGACCAAGGCATACCAAGTCTACCTAGTACTTCACATAGAGGATGTGGTTAATTCATCTATTACATAGTATCAAGGAAACATATAATGATATGTAAATTCTACAAAAATATATGTTGCAATACATCTCTCACAACTAGTCTCCATAACTCTTTGAAGTTCTTGACACTCAACAAAAGAAAGAGATCACAGAACCTTGATTTTTTCACCAAAGAATAATGAACAACACAAGAACACAAACATAGTGATCACCGTAGCTCCACACACACTTCAACACAAATATCATTTGAATACAACCATCTAGGAGGAAGAACAAGACCAAATAGAGAACCTACAAACAAAACCATATCCATGTTGCACACTAACATAAACCAAGCTGTATAAAGTAAGATATCCTTAACCATTCCAAAAATCAAAGGATATCAATATTTAACATTCAAATAAAATGAAAAATATGGTAACAATAGATGTAAACATCTCATACTAAAGGTAGATCAAAAAACCACTCATTCCAAAAACAAAGGGAATATGTCCAAAGCCAAAAACCATTCTAGTACCTCTCCAAATAAATCCTCAAAACTAGATCCATATCTCAATACTTAAACAAGGAGAAAACAAAATCCATATAACCATGCATCTTCTTCTTAACAAGTCTTCAAAAAAATTATATTCAAGACTAACTCATATGAGAAGACAAGATACCAAAAAATGAATGCATCTAATACTCAAGTGGGAAATACCTCTTAGATCATTCACCTATTGAGTAGATCAAGAGTAGGATACAATATTATCATGTGCACACAACACCAAGCAATAAAATTTTAATAATAAAGACCGGTCTTCTCTTCATGTCCATAATGGATTCACATCCATAACCAAGTGTATGCTCCTTGATATTTCTGTAAAAATATCATCAAAGAGTAACCATCTCAACACATGATCCCAAAAAATAAGAGATATATTAGCCTAACCCAAGTATCCCTAATATCCATGAGCATCCACCAATCAATCCATGCCAAATTCAAATGTAACCCTACAAAATCATTAAGCTCAAATAAAATGATTAATACTCAAAACCAAAGATAACAAACAAGACCATTATCAAAGTTCCAACTATAGAATTAGGATTATATCATGACATCATGATCTAAATCCCCTCATAGATCATATGAGGGTAAGTGCACAAAGATGGTTCCCAAAAAGGGGGCTTAAGTGGTCACTTTTTTTTTGAAATCAGGAAATATTGACATTGGATGTGAAATTGAGGATAGTTACACTCAAAATTTTGAGATTGAACAAAAACAAGGATTGAAGTGCTTCAAGTTTACTTTGTAAAATACTAATTTATTTTGAAAATGGTTGAGATTAAGGGGTTCAAAAGAGGGACATACACAAATTGGTGTTGTTTTTGTCAGAAAAACATAACATAGCAACTCTTGTACGACCTTAGCATGGTGAACTTTTTTGTAGTATTTTTAAAATCGCTACAATAAGAAGTTAGCTAATAGTATCTAGTTGATGCATGATTTTTCTGATAATTTTTTAATGAATATGTGATTTTTTACTAATTTTCTAAGTGGGCACTTCTTGAAAAGCAGAATTTTGGCCATGCCCCCCTAAAAATTTTTAAAGTAATTGATTTTTTTTTTTATTTTTTTGTAGAATGGAGTCTAGTTTCTAAAAATATAATTTATTTGAAATTTCAATGAACGGTTAATTTATAACAAAAAAAACCAAACACTGCTTTTTGGAAAAAAAGAGACATACAAACAAAAGAAATTATGGATGAAAGGCTTAACATTGTTAAAAAGTTAAAAAAATTACATTGTTGGATAGCTAGAGAGAACCTAACATTACCCAGGTGTTTGATTTGTTCGAAATTGAAACACATGCAATCCTGACGGTGAGCACATACCCGATTATGTGAAATATTGTAGAATTTGCAAAAACACGTATGTGGTCATTGGGAAGACCCTCCAAGC
>VDFB02322083.1:22635549-22854756 GCA_007258455.2 Sequoia sempervirens | reverse complement strand
TAGTCAAATGATAAACAATGTCAGCTCAGGCTTGTTGAATTTCCCTAAAAATTTAGATTTATATTTCTACAACTTGTTGTAAGGTTGCTAGACTAATACTCTAATCTTGTACATTTTCCGTGTTTTCTTAATAATTAAACTCCTTCTCCATATTTTACAGAAAAAATCAATACCTCCCAAAGGGACCAGGTTGATGTCACTCAACAGTAAAAAACATTGAGTGTAAGTTTTGAGATTTTTATAGTGCATTTATTTGAGAAAACAAAGTTTTGGCTCATTGAGAGACCATTGAGATTGGCTCATTGGAGCTGCTAAATGAGGCCAAAGATAATCCCTTTTGTGAATTTGATATAGTAGCTCTTGCCTAGGCAGCTTAGAGAAATATAATCAGGGAAGAAGGATATATTTTATTTTTTGTGGAAAATTGGATATTGATCAAAATCTTGTGTCAAAGCAAGATGCCAGTTGATTTACAGATGATAAAGTGTTAGTGATTTTGTGAATAGACGCTCTAGAATTAATTCAACCAAATTTTAACTCAGCTTTCAATCGTAAATATTATGTATTGTTTAATTCCCCACAAATGAATCCTAAGTCTTGAAAAAACAAAAAAATGAGGTTGTCTTTAAGATTATTTATGTAAAAATTTCCTTGCTTGGAGCTGAATTGATATTGTTTGGCCCTTGCTACATCATGCGCGTATTCTTTAAGCTCAATCCATCTATATTTTCAAATTATAGTCTCAAAATACAACGCGAATTCACTCTACACTGTACCTTTATAAATTACAATCTCAAAATGCAATGTTCCCATTCAAATTAAAAAAAAATCCCTAGGATTTCATTAGGTATAAACCTTGGCCCCAATAAATAAAGAAAATTAAATTTCCTACAACAATATTCTCTACACTTTCACTTGATATAACATGATTGAAATTTCTAGAGAGAAATGTTCATAATTTAAATAATTCATGAGATTTTCCATTAAACAAATTTAAAATCTAACTAGAATTTCATTCTTTATATTTTTGAATTTAGGATGATTTATGGGCTATAGAGCTTTAAATTCAGCCATTATGTTTCTAGAATTTCTTCTTTACCAATCTATCATATATTCCTATAAATTGTACTTCAAAGGCAATACGTCCTTAACTATTCGAGTTGAAATGGAACAAATTTAGTTAAACTTGATAATCTGCACTGATGAATTGTTGATTTATTGTATATATTTAGCTTTTTTGGTCTTCATAAATCTAATAGAAAATCTAACAGGTATTTGTACTTTGATGAACATGGGGCAAGATTATTTGCTACAATATTACTATGGATCATTATCAAGGTTTGTCTCACTCCCCAAAGCCAGTTAATCATATGGCATACTCTCAGGTTTTAATTCTCACTCAGTTATCACTTATCACACAAAAGAACCAAACATAAGCACTGCTCCATGCACTTGTGATGGAGCTTTGGAAGATCCTAAGGAACCATATTGGTATAGGGTACTTTACAAAGGAGCAAAATATAGTAAAGGTATTTACATATGGCAATTCTGGTGGTAGTATGTGTGTGCCCATGTTTGTTTAGATGAATACTTAATGACCTTAGTGACATGGTTGTTGGGTGACCATATATTTGAAGAGGGAGATACATTTCTTGCTAGAGTTGGTGTAAGAACATGGAGGAAGGAGCTATTCACTAATTGTTCAACTACATCAAACTACATTAATGAGCATCCAATGTTTTGAGATCTATTTGATAAGCATCCAATGTTTTGAGATCTATTTGAGTATCAAATTGGAGATTTCAAATTTGAAGGAGATGCACAAAACATTTATATCGATCACCTTCACAGTAGATTGATAAGAATATTCAAATGCCTATTTTGTTGAAAATAAAAACACTATGAATTCAAAAAATAGAATCTGAAACAACTAGATCGATGCAGGTGTGGTGATTTTGGACAATATCGGAGAGGACATCAAATGCTAAACTTGAATGGGAATCAACATTTGCATGCAATCTAACAGCCATAGCAGTGAGACATACGTGCAGTTCTCTCTCGATTCAACAATCTATAATTCACCCTCTGAATCCCTTTGTGCCTACCTTGATAACCAAATTTGAAACAAAAACTATGAAAGCAGATCAACTGATTTTGGACAATATCGGAGAGGACAAAAAATGCTAAACTTGAACGGAAATCAACATTTTCTTGCAATCGAACAACAAGACATACCTATACGTCTTTCTCCACTGGGAAATCTACAATTCATAGAGTGAAATTGAAGGACAAAGCCTCTTTTAATAGAGGTCTTCATGAATTGAAAGATAAGAACATGTGAATAAAACAACTTTAAAACTGATTTAAAAACAAAGAAAAAAGTAAAAACTATTGAAAATTATAAAAATAAATAAATAAATACACTATTGAAAAATAAACAAATAAATACATTGAACTTTTTATAATTATAAAAAATATATTTGTGTTACTAATAAATTTCACCAAAAAAATTAAAAATTTATTAAGTATTTAGTTTTTATTTATTTTTAATTAAATTGATTTTAGAATCTCAAAAAGCAAGATTACTATCAATTTTTTTTTTTAATAAAATTGAAAATATTAGATAACACTAAGTATTTAGTTTGGATTAAATTCTTTTAATTAAATTTATTTTAAAATCTAAAAAAGCAAATTACTATAAACTTGAAAAATTTATTACATGACACTAACTATTTTATTGCAATTATAAACATTTAATTAGTATAATTAAATTAATTATAATTATGAATATTAAATCTCAGTATTATTAATAATAAAAATGGAATCATTATAAAATTGATTATGATATAAAAAACAAGTATTTTAGGGCACGTCCCCATGCAGCTGCTTAGCTTATTTTGGCTAGCAGTCACTGCTCAAATTTTTTAGGAATAATTTGTGGGGCTGGTGGCCCCATGAATTTTAATTTACTGCTTATTTTTAAGCAGTCATCTAAAAAAAATGTAATTATTATTTATTTGCATGTATGAATGAAAAATTGGAGAGAAATAAAAGAGAGGGAAAGAAATTTATGGAGCCACCTCACAGATTTTTAATATGCAGCCACTGCTTATTTCCAGTGCCCATTTTTTTTCCACAGCTTATTTCCAATTCCTAAACAATAGCTGCTCCACTAAAATAGGTAAGATTCTAAATTATCCTTTTCCCAGAGTTTTAAATTTGCATGGGAACACTCCTACTGTTTAAATATAAGCAGAAAATGCACTTAAGCAACAGGGGGTTAGAGTGGATAAGAATATTTTATTCTTTCTTTAAATTTGTATTCAAAAAATAAAAACTATTGAAAATAAAAAAATAAAAAATAAATACACTATTAAAAATAAACAAAAAAATTACAAATAAATAAAAAATATATTTGTGTTACTAATAAGTTTCACCCTAAAAATTTAAAAATTTATTAAGTATTTAGTTTTAATTTTTTTTTAATTAATTTGATTTTAAAATCTGGAAAAGCAACGTCAACGTTTACATACAATGAATGGGTAAATTTGAACATCAAATTGAAACTAAAGAGTTTTTCTTTACGTTGAATTTTGCTTTTAAATGGATGCCATTGTAATACGCCTCTTGGCGTAATAACTCCACATATTTTATATATATTAATATTTAATATATGTATGCTAACTAAACCAGAAAGACAGTGGACTAGATCAAATGAAGACCAAAATTAGATACGAACACCTTGCTTTTTCTAACTTGGATAGATTTTCATCCTTTGGTAGAAGGCGTAAGACCAGGGCTTAAATTTGACGGTCGACCTTGCCTGTCAAGCGACTTTTTTGTGATGGTTATTTATTTGAAGTTGCCTTTCAAATATTAAAAGTTATCTATTTTAAGAAAAATATATGTAGATTGAAAAAACATATATAGAAATAATTACATAGAAATTTTGACAACTTAACTAAAATTTTGCCTTTCAACTGATACAGTCTTCCTAAAATTTTAATTGTATTTTACAACTAAAATGACTAAATACGGCCATACGGCCATCAAATTTAAGCCGGGCGTAAGACCACTATAAACGTGACACTTAATAATGGAAAAAATGTTCCCAGTCATCATCCCGAGTTGCCCGGTTTGTGCTTATCGGGACTACCTGCCTCACAAGTTTTGAGGTCAAAATTCCAAGTTGCTCAGGAGATCGGCATTTTGTGAAAAGGAGGCGCTGCCAAACATCGGTTTTGTTGTCACACTTCCATGCATCATCACGCCTCTTCTTCCAACTCAACCACACCAAAAACTGTGATTTATGGATTCCGACGACTTCTAATTAATAATTATAATTAAATTTAATATTTAAATATTTAAATTATATATTATATTATATTTAAAATTATATACATTACATAATTATATCAAAGATTATATAATTAAGTATATATTATTATTGAGTTTAAAAATAAAAATATATAATTTATGATTAATTTATAATTATATGAATTATATTATATTAAATTTTTTGATGCATTTTATATTTATATTAAATATATAATATAAGTTTAAAAATTTAAGTATTAAGTTTATTAAATGGAGCTTAAAAAAAATGATTAAGATAAGTTGGTTTTGAAAGGACCATAAATTCTATATACACCAAAATATTAGTAAAGAGATAGTCAACCAACAACAAAACAACAAAATAACAAATAGAGAACTTTTTTAGTCAAGTAGCCACAACAACATAAAACACATACAGATCACAAGGCCAAAGCATCAACATCCTATAAAATGTCAAAACCTCTCCTTGTAAACCAAACACCCTTAATTTTGATATGTGATTCAAAGACATGTTTAGGAAGACATCTTTTTCCTTCTAAGAACCAAAGTTCAAGATACATCTCTAACCATATCCTTGGATTGAGGAGAAATAGAATGACAAGCATCACCCTGCAACACAACTTGCAATGAGGGAGAAAGTTTATTAAGGGAAAATAGATGCAACACTGAATCCATAAGCAAAGTATCCATGATGGAGTTGGGTAGCATATAAGGAGCATTTGCAACTATGGGAGCTATCAAAGGAGTCGAGGACACCATCTCCCCACCAAGATGTGGCATTGGAGAGACATTAGTGGGACCATCATTTCAGAGTAAAAAAACCACCAACAATAAGTGACCAAGAAGGGCATCATAGCACTAAGTAGCCATGCACACCTTTGAATGATGGAAACGAGGGTGATGGTAGCAAGGTGACCAACAATGAAACACCATCTACATCAAAAGTGAAGACCCTCAAAATTGATTAATTAAGTCCAAGGCTTCTCTTCCACTATTGGGACAATATCTCTTGGCAAAGCCTTGGAGATGTTATTGTCAACTAAAATCCTAGCATATGTAGTGTGTCCAAAGCTAGAAAAATCGGGTCCACATTCAAAAAATGACCAATAGGATTGCTAATAACTTTAAAACATGATTTCCTCTAAAAATGAAGGGAGGGATTATGAAGTTATACCCAAACTAGAAGGGAATTAAGGGCCTTAGTGAAAGGTTTGAAGGAAGGGAACTAAGGCTAGCATGAAATGGAATGTTGACCACACATTCAAATCTCATCATCCAACACCACCACCTTGTTTTTCATAGTTTGAAAAACCATAATAAAAAAATATTTTGCATAGGGGTAAAGCTTAATCATATCCTTCATATGTGGTATCCAACACTCTAAAATCCACTAGTTCAAATGAAGAAGAGAAGGCTAGAGGTGATTAAATCTACAAATAAGACCATTACAAGAAAAATAATTTGCACTACTAGTCATATCATATCCAAAAATGAGGAAAAAGGAGGATTGTGTACAAGGAAGGGGCTAGATGATATGCAAATGAATCTAAGATAAAATTAGTGCTAGATGCTCCATAAAGGAGCCATAGGGGACCCCTTCATAGTAATGGTCACATAAGAAAATGAGGTTTCTATATCAAATGCCCATGCATCGCAAATGGGTGTATACCCAAATATCCTTTGAGGGCCTGTACCACCATCAAGAAACATATTGTGGACCAAAGGAATAAAATAAAAAATCCAATCCAACAATGAAAACCTTAGTTTTCATGGGAGCATGTTAAGTAGAGTCCCCAACTAAAGCCACATATCAAAGTGTCACAAGAGCATGAGAATCATAATATCCACTTAGGGTGGACAAATCAATTATCCCAACATTTACAACAACATCCATGCAAACCCCAAGGGTCATTTGGAGCTATATAAAATCCACATTCAAACATAGGGGTAGGGCATCATGAACAATCAAGAGTGACATTATTATTCAAGAGTTCTTAAAAAGTTAAGGGTTTCAAAATAATTAAAATATTTAGGGGGGTTCTTATCATGTAACAATGAGGGATTGACTTATATACAATTTTAGGTATTTATAGTTGATCTTCCAAAATTATTATAGAAGACATTCTAGGGTTTTCCATATTGTTTTTTTATTATTTTCACAAGGTTGATTAAGGCTTTAAATATGGTTCTTGTCCAACTTTCTACAGCTTTGAAATTAGGAAAGGCATGGTGCACAAAAGAACAAGGAAACTTCTCCCTAAATTTTAAGACAAGATAATAACCATGAAAGTTCTATAAAAAATATAGATGCTAGTTTAACAACTAATTCTATTAATTTTGTATGTTAGTATATTATGAGAATTCTAGTTTGATTTCTTACTATGTTGTCCACATCCCATTAGAAAAGTTTCTCATTGTTTGGGTTAAGAATGATTGGAAACTCCATGGAGACATTTGAAAACTTACTAAAGGTTTCTCTTTTCATTCAAGAAACAACAAAAAGAGCATGAATTCCTAAACAATTATACCTTCTAGTTCAAGTGTGCAATAATTTATTGATGTTATTTCACTTAAAGTTCCCATCTAGGTTGATCTCTTAGAGTTGTCCATTTGTTTTTTTATATATTCCTTGAGAAAATTATGAATCCAATTAGGTGATATTTTTGTCATGATCTAAAAAATTCCTATTCATTCCCAAAGATAGGTTTATATTGAAGTGGACCTCACCACTTGTTATGATTAAGGTGACGCCTGCCTTGTAAATATTATGTCATAGTTCCAAAATCCTTGGAAAATGTCCCTAGGCACTTAGGGTGTATTGAGAAAATATTTTGTAATATTTATTCTCACCATTGTTTGTAATACATTCATAAGGGGTGATGGGTTCCAATAGTGGTGGTAAAGGTGACTTATTCCTAGAATGGGATGGTAAAAGACAAGTGAAGTGGAAAAATGAGTGGCTATTGGGCTCCTCCAAGTGGGTTTTGAAAAGAGGCAATAGGCGTCTCTTGGTATTTTATCTTTTGTAGCATTCAATGCAATGTTTCATTTCCAAGTTTGGGCACCCAAGTTGGAGGGAAAGTATTGGAGTCAAAATTGGTGTCCTTTCATATTTTGAGGAGGCAATCCAAGGGTTGGGATGTTTGGAATGAATTGAGTCATATTTGGGCACCATGTTTGGTGCTTAAGACCTCTTTACAAGTCTACATAATTAGCTCCTTCAATGTAGAAATTAAGAGGAACAATTGAATGTAGATTTACTCTATAGGGACATAGATAGGCTAAGGTATAAAGAGGTTGTTTATAGGTAGATAGGTTCTTCCATGTTGGAGGAAAATAGGAGAATGAAAGTGAATGTATTGTAATCTCATTTATTTAAAGATAATGCATACTTAGCATCTCTTCTTGGTGGAGTTTTTCCTTGCAAGGATTTCTCCATGTAAATCATATGTTATGTGATGCCTTTTATGTTGTTGATTTGTACCTCTTTGCTGATATCTTATGTAGATATTATTATTTATTTATTGTTATTATAATTTTACATAAGGTGGTATTATTAAGCATGTTATGTTGGCTAACTTTTAGCATTATAAAGAAGATGAATCTAATCGTGATAAATTTTTATTAAGGTCACTTAGTTTCAAATTTTCATATAAGTTTCAAATTTTACATATGATATTAGTCCAAGCCTTGTATATCATCCATTGAAGTCATAACTTGATTATTTGGATAGAGATTGAAATTTCCCAATAGATGGTATTAGAGATTAAGGTTAATTTGGTTCTAGGTATTCCTTCATTTTTTATTTCTTAGCTTGGAAAAAAATTTGGAATTTATTAGAAGGAATTGAAGGTTGTTGAAGGTTTGTGGTATATTGTGAATTTTGTGTCAATTAACATTGTTTTGTAGACCTATGAGATTGGAAGCCATGTATATTGTCAATATGATCTATGTTGGGTATTAGAAGCTCATGATTAAGAATATTCATGGAGTTGGTTATTTTTTGGTAACTTGGAGCTCTTGTTTGACAATATGTGTATATCCTCTTGTTTGGTGGTTTTATTTCGTTACCTTGTGGTCATGCATAGTGAGAAGGTGTTGGTGTTGTATGGGTAGTTTTGACATTCTGATCGGATAGAGAAACACCTGCTATTTGGACTAAAGAATGGGGTTCTTATATTCACTTCATGGTTGTAACCCTTGGTTACATGAAAGAAGATAAGTGATTGACCTCTTTGTGAGTTGTGGATTTGATATATTTCATATGTTATAAGATTTTCGACAACTTGATTTTCTTGTTGTGTTTATAGTTTTCTCTTGTTTTTAAGTTGTGGATTTGTAGATCTATGATTATTCAATTATTCAAATGACATGTTTGATTTGAATGTCTAGATTTTTAAATGGATTTTATATTTATAAAGATGGTTTTATAGGTTTTACATGTTAACCAAAATATGTGGTATGTAGATATGTGATTAGACTGTATTCAATATGTTCTACATGAAGATAGTTACAAGTTTTCATGGCTTCCTGGAGGATTCTTATTTATCTATGGTTACTCTTATGTGGTCTTTTTTAGCAAATCAAGCATAGTTTGATCCTGGAATTTAAGTCTTGGAGATCTAGATGTAATGCATTATTATCATTATTTTGCATGTTTTGATTAAAAGGGAAAAAAATAGGTTTTCAAGGGACTTGAAACCCTTTACATTAGATACAAAATGTTGCTCCAAAAAATAATCAAAAGTCTACCAGCAACAATCCAACATCTAAAAAACCAACCACCATGGGTGCCAGAGTATAATAAGACAATCAACAACTAGCGGCACCCACGAGCAAAAAAACAGACAAAAGACAACCACCAAACAGAAACATAAAGAAACAAAAAACTAGTTAAGGCCACTCAAGTTTTGGCCACCTCAATCTGTTGGTTTTTATGTTTTTCAACCATATCCAACAGTTTCTTCTTTTCAGCATTGAACGCTTTCTTCCATTCAGCTAATCCTCTACCAATAGGAACCTTGTCATCATCCTTCACAATTTTTTTACCCTTAGCCATTTTCTCTTTCTCCATGATCTCCGAGAAGAAAACCTGGTCTTCTTTGAGTTGCCCAATTTTCTTAAAAATAATTTTCAAGGCTTCAACACTATTCTTAATCAAGGTATGGCTAAACTACAACAATTTTTTGATATCCCCATTAATACTAGCAACCTTGGCCTCAAGGGCCTGCATTTTGTCATTGCACAAAGCCTTGAAATCATTAAACGAACCTTCCAGTTCCACCAATCTATCAATGAGGATGTCAGATGCAAAGGCCTTCTGAGCATTCTCCATATTCACCTTTGAGCCTCTTATCTTAATATTAATTTTATTAAATTCTTGCAAAGTCCATTTGGCCAGTTTGAAGGTACCTGTAGCCCTAGCCCTCACCATGTCCAACAATCCAAACATAGAAGTATCATCCTCATCTAGGTACAAAAAATCCTCCGACAAAGGATCAACCTTCAAGGGCGAACTAACATTTTTCTTTTCCTCCTCCTCCACATTTAGATCCTCAACCTCCTTCACAAGGGACACCTTCCACATGTCCTGAACTAGAGAATCTTCCACCGTCACCATTTTATTCATAGGAACCTTACCTTCCTCAATCTCCTTAGGGTCCATGGTTGTAACAACAAAAGCCTTCTTCTTCAAATTGGCCAATCTCTTCGACAATCTTCTTAGTTTCTCAATCAACCCAATATTGACTTGGGCCCCAACCTCAATTGCCCCACCAACAACACCTTTACCAACAACCAATTCCGTAGCCTTGGGAGAGGACCCATCTGACCCAACCTCTGTTCCATCACTCCCAGAAGAGGCCAGCCTCTTAGGCACCCTATTACTCTTATAACCCACCACCTTCCCTTTCTTGTAAGTCGAAGCCACGACCGTAGGGCAAGCAGCTTCCTCGTCCTCATCCCATTCCTCCTCCTTCGACGAGGATTATGAATCTGACGACTCTAATAAAGCATCAAAAACCTCTTCCTTGCCTTTGATGGTCTAAACCGAGGTTAGAGATTGGACATGCTCCATAATAAGCAAAATAAGCCCTTCATGGAGGACAGGGGCTCTCCTATTCTTTAGATGAGCATACACTGAGGATTCCAAAGAAGACAAAAGGAAAAAGGGAAAAGAAATAAATAAACCATGCCTGAAGTGATTCAAGAGAGTGAAGTGGTGACCAAGTAGAGCCTCAAATCTCCCTTCCATCATTATTTTGCATGTTACTAAGGTAGGGTTGAATCTATTTTTCAGTTATTTGAGATTGGAGCATTGATTGTGTATTTCTCCTTTGAGATGTTGTATATGTACAGATCTTGTAAAATTTTCTATTGTGGATTCTATTTGGTAGGACATATTCTTGGTCACCATTATTATATTAGTATGTTTATTGCTATGAGAAAAAGGTTATTGGGAGTACCTAGCATAATTGTTCATTTGAATCTATAGCAATAGTTTATCGTGCATTAGAATCTTAGTTCACTTTAAGTAGAGTGTTGGAAATGATATTGGTCATGATGTCATGTATAACTCAATATTAATTTTAGTGGGAGCTTTATGGAGTTATATAATGTGTTTATGTCCTCTTTATTTAAAGAATTTGGTTCTAAGCTATTATTTTTGTAGTATGTAGTAAGCCATAGATAATATTTGATTAGAAGACGGATGATCTTTTGCAATTGTTATTAGTGTCATAAGAAGTTCTTGGATTTTTCCTTCAAATTGTAGTGATATTTCACTTTCATTTTTGGTTTTATTGACAAAAGATATTTAGCAATCGTATCTCCTTGGTTTGGAGATCATGTTTTGAATTTACCTTTTGGTAGCTCATGGTCTTGAGTTCTTTGATTGTATTGGGGCCATAGAGGATCTTTAGTTAGGATATGATTATCATGATTCTTGGAGATCTTGGTCACATCATTTATAGGGAGCTTTGGTAGTGATGTGAATTCATCATTTGATGATGAATGGTTATCTTCACGTGATTGGAGATGTTGACATCTTCGTTTACCATGAAGGACTCTTGAGTCTTTGGTGAGGTGTCAATTTTTTATATGTTCATTTGGATCATATGATCTCCTATGAGGGGATTTAGATCATGATGTCATGATATAATCCTAATTCTATAGTCAGAACTTTGATAATGGTCTTGTTTGTTATCTTTGGTTTTAAGTATTAATCATTTTATTTGAGCTTAATGATTTTGTAGGGTTACATTTGAATTTAGCATGGGTTGATTGGTGGATGCTCATTGGATATTAGGGAGACTTGGGTTAGGCTAATATATGTCTTATTTTTGGGGATCGTGTGTTGAGATGGTTACTCTTTGATGATATTTTTACAGAAATATCAAGGAGCATACACCTAGTTATGGATGTGAATCCATTATGGACATGAAGAGAAGACTGGTCTTTATTATTAAAATTTTATTGCTCATTGTTGTGTGTACATGATAATATTGTATCCTACTCTTGATCTACTCAATAGGTGAATGATCTAAGAGGTATTTCCCACTTGAATATTAGATGCATTCATTTTTTGGTATCTTGTCTTCTCATATGAGTTAGTCTTGAATATATTTTTTTTTAAGACTTGTTAAGAAGAAGATGCATGGTTATATGGATTTTTTTTCTTCTTGTTTAAGTATTGAGATATGGATCTAGTTTTGAGGACTTATTTGGAGAGGTACTATAATGGTTTTTGGCTTTGGGCATATTCCCTTTGTTTTGGGAATGAGTTGTTTTTTGATCTACCTTTAGTATGAGATGTTTACATCTATTGTTACCATATTTTTCATTTTATTTGAATGTTAAATATTGATATCCTTTGATTTTTGGAATGGTTAAGGGTATCTTACTTTACATGACTTGGTTTATGTTAGTGTGGAACATGGATATGGTTTTGTTTGTAGGTTCTCTATTTGGTCTTGTTCTTCTTCCTAGATGGTTGTATTCACATGATATTTTTTTTGAAGTTTGTGTGAGCTATGGTGATCACTATGTTTGTGTTCTTGTGCTGTTCATTATTCTTTGGTGAAAAAATCAAGGTTCCATGATCTCTTTCTTTTGTTGAGTGTGAATAATTTCAAAGAGCTATGGAGACTAATTGTGAGTGATGTATTACAACATATATGTTTGTAGAATTTACATATCATTATATGTTTCCTTGATACTATGTAATAGATGAATTAACCACATCCTGTATGTGAAGTACTATAGGTAGACTTGGTATGCCTTGATCTATTTTCAGATTGACATTACTCATGCAATGGGAGATTTTGTATATATGTATGGTTATCCTCTTTGATATCTTAGTTTATTGATTATTGAGGTGATGATGATTTTGCATGTTTCATTAAATTAGGATATACGAGTCATGGAGATTTTGGATTAGCTACCCATTTTCTCGTAGTGTAATGAATTGGATGTGGAGTGTCTATATCCATGAGATTATTTTAGCACGTTAATGTAGATTTTTTAATTGGCCTCATTTGTGGTCATTTGTGCATTGGTATGTTGCATTTGAGATAGGAGGATGATATATAAAGACTTGATTGCATTTTTGAGTTGATATCTTGATGGCGTAAAGCTCTATATATGATTTGTATACCCTAGTTTGAGGTATGGTTATATTTGATGAGTTGCAATTTGTTGTGGTTGTTATTCTATCTGGTATGAGTAAGGTAGCTACTCAAATCTATTTTTATCATTTGGATTTGATTCTTGTGTTAATGTAAAGATTGGTGCAATTTCCAATGATAGTTGGTATGATTCACCTTGGCATGTTCCTTTTTCTTCCATAGGTGGCATGTTGGAGGATGTGAGGAATTTATTTTCATGATGGTGATTATCATAGTTTCTTTTACATGTATCTTGTTGGAGCATGAGAGCATGGTGAAGATTTAGATGGTACATCATTGGCTAAGGGATTTTTTCCCTTGTTTGTGATTCCTATGGGTGTATTTATAATGTGATTCCTTAAAATGCTCACATAATTTTTCATCTAAATCATCCCAATTGTTAATGGAGTTAGGCTATAGAAAATATTATTGTCAAGAGCATTGAAGAGCAAATTTATCAATCATCTACAACAACATTCAGATCATATCATCATGGCAAATTCATGTTTGTTCATGTGATGTTTTGGAGCTAACATTGTGATGTGGGTTTTAAGCATTCAAGCATTAATCAATCAAGCCAATTCATGCAAGATCCAAGCCTTAGAGTGATTTTTTTGACTTCAGTCCTCTAAGGAAATCCATTAAGGGTTTGGTGAGTTGTAACAACCTTTGTTTATTCATCAATTCCTTCATTTTTTCATTATTTCATTACCAAGGTTTAATTACCAAACATGGGGTTTGACTAAGGCAAACCCCCATTCACCCAAAATCAAACAATTTTGCTTCTCTTTGTATGTGTATATTTACAAGTGAAGAAGGATTGAAAGTTGGTCAAAGGAGTAATTTTGCAAAGTTGCATGAGTTGTCATCATTGATGTTAAGCTATATAAACTCACCTACAAATTTTATTTCCAACTTTCTGATAGTCAAACCTGGAGAAACCAAAAGCTTAGATATGGGATCGAAAGACTGCAAAAATTGACTTTGGATCCCTAGTCAAGGACCCATTTGCCCAAGGGAAAATCAATCTTGCTACAAGCCCTGAAACCCACTTTTTATCACAAGTGCACACCATCAAATCCTTCTCGGATCTACTTGAAAATTGTCATTTTTGTTTTGATTATCATAGAATTTTGTATTTCAAGCATTAGGCCATATAATTCATTTAATTAATAAACTTTAAATCATTCCAAAACATTGCAAATAAGTCATTTTTTTCATAAGAAAGAAGAGATCCAAGGTTCAAAATAAGGTTGAAATTCAATTCTACCCTTTTGTGATCTTCTCTCTTTCTAATGAAATTAGGGAGAGGGTTGTTTGAATCCTAGACCATTTCATCATTCCACATTGATTGAATTCATTCCCCCCTTTTTCCTTTCATTTCACATGCATAGAGGTATCAAATGTTACACAAGAAACAAGCATTGGGGAGGGTTAAAAATAGTGATTTTATTAACATAGAGGCATGAAAGCTGATTTACAGTTGCATAATGCAAAAATAGCATAAGTCTCCTAGAAAAAAACTAGGGAAGAACCCTTACAATAAGCACCAAAGTGCCTTGTATCATTTGCAAGTCATAGAGAGAGAGAGAGATAAGGCATGTGACTAGGTAGGAAACCCTAGCCAAAACCCTTGAAAATCAGGTGCAAACATGTGTAGTTCAAATATCGAGCCAAAATATTTCCATAATGGCCTTAACATCATAACTATGCTTCCATAATGATGTATCTGTGAATGAAGATCAAAAACCCACAAAATCTGTAGCAAAAAAATAACTGGGGATGGCCCTCAAATAGAAGAGTGGTCTATAAACAATAAATTAAGCATGGATGCTAGTTTTTCCACTTACAACTAGTAAAAATTCCATTTGAAATAATTCATGTAGCTCTAAGAATTAGATTTGGTAGTTGGGGAAGTTGTTGCAACATTTATGGTGATTTATGGGTCAAAACGTGAAAATTCGTTGGGTGGCGAGTGAAGGAACATGGAATAGATTTGGACATTTGGAATTTATCCAAATGTTTAGAGGGAACCCAAAATCTTGAAGGGACCAAATGTCCTTGGGGAAATCAACACCACAACAGGATATTTTGGAGTAAAAATATCCTTGTGGGAATCAAAACCTCGATAGGACATTTTGGAGGGAAAATGTCCTTGGGGAATCAAAACCCTAACAAGATATTTTGGAGGAAAAATTCTCTTGAGGGAATCAAAACCCCAACACAACATTTTGGAGGGAAAATTTCCTTGGGGGAATCAAAACCTTGACATAACATTTCAGAAAGAAAAATGTCCTTGGGGGAATCAAAACCTCAAAAGGACATTTTGGAGGAAAAATATCATTAAGGGAATCAAAACCCCAATAAGACATTTTGAAAGAAATATTTCCTTGGGGGAATCAAAACCTTGACAGGAAATTTTGGAGGAAAAATGTCCTTGGGGGAATAAAAACTCCGACAAGACATTTTGGAGAAAAAATGTCCTTGGGGGAATCAAAACTACGATAGGACATTTTGGAGGAAAAATGTCCTTGGGGGAATCAAAACCATGATAGGACATTTTGGAGGGGACAAGGGGTATAGGGAATTAGAAACAGATTTGGATTGTTTGGAAAAAGGTACCAAATCTAAATGGGAACCTGAAACTCAAAATGGACCAAAATGAGGAAAAAGGGAGATGGGGTGCTAGAAATGGATTTGAACTTTTTGGAAAATGACCCAAGTCCGAATAGAAACTTGAAACCCAAAATGGACCAAAATTTCCAAAATCCAAAAGGGAACCTAAAACCCAAAATGGACCAAAATGAGGAAAAGGGGGATGGGGAACTAAAAATGGATTTGGAATTTTTGGAAAATGTCCCAAGTCAAAGTGGGAACTAAAAACCTGAAATGGACCGAAATGACTGATGCAAGGACATCCTTTGATGCACTTTAGAATGATCGAATGGTCAAATTGACCTTATTGACCCAAAACAAGTCCAAACAACCCAAAATTCAAAGTTTTATAAAATGACAAAAAATGCATCAAAGGATGCCCCTGCATCATACTCCTGAGGGGAGAGAAAAATTTGAGTTCCACCTCAAATATGTATCTTCTTTCTTGTCTTCTAGTTCATTTGCATGTGTGCATTATTTTCTTTTTGTTGGACCTCAACTACATTTGTTTCAACTGGTTCACTTGTGCTTTTTAGTCCAACATTATGCTTATTGAGCCAAGGCCAACTTGGCGCTATATATCCATGGTTTTTCACTTGTCTCCTCATTCTAGCTTTAGCTTTGACTACAATTGGAGATTTATTTTCTCTTTCATCCACTTTGTCTTATTTACCTGCATAGGAAACAAACATATTAAAGAAATCACGTTCTTTGTTTTCACACTTCACTTCTTCATCCACCTCATGTTGTTTTCCATACATTCTTTTCTCTTCATTATTCTGCAAAATATTTGGCTTCACCTCAACCTTACTCAACCATTCATTTATATTTTTGAATTTCTCATCCATTCTTTTATGATCCTTGACATCAACATTCTCAACTCTCAGTTCTTCTCTTGAGAACCATGCTATCTCCTTATCCTCCATGACTCTCTTCTCTCTTTGGACTATTTGCGAGTCCTTTACAACTTCTTTTGTTGTCTCTTCTTCTTCTTCTTGAACATCACCCACTTCAACATCAACATCACTATTAGTTTCATTAGTTGAGCAAACTCAAAAGAAATTTCTTCCATTTCTTTTTCAATTGGTTTTTCAAACAACATGTTTTCAATTTTTTTTACCTCAACCATTACCTCATTTGTCTCTGCTTCATATTGTCATACATCTATCTTCTCACTTAAAAATAAGCTTTCAATTCCTGTGCACTCACCCTTCAAGGCTACTAATGCATATTTCTTCCCATCTTTGTCCAACTCATATGTGTTGTTTTTGTTGTTATACTTTGCTATCCTTCTATAATACCACAACCTTCCAAACACAATGTGACATACATCCAAATGCATAATATCACAAACTATTTCATCCTTATAATTGCCTATGTGAAACTCAACTTTGCATTTCTCACGTATAGTTACCTAGTTACCTGTTTGAAGCCAACTCACTAAATAGGGCATGGGGTGTTGTATTCTTTCCAAACCTAATTTATCTACCATATATTCAAAAACAATATTATCCATGCAGTTATCTGAAATCACAAGTTGATAGCATTTACCTTTGGACTTGCAGGTAGTCCGGAATAATCTTTTCGTTTCCAACTTGCTTTCAATCTTGGCTGCCATTTCCTCCTTTGCCATCTCTTCCTCTTGTAGCTTCTTTGTCACTTTGAACAAAGTATTTAATAATTTAGATGCCCTTTTCCCATCTTTCTTATTATTAAGAGTCATCCTTAAACATCAAATCTCACTAAACCACATTAGCCAAAATAATTAAATCATTTCCTAGAGAGTTTCGAGCTTTGATACCAAAAATGATGTACAGGAAGACTCACTCACAACAAACTTGACACATTCCAAACAATGGTCCAATGCAAATGGCCTAGAATAGTCAAAATTAACCTTATTGACCCACAACAAGTCCAAACAACCCAAAATTCAAAGTTTCACAAAATGAAAAAAGTGCATCAAAGGGTGCCCCTGCATCAATGTCCCAAATCCAAATGGGAACCTGAAACCCAAAATGGACCAAAATGAGGAAAAGTGGGGATGTGGAACTGGAAATGGATTTGGATTTTTTGGAAAATGTCCCAAGTGCAAATGGGAACCCAAAACCCGAAATGGGCCAATACGTCTAAAATCTAAAAGGGAACCTGAAACCCAAAATGGACCAAAATGGAAAAAGGGGGAAGAGGAACTGGAAATGGATTTGGACTTTTTGAAAAATATCCCAAGTCCAAATGGGAACCTGAAACTTGAAATGAACCAAAATGAGGAAAAGTTACTGCCCCTGATTTTTCAATTAGGTATTTGAGTGAAGCTTGGAAAAGGGATAAAATAACTACCAGAGGGACACTTGAGCATGATAAACCCATTAAGATTTCTTAGATCAGTTATAATTAATGGGAAATAAAATGGGAGGCACAAAGTGATAACATAACCCTTTTCCCACCTTATTTTATCAAAAATAAATCTTTTCAAACTCAAGGGAAAAATAGAATCAACTAGAAAAATAATACAGAGGCACCAAGAAGTTGCAAATATTGGTTTGTCAAACATTCCACTAAACATAATTTCAAGGATGGAGATATAGTTATCATATGGTATGAAGAAAAAGAAAAGCCAAGGTGTCATTCTAAGTTTAAAATACTTTGGATAATTATTTTGAGCTTTATAATCCAAGTGGACACAAGCTCCCAATCCTAGTCAATAATATTTACTTTGTGCCTCACACTTGAGTCTAGAATAGAGGTATTCATGTAAATATGTAAGTTATCCTTTCTCCTTGATTTATTTATTCTTTTTATTTTTGTTTTCATTCCTTGTGAGGGAATACAAATAGTTTGGTGTGTTTGGTTCTTTGGAAATAGTTCTTGATTCTTTGATATTTTTACCTATGGTTCAATATTGAGAAGACTTACCGAGGCGAGAAGAGCGAGTATCTTCAGAGCAGGGAATGGAGGCGAGCGAAGAGGGAAACCCAGAGTCTGGCGATTTTGAATGCCTATGTGAAAGCCATGGAAGGTTTCCGACAATAGACTTAACGAAGGAGGCTGCCGTTGATGTGCAAATGTTGGGCGAATTGGCTTTGATCTGCTACGTCATTAGGCCTAAGTTCCATCGAGCGACCATTAGGGCTTGGTTGGCCGAGCATTGGAAGCGAATGGCAATTGTAAAATTCCTCCCCCATGGTTTTTTCGTTGCAATATTCACATCATCTGCAGACAGGTTGGAGGTGGCGCATGGTGGTTTGTGGAAGATAGAAGGTTGGCCAATCTACATGGAGCTATGGAGTCAGAACTTCGATCCTCTTTCCACTAACCCGTATGAGAAGCCGATCTGGATTCGGCTATACAATTTACCTTTGGACTACTAGGTGGAGGATTGCATAGAAAAAATTGGGCATACTCTTGGAACCCTAATGGATGTGGATTTGGAAATTATGGAAGGTGACTCCTATTTGTATGCAAGGGTACATATCACAGCCATATGCAAGATGTCGAAGAAGATTCAACTCTGTATGGGCGGGCTCCATAGGTCGATAGCTGTTGGGATCGAAGAGGATAAAGCATTATGTCTAAGGTGCGGTAGCATAAGACATATGGAAGGAAAATGTACAAAAAGACCTAGAATGAAGAAGATTTTCCATGCGAAGGCCTCGATGGGCCCCAAACAGATCACCTTCCCAGGATTTGGCCTACTAATTGAGCATAACCAAAAATTTGATATGCCACGGGCTTTGCCAGACTCTTCAGGTTTACTGTCCATGGTGAATGATAAGAGAAAGGACCGAATTGACCACTGGATTGCACTCCCTGTTGGTTGCACTGACAAAAAACCCATTGAGGAATGCCCATCTATTGTTGTTTCGGTGCTCTCCGCCTCCAAGACTGTGGAGGCCTACCCCCACGATGCACCAGACAGTATGGAGCATGAGGAAATGGATGCTCTGGCATTGGATGGGGAATCTTCTGTAGAAGATGTCCTAGATATTGTCGATCCAAGGCATATCAGCCAAACTGTTGCGAAGGGTTCCAGTAGAACCAAAAGGGGTAAAGAAAGAAAATCACTCAAATAGAAGAGGGAAGAGGAGGCGGAGGAAAAAGGGCTTCTAAGTATTAAGGAATTTCTAATGACCAAGGGATCGAAGATCTCCCTTGGAGGACAATGAGATTCCTCACGTGGAATGTCAGGGGTTTAAATGCCCCTGACAAACGATGTTTGATTAAGCGTCATTTAGAGAAAATCATTGTCGACAAAGTACTGTTGCAAGAAACTAAACTAAGTGCTGAGGAGGGTGAAAAATTATGTGGTTTTTGTCGACGTTGGTTTGCAATTTCAAAGAGGTTGTGGGATCGGTTGGAGGCCTGGGGCTCTTATGGAACACTGACAAAGTGGCATGCAAGTTGGTGGAATCCAATCAAGGTTGGATGCTTTGCAAGGTTCAAAGCTCACTGTCAAACTTAAACTTTCACATATTCAACATCTATGGACTGATTAAGCAGGAAGAGAAGCTTACTATTTGGAATAGCGTTGCGGAAAAATCCTGTCTTCTCAGGGATAGAAAGATGATCCTTGGTGGCGACTTCAATGCAATTAGCGATCTGGAAGACAAAAGCAGTGGGCTAAACAAAGTTACCAGTACCATGAAAGATTTTAGAAACGTCACCGATACCATGGCAGCGGTGGACTGCATTCCGACTAATGGTATTTATACCTAGACAAATAGGCGTATAGGATTTACAAATATTTCCAAAAGGCTAGATTGATTCCTAATTGGTGATGGTTGGATTGAGGAGGATTATAGGTGTGGAACTACTATCCTACCTATTGTTGTTTCAGACTATTTTTCGGTACAACTCGAGATTAGCACAAGCGAAAGAGCCAAGAAGGGCTACTTCAAATTCAAATCAATTTGGTGGAGAGACCCAAACCTGATAGAAATGTTGGAACAATGGTGGAAGGAAGACCCAAAGCTTTCAAGGATAGTTAGTTATTGTTTTACGAAGAGGCTCTCGAACATAAAAAATAAGCTAAAGGTTTGGAATAAGTCTGTGTTTGGAGAAATTTTTAAGGAGAAAGAAAAGGTTGAAGGAGAGTTGGAATCCTTAAACGAATATGTTATTAATTACGCAATGTCCCAGGCAGAGTATCAGACGGAGAAGGAGATCAAAGAGAGGCACTTAGAGCTTCTAGCTAGAGAAGAAATATTTTGGAGGGATAAGGCTCAAGAAACATGGTTAAAGGCGGGCGACCGAAATACCAAATATTTCCATAGCTTTGTCTAGATCAAGCATGGAAAAAATAGAATTTTAAACATTATTGGTGAGAATGGCATGACTATCTCAGACAGGGATGGGATTGAAAATGAGGCAATTGGCTTTTATAAATATCTGCTGGAAAACATAAATGTTGTTTTGAGAAACAACAATGACTTTCTCTCCTGCATTCTGAGCTTAATTAGTGCCTCAGACAATGAAATGTTATGTGCTCCCTTTACGTTGGAAGAGGTTAAGGCTAGGGTATTCGAGTTGTACCCGGATAAGGCCCCTGTGGTGGACGGGATGCCGGCCTTATTCTATCAGAAATGCTGGAACTTTCTTGGTGAGGATCTGCTAAAGTTGGTGGAAGACTTCAAGCAGAAGCACAAGTTTGTGAAGGATTTAAATAATACTTTACTAGCACTAATTCTGAAGAAAAATGATTGCAAATCCTCCTCTGATTATTGGCCAATTGCATTATACAATACACTCTACAAAATTGTGGCCAAAGTACTCATGAACAGATTGAAAAAGATTATGGGGCACATAATTTCGGAGGAACAAAGTGGTTTCACTCCAGGGCCAGAAATCATTGACAACATCATAACATCGGCTGAAACTATCCATTCAATCACTTCAAAGAGGCAAAAATGCATGGTCATTATAGTAGATGTCAGCAAGGCTTGTGACTGTGTACGTTGGGACTTTATGTTCAATGTCATGAACAGGTTTGGTTTCGCTCCTCAATGGATCAATATGATTCGTTTCTGCATTTCCTCACCACGCTATTCTGTGTTGATTAACGAGTTTGTAAGTGGTTTTTTCAAAGCTACAAATGGTCTCTAACAGGGAGATCCTTTGTCCCCATCTCTTTTCGCCATCATGGGGGAAGCCTTGCGACGTTACATCTGATCTTTGTGGGAGACTGGAAGTTGGAAAGGGGTGCCCATTGCCGATGGACTAGAGCCTGTTACCCACACAATGTTTGCAGATGATATCATGCTATTTGGTGTGGCCTCCATCCGTGAGGCAGGGGTAATTAAATTTACATTGGACAAATACATCGAGGCTTCTAGACAAGTCCTCAACAAAGACAAGTCATAATTATTCTTCTTCAACACTAAAGCTGCAATTAAAAGGAGGATCGAAGAAATATTTGGTTTCAAAATTGCCTCTCTCCTGTCAAAACACCTGGGCGCACCCCTATTCCATGGTGCTTGCAAAACATATCATTGGACGAACACAATAGAAAAGTGCAGAACAAAATCAGAAGCACGGAAATACAAATGGTTGTCACTTGCTGGGCGGATATTGATGATAAAAACAGTGCTTGATGTTGTTCTAGTTTTCACAATGTCTTGTTTTGGATTGACAAAAAAGGCCTCTGGTGACATTGAAAGCTTTATGAAAAAAATTATTTGGGAAGGTGCAAGAGAGGATAAACAAATCCCTCTATTGAATTGGAATATCACATGTGGAAGCAAAGAGGATGGTGGTGCTGGGCTGAGACACATGGAACTGCAAAATTGTGCCTTGGGAGCGAAGCTGTGTTGGAAGATTTTCAAGAGTCTAGAGAAACAATGGTGCAAAATAATAAAGAAAAAATACTTGGATAATGATTCCCCTGAGCAAATCCTAACGCTTTCGAATTCCAACAGTGGCTCAGCTATATGGAAATTTATATGGAGTTCTAGAGACATCATCACAGACCATCTAACTTGGAGGATTGGCAATGGGCGTAGAGCGAACTTCTAGGTGGATTGGTGGAATGGGTATGATTCACTTGTTTCAACCTTCAGCGATCGGGATTGGCTTGAGACAGTGATTCTTGCCAAAGGGTGGAAGGTCGTTGATTACATGTCGAGTGGCAGCGATCCTTGGGGTTTCTTCACATAATGGGTATCTTGTGAAGAGTTTAACATTTCGGTGGAGGAAAAAACAACACTAATAGAGATATTAAGCTCACGAAAGGTTTTGATAAGTGCAACAGAGGATGAGATCATTTGGGCTAGAGCAAAATCCGGGGAGGATAAAGTGAAATTGGGATATAAAATTCAATGTGTTCAAAAATAGTGTAGGGATTGGTCAAGCAAAGTCTGTTGGGCTTCGAGAGTTCTCCCCAAGGCTGGCACATTTCTCTGGATTGCCCTCCATAAACGTATATTGACGGGTGATAGGTTGCACTCCATTGGTATCTTGGGTCCTAGCAGATGTCCACTTTGCCTCATGGAATCAGAAACCGTTGATCACCTCTTTCTAAATTGTAGTTTTGCTTCCCAATGTTGGGATTGGCTATCCCAGTCACTCTCTTAGTACACAGCTAGGCAAAAATATCTAAAGGAATTCATAAGTAGTTGGCCGGTCATCACAAAAAAATGTGTTTGGATGGAGGCGTGGGTGGTTGCGCCTACAATGGTGACATGGCAGCTCTGGAAGGAATGAAATAGGAGGATTTTCAGTGATATTGCGCTTCCGATAGAACAAATCATCAAGAGGATTGAAGAAGGAATGTGCAAACTTTTAAACTCAAAATGCTGCAGACCAAAGGGCACGAGCTTTACTAAGCGGGATAGCAACCTGCAACAGGTCTGGACTCGGTTGAAGGCTCCAAACTAGAACCAGTTTTACCCAAGAACCAACGTGTTGATGCCAGATGGGTGCCCCCTGGTACTGGGTGCTTCAAGCTCAACTTCGACAACTCTTCGAAAGGAAATCCAGGGGTCTCTGGGATCGGCTGCATACTTAGAGACGACCATGGAAGATGCATTACTACTTTAGCAAGGAACATCGACATTGCTACCAACAATGAAGTGGAATTAGAAGCTTTGACAAGGGGCTTGGAACTTTGCCTTCAAAGAGGACTGAAATCAATAACCGTGGAAGGTGACTCCCTACTATGCATCAATGCGGTGGGAAGGAAAATGTCCATGAACTGGAAGCTACAGGGCCTCTTGAATTGGATTGAGGTTAGGCTCAAAAATTTTGAGTTTTACTCGATTACGCACACTTATAGGGAAGCAAATAGTGTAGCGGATTACCTGGCTAACTTGAGAGTGGCCTTGGCTTCGCCTGAGGTCACAAAATTTTTTGATGACATGTCTGTAAACATGGACCTACAAAAATTTATCGATAAAGACATTTCCATGTCTTCTAATGTAACCATTGACTGATGTACTTCAAGTTTTTCAAAGCAATAATGGGAGCTACCCCCTATGGTAAAACTTACCCAAAAAAAATTAAAAAAAAAAATATATATATATATATATTGAGAAGACTTGTCCTACTTATCCTATTGGTTTAAATGAAGATGCTTAAGAATTGTTGATCTAATTTCAAATGATCAATGTAGTGACAATTGGATCATTAAAAATGATTGTATCCTTAGTCATTTGATCTCTCGTGTGATTAAGATCAATTCAAAAGGGATTTTAATAGTTTAAAGGAATAATTAAAGGTCACATCATCACCATGTTAATAATCTTGTTCCACTAAATAAAGAGTAAAAGAATTTAGAGGGTCATAGGAAGAATCTAGAGAAATCCAATCAAATGGATAATAGGATGATTTAGGAAGTTAACTCCTTGCATCAAAGGTGAGTAAGATTTGTGTCACAAAAAATGAATTAAAGAAGAAAAAATTAGAGATGTAAAAGTTTCAAGGTTACAATGAAGGATATTATGAAGGATATGATTGAAGAAATGATTCCTATTAAGAAAATAATTAAGGACAAGTACTAGGAAGTCTTAAATTTTAAGGAATATGTTAACAAAGTAGAGAAAAATGTAGGCTTATTAAATCTCATCAAGGAGATATGTACCTCATACTAGAAAGGAATTTTAGAGGTAGCTCTAGAAATAGATTTTTACATTAAAATTTATGGATTCTACATAAACCCTAAGTGCATAGATGAAAACTAAGATTGATAAGACCTTGGAATTCCTAGTTACTAAGGTAATCCATGCAAAAATATTTGTTCAAAGCTTTATAATCTATTTAATGATTAATTAATGTTGTAGGTATTAAAAATTGGAAGGTGTCTGTAATAAAAATCAATGAAATACTTAGCAAGAAGGTTACACAATTATGCAACTCCTAACTAGCACTCATAAGAAAAATATCTCTAAACATGTAGGCATGTATCCTTTCACTAGTGAAAAAAATATTACCCTCACCCCTTGGTGAGGATGGTAAATTGTCATTGAATAAGAATTCAAGAAGCTACCCAAGAATAAGAAAGATACACTAGACATCATTTCAAGATTGAGCTTAAATTTTAAGCAATGTTGAAGTAGAAGTAAATTTCAAGTCCTTAGCTTAACTAGAATTTTATGTGACAATGGTAGTGAAAAGTTTATAAAGAATATATTACATGGACACAATCCAACTAGATACAGTATTTCACACCTTTAAAAAGAAGGATTCCCCAACAAAAGAGAAATGACATCAATCTAGGAATTACTTGAGAATCTTTGATCAAATTAGTTTTTAGGTACTATAATTTTACAACTTTTATCTTCTAAGGTCCATACCTAATGGTAGATAATAATTTATATATTATTTTCTTCATAAGCGAAGAAACCTTGTGAGTTTGCCAAAATTTATAGTGCATTCAAGTTGTATTTTGTAATAGGTCCAAATTTTCTAATTCATGGTAGGGCATTTCCTTTAAAGATAGACCACTATTTTACTATGGGAAAAGCTTTCAATTTATATGTGTTTGGATGTCTAAGCTTGGATGGGTTTTGATGCTTTGGTATTCATATATCAATTATTTTCTTATATTTTGGAATTCAAAATGCTTTACAATGTGGAAATGACTAGAGCAATTGATCATGTTTCATTATGTAGTCCATTGATAGAGTGTACTTGTAACATCGAAAATTGCCACACTTGACAATTTCACACAAGGTTTTGCTCCCCCTATGTGCTTTGACATAATTATACACCTAATTTCTTAATTATGCATTTAATTGCACATTTTATAAACATTTTTGGAAAATCAAACATGAGAAATCAAATTATGCATTTAATATTCCCCCAGACACTTTTGATCCTGAAAAGGAAGGAATCTAGTCTAGGACACCCTACACCCTAGACCAACATTTTTGGCTCCAAATTTAAATATGTTGGTGTCAATAATTTATTATTTTAATTTTTAATTTCAATTGGTAGCCATCAGTATTTGATTTTCGAGAAATTAGAATAATTGCATATAAATACCTAGTCATTTTATCATATCAAATCCAAAGAGAAATTATTGAGCAATTGAAGATCCTAAAATTAGTCAAAGGGTAGTCAAGGGAAGAATTATCAAGATTATTGCAACATTTTGTCGTTCAAGCATGATGTTAAGTTTTATGTGAGTTGTATTCATATTTTGCACACATTTTGTTTTTGAGCACTAACATTTGTAGGTCTTCAAATCAAATCAAAGCAAGCAACAATGAAGCCTTAAAGGTGATGAGCGTGAATTTAGTCCATCAAGGAGATCAAATTTGAGTGGTGAGTTGCAAAAAGTTGTCAATTCATTACTTATTTATCATTTATCCTCTATCCCTCAAAAGGATAAGCTCTTTTTTATCAACTTTGTCATCGTGTAGGTAGAAATACCAACACAAGGTTTGACTGAGGCAAGCCCCTATATGGCAAAACCCTTCCCTTCTTTTCGTGTGTGTAGGTTGCAGATTTGAGGTGAATTGGAGGATTGAAAGATATTTGTTCATTTATGCACTCAAACCCTACAAGTTGACAAGTGAAATCTATATTTTCTCAGCAATAGACGAAGTTTCGACAGTCAAACCTAGAGAAAAGAAACTACAAGTTGGTGTCTTGAGACCTGTATTTTCAGACTTGAGGAAGGGAGCACATAGTCTAGGACATCCTTACGTCCTAGATGAACAATAATCAACTCAAATTCAAATGCAAGGTGCATCTAGGTATCCGCCCTCCCCAATTTTGAATTGAAATTTATCTGTGTGCTTCCAGTTTGTCATAATTCATAACAATATGTTGCATCTTCATAGTTTACATAGTTACATCATTGCATCACATCAAAATCCAATCTCTAAGGCCTTCAAAGAATCAGATCCGAGGTTGATTGACTCGCCTTTTACGTTGCAAGTCAATTTCATATCCTTGTTGATTTAGATTCTCACATGTTTTTGGAAAAGGTTTGATTTTAGTGATCTACCCATTAGACCTAGAATCTCCTTTTCCAACAAAACAATACTTATATGTTCTTAATATTTATGACTTGCTATTTTTAATATGCTTTCAATTGTTCTATTTTGATATAATAAGAGCTTCAAGCCTATTGGTTGGTTAGATTGTATTAGGTATGTGATACTCATGTGAGCCCTATAAACTTGTTATTTTCTCATATGCTTTCCAATTTTAGTAGCTTTCATGTGTCCAAAGATGCTCTAATGCCTCTAAATGTGTATCTATACTATATTAATTGACTGATATAAGTTGTGATTTTGTTACCCTTTTTCTAATTGTTCAAATAACTAGTCATTTGTTACTTTGTAGACACTTTGTAATTTCTATTGATAAATGTTATGCACATTACTAAGAAAGAATAATCAAATTACTCAACAAATAGCTTGTATGATATTTTCTTAGATTCTTAATGTCCTTAGATTTAGTATTTGTTAAAATTAGATTAGATAATGTACAAGGTGCACACATATTTTATGAAAGACACTCTCTTATTTCAATAGAGTAACTTTAGTTTAATAGCGAGATATAATCGTTGGTAAGTATTCATCTATACTAGGTAGGTTGGTTGTAAAAGATTTACTAGAATGGTAAAACCTTTATGTATATCACATTTGTCTTTAAGGGGTAACAATATACATATACTCTCTTGCATATTATTTTGAGATTAATGAAACACTTTTTCCCACAAATATTGGATAGAATATTCAATCTATTTTCAAATTAAATTGATGTTTCAACAATGGTATTAAAGATAGGTTTGTGAAGTTTGTTGAGAGAATTGTTGTGTTGAATGTTTGCCAACCAAGAAATAAATACAAACATTATTGAGAGCATTGTAGAAGGAAGTGTTGTTATTGTTGGTTGTTAAATTGTTCATATCAAGAAGTACAAAGATGTTGAGAGTGGCATTGGATTATGTTATTAGATAATATTTTCTATCATGCTAGTCATAGAAATATATTGCTAAATGTGTTTTAGCTATTAATAAATGTACTTTAGTAGTGGAATTTGATCAATGGCACTTGAAATCTACCATAAATTTTTCTAAAAAGCATTAAACTACTAAGTAATGGTGTTGGAAGCATTAAATAATTGAGAAAAGGCTCTAGAATATGTTGATTGGTGTGAGACATTGAAATATATTTCATATCTGCTTTGCTTTAGTTGCCAAAGCATTAAAAAAAATATCAAATGACATTGAAAATAATGCAAAAGGTGATAAAAAATTCAAGGGTATGAAAATCTTTACAATTTTGTTTATTTATTTTTTATTTCATTTCTCTACCAAAATAAGATCATATAAAAAAAATAATGTTAGTCTCAAGCATGGACTTAGACTACTTGGTAAGTTGTTTGTTTATGAGTGGTCACAAGTTTGAAGAGGTCATAGGGTCAACTTTCACTCTTATTTTGTTTAAATTTGTAAGATGGTTAGTATGAGATGATATATTGAAAATATACGTGTATACATTTCTTTTTGGCTCTACATGAATGTTTAAGTGCAAAACCCTATAGAAGCATTTACTTGTGTTTTTTAAAATATGTGCAAAATTTGATAACTTCAAAATCTATTGTTTGGTAATGATCATTTTACAATTTCCAATTATGTTGATTGAAAGTGAATGATAGATAAATCACTCATTTTTAACAAGCTATGGGATGCTTTGAAACATCCAAATCCCATGTTGACTACTACCCAAGATACGTTGAATGCATTCAAGAGCCTTAGTATTAAACAAGTTTTCATGCACTTGAGACAGGTATGTTCACATTGAAAATTCTCCCCATGGCTATATTGCCTAGAAAACCTTGTTAGACTTACATGACAAAAAATCCTAAAAACAAGAGGACTTTATTCATATGAAATTGTTTACTTAGAAAATGGTGGGGATATGAGAGTACAATTTAAACTTAGAAATACTTCCTAAGAATATACTAAGGTTCGTTTTGGGTAATTTGATGACTTAATAGTTGCTATTGTTAAGAAAGGGCTTCCTAATTCTTTAAGGAACTTTGTTGAGATGCTTCATGTTTTTTATATCATTACAAGTATTACTTTTGATAAATTTGTTGAATTGTTTATTCAACATGACATCTCTCTACCTAAGAAAATATGAAAAAAAAGGAAGCTTATATATCTTAATCCAAATCCAATATGCTAGTACTCAGAATTTAGAATGACTAGAGATTTCATGGGAAGTAGATGTTAGAATTGAGTAGGAGGATACTATCAAACTTACAATAGTAATACTGTTATATAACCATCATTCTCCTAATAACACACATTATTGAAGAAGTCGTCAAACTAAAAAAAAAGTAAAGATAGATAAAAAAATCAATCATTAACAGCAAATGTATTTTTAATTTCAAGATATTCTAGACTACTTATAAAAGTGGCTTATATCAACTCTTTTCACAAAAGAATGTATTATAAGGAAATTTAAGAACACCTAAATCCATTATTTGTCAATATAAATTGAAATTTAAATATACCTAAATCTACTATTCCTATTGTAAATCCACTTTAAAACAGGGGAATTTGATGAGCTCCATTCACTATTCATTACGTAAATGCAAATTTACACCGAAATTTTAGACTTGTAAATTTATATCCACACCAAACAAGGGTTTACTGTTCAATGAACCATTTACAATGCGTTAAGATATTACAGACTAATTTTTAAAGAATCACCCACATATATCACTTTTTAATCTATCTTTTAAAAATCCTGTGTCAGTTTGTATTCTGGTTCCAAAAATTTGAACAGGAGAACAAAACATTTCACATCATTAATCATTTTAGTATTTTACACAGAAAAGGCTTCTGTATTTTACAAGCAGCAGAGACTGAGTACATTCTGGACTGCCATACAATAAAACCACTAGGTAAATCCATTGCAGATAAACAAATTCCAGACAGCAAAATCACAAAATCACCAGAAAATGTCCCAGACTGAAAAACAAAGGAAGCAGATTCCATTCAAGGAAATACAAATTAGCCCTCTCCCTTTCTGCAACCTAAATAAAAGGATATACAAAACAGGGCCGATCCCTACTGTAATTACAACAGTGCTTCAGTAAAAATACAGATAACCCTAATGCCAAACCCTGTCAGGCACTGAAAACAAAGAAATGAAAAGATATAAATGAGATTACCAGAGCCACAGCCTGCAAAGATGGGCGAGCCACAGCAAATGGGGAACTCATACTCTTAGTACTACTATCAGATCCATCGTCTGAACTGGGAGGAGTCTTGGTTGTCCCTCCTCTTGTTGGAGATTTTGTTGCAGGTGTAGATGACGGAGATTTTGTGCTAGGAGTCGATGAGGAAGATGCACGCGGAGATGAGGTCGATCCCGCCTTTGAAACATTTGAGAATTTAAACCCCTTTACTCCTTGACAGACAGTGCTGTTATCATTCCTGTTGTTGCATATTCCTCCTGTGGGATTGTCAATGGCCTGACAAAGAGCTGCAGAGAAAGCTACCATTAAGAAAACAATAATAAACTGCACTGAAGCAGAAGCCGCCTTGGTTGCCATCGTTACATCTGCAAATCAAACAGACGAAATCCCAGTTTTAGTTTTATGGAGAGATGGGTATCGAATGGCTGGTAGATGAAGATTCCCTAACTCCTTCACCTAATGAAATTTCAGTGTTGCAGAGTAAAACGCTTTCCTGACTTCTAAGCAAAGATAAGGTAAAAGCATTGCCCCAAAATTGTCGTCATTTTCTTGCATTCTCGAAAGCGTCCTCTAATTAAAACGCGTCTGCTTTCATTATTGATGAGTGTGCAGCTTTAAATTTAACAGTTATCGATGCCCGTCAAGAAAGTTTTCATGCCCATCGTTTGAAATGGACAATCTACTTTTTGAAATCGATCTATGTTTTGAAATCAACGGTTAAGGATTGAGAAGAAGAATAGAAATAAAAAATAGAAAAAATAAGTTTTTAAAAGTAAAAGGAATTTTTTTTTTATAAGATTGAAATAAAAAATAGAATTATATTTCATTAATATTTCAATTTTAAAAATATTTTTATTTTTATTTTAAAAATGATTTAATAATTTTAAAGTTTTTTTGTTAAAAAAACAAAAGTTGATAAGATTGAAATGAAAAATTATATTATATTTTATTAATATTAGTTTTACTTTTTATTTAATTATTTAATAACTTAATAAGTTTATTGTTTATTATTATTTTTATTAATATTTACATTTTGATATATTTTGATTTTGTATTTAGTTTATTTTATTTTAAATTTTAATTTAGATTTATGTTTTAAATTTATTTTAATTATTTGTGTCTTTTTATGAAATTATAAAAAATAATTAATAGTTATTAGAATTAATTTAATTTCTAATTAATTATCTTATTATAATTTTAATTATTGTATAATAATTATATTTTGAATTTTTATTTTAATTTATAAAAGAAAATAAATTTAGAACTTAAAGTCTAAATTGAAAGTTATAGAGAAACCAACTTTTGATCAATTGTTTTGTGCCAACAATTCAAAGATAGCACATGATCGTAAGGAGTTATGCCAAGGTAGCATGTTATTTGATTAAGGATGTGATAATTGACCTTTAAGACCTCTTTAGTGTACCCATTGCACACTTTAAGGAGGAAAATAGATAGAGAAAAAAGAGAGAGGAAGAGAGAAGGGAGAGGGAGGTAGAGATAAGATATAAAAAGGTAAAGGGAGAAAAAAGGATAGAAAGAGATATATATACATACATATATATATATATATATATATATATATATATATATATATATATATAAAGAGAGAGGTAGATAGGATTATATATGTGTGTAGAGGGAGAGATGGGAACAAAAAGAGAAAGAAATTGGGAACAAAAGAGAAATAGAGCTCTTTATATCTTTGTCTTCCTCTCTATCTCTATGTTTCTCATTATCTCTCAATCTCTCTCTTCCTCTCTATCCCCCATTTCTCTCTCAACGAAGGAAAATGGGGGAGATAGATAGGAGACCTAAAAATGGGATGTGAGATGAGGGACCTATGCCAAAAGCAAAAAGAGGTGTCAACCTAATCACAAATCCACTTTTTCCATGTTCATTAGGAAGAGGAATATTTTTTCTATGAATGTTTCTGGCTTAGATTGTGGTTGTAATTTTACTCCTTAGGCTTTCTGATTTCCTCATGATGGATCTAAGGAGTAAAATCTAAGCCAAAAACATTCATAGAAAAATCTATATGAATTGTAGAAATCTATTATCTCTAAGAAGAATAGTGCCACAAATGATTAGAATTGACTCACAACCCTCAAATGAATCAACAACAAATATATTTTTAATTTCAAGATATTCTAGACTACTTATAAAAGTGACTTATATTAACTCTTTTCACAAAATAATGTATGATAATAAAATTTAAGAACACCTAAATCCAATATTTGTCAATATAAATTGAAATACAAATATACCTAAATCTACTATTCCTATTGTAAATCCACTTAAAAATAATATAAATTGAAATACAAATATGCCTAAATCTATTATTCGTATTGTAAATCCACTTAAAAATAGGGGAATTTGATGAGCTCCATTCACTATTCATTACTTATGTAAATGCAAATTTATACCAAATTTTTGAACTCGTAAATGTGAATCCACACCAAACAAGGGTTTACAATGCAATCACATATATTACTTTTTAATTTTATCTTTTAAAAATCCTGTCAGTTTGTATTCTGGTTCCAAAAATTTCAACAGGAGAACGAAACATTTCACATCATTAATCATTTTACACAGAAAAAGGCTTCTGTATTTTACAAGCAGCACAGACAGAGTAAATTATGGATTGCCATACAGTAAAACCACTAGGTAAATCCATTACGGATAAACAAATTACAGACAGCAAAATCACCAAACCACCAGAAAATGTCCCAAACTGAAAAACAAAGGAAGCAGATTCCATTCAAGGAAATACAAATTAGCCCTCTCCCTTTCTGCAACCTAAATAAACGTATATACAAAACAGGGGCCGAACCCTAATGTAATTACAACAGTGCTTCAGTAAAAATACAGATAACCCTAATGCCAAACCCTTTCAAGCACTGAAAACAAAGAAAAGAAATAGTATAAATGAGATTACCAGAGCCACAGCCTGCAAAGATGGGCGAGCCACAACAAATGGGGAACCCATACTCTTAGTACTATCATCAGATCCATCGTCTGAACTGGGTGGAGTCTTGGTTGTCCCTCCTCTTGTTGGAGATTTTGTTGCAGGCGTAGATGACGGAGATTTTGTTACAGGTGTAGATGATGGAGATTTTGTGGTAGGAGTAGATGAGGAAGATGCACGCGGAGATGAGGTCGATCCCGCCTTTGAAACATTTGAGAATTTAAGCCCCTTTACTCCTTGACAGACAATGCTGTTATCATTCCTGTTGTTGCATATTCCTCCTGTGGGATTGTCAATAGCCTGACAATAAACTGCAGAGAAAGCTACCATTAAGAAAACAATAATAAACTGCAGTGAAGCAGAAGCCGCCATGGTTGCCATCGTTACATCTGCAAATCAAACAGATAAAATCCCAGATTTAGGTTTATGGAGAGATGGGTATTGAATGACTGGTAGATGAAGATTCCCTAACTCGTTAGCCTAATGAAATTTTTGTGTTTCACGCAGTAATACGCTTTCCCGATTTCTATGTAAAGATAAAGAAAAAGCAATGCCCCAAAGTAGTAGTCATTTTCTTGCATTCTCGACCAGAGGCAGCTACGGAGAAGAGTCCTCTAATTAAAAGACGTCTGCTTTCATTATTGATTAGTATGCAGCTTGAAACGCGTTTGCTTTCATTATTGATTAGTATGCAGCTTGCCCGTCAAGAAAGCCTTTTATGTATATTGGTTACAAGGCAAAAAGGAATTTTTTTATATGAAGTGGGTGATTTGCAACGGTCGAAAATTATAGAGAATGGGTCTAGATGATTGAAATGATCTCAGCCGTCAAAAATTTTAAAATATTAAAAATATAATATATAATTAGAGAATGTGGTTCTTAACTGGTTGTGGTTTAGGTTATACCATACTGCATATTGGCACATTTTTTGTGAGTCTCACGCTTCCCAACCCTCTCAACACCTCTCCTTTATATCCAAGTCTGCTATCTCATTTTTCACTTCTCTCTTTCTGCTTTTCATCCTGATGATGGATCATGGAGTATGATCCGAAACGTAGATGTAAAAAAAATGCACACAGTTAATCCAGAAATCTCAAAGAATGAAAACTGCATTCTTATCTAATTTTAGTTTTAAAACTTTTTAAATTTAGATTTTTAGATATCTTTCAATTATAACATATATAAATAATAAATATAATGTATAAATAATTAATTATATATTTAAAAATTTTAAAATATTTTTTTATTTTTAATAGTTTTTTTATATACTAAAATGATGTGTCAAACCCCAAAATACATATTCAAAATGATCAAACGTCTATAAATTTTCGACAAAATTTCAGACAAAAACAAAAAATTTCTCCAATGAGTTCCCACAATTTCTTTGAGTATCATGATGTTCCCTGTTACCTTTTGCATCCTCGCCTCGCTGTCTTCCCCGACACTCCACACCACAAAGGGCACCCATGATCCATTGTCATGCATAGTGAGTTGTGGCCAGACACCTTCCACAAGCCTTAGACCCCAACCCGTCACCATCATCTCCAAATACCACTCCATTTCTTCCTACCAGCACGCCTTAACCACCCTCCTCATTAGCCACCTCACCATCTAGACTTCCTCCCTCACCTCTAATCACCAAGGCAAAAACATGGAGGAGATATCATTGTTAATGTGATAACCATGTACTTGGAGGCCAAGAATTTGTAACCTAGAATAGTCTTGATGGCATCCCACGCCTCCATCTCTATCGTCGTAAACAACTTCCTCAACCTATGCTCTGTATTTTTACCTCTAAATGCTATTTGTCTCTCCTTGGAATTCAAGCGAATGGTTAGCTCCATTTCTTTATGCCATTAAGGCCCAGGCTTCGCCCTCCCTTATAGCCCTTTTATCGTCAATCTTTATTTTGCATTTACACGCTCTGCCACCTCCATTACACCATCATCCTCTTAGGCCTTGCCTTGGCCATCTAATGCATGTGGGTAGGACTACGAATCTCCATTGAAGGTCTTGTATGGATTTACCATCACTACAATCGCTTCTTTTGATAGCCTATCTGGCTCCCCGTTACCTTCACAGTAAATATGGAAGATTTTGAAGTTCTTCAGCTTGCCAAAGCATTCCCAAATTCGGAGAATGAATTTCTGGATCCTCCAATTGGGTGTCTCCTTTCTTCTAGTCACGTTTATTATTATCTATGAGTCCCCTTCCAGATGGAGTTTCTTGAAACCCATACTCTTACATAAATTTGTGCCTACCCATGTCGCTTGTATCTTTGCTTCATTGTTTGCGCCATTTGGAAGTTTCCTTGCCACCTCCATAAGAACTCTACCTAAGTGGTCTCTTAGGATACCCCTGGCCTTGAGGGTCTCTTGTTACCACTCGATGCTCCATCGAAATTAGCCTTAACCCATCCTTTGTCAGGTGGTTTCCATTTAACATCGAACCTTGGATTGGAAGGATTATCACAACAATTCCCATAAATGGAGTTTTATTATTAATATTTTAATAAATATTGTATTATAATATATAAATAATAAATTATCTAACAAAATTTAAAATTTAATTTAAATTTATTTTAAAAAATAACATAAACTTTTGTTTTGGCAAAAGGCATTTAGCCTATATATTATATTATATAGTAGAAATATACAATAGTAGGAAGGTTGTTGCCTATTGATTACAAAAATTGCTAGGACCAAAGAACACTGGCTCATATGAGAAGTTTTAGCATAACAACTAGAAGAAGCAGCTAGATCTATATTACATAATTACAAGAATCTACAAGTATCTTCATAAAAAAATCTACCATATTATCATAGCTTTTCAAACCAAATCACCATTTGCCACAAAACTCTCATCTTGGAACTCTTGAGATGAATCATCATCATGGACTGAGGCAAGCAACAAAGGAGGAGCATTTACATTGTGGTGCCTACGATGAGAGTGGAGAAAAGAAATGGAAAAATATTTGTCCTTTATTCCATTTACTAGCTAATTACCAATTTCTTCATAATGTATATCCAAAACCTTGTATAGATTTCTAGCACAGTTCATCTGCAGAGCTTGTTTAATGGCATCATAAACAGCCACAAACACTCTTGTATGTTTCAAGTAGCTTTTTTGAAATAATCTGCCAACCCAACCCTTCCCCTTATCAAAACTTCATACATTTGTACATTGCAAATACATATTATATTAACTTAGATGTTTAGATTTATTTTAGTTATAACACATATAAATAATAAATATAATGTATAAATAGTTAATTATATATTTAAAACTTTTTAAATATATATTTTTTTTTTTAAATTTTAATAATTTTTATAGTATAATAAATATAATATGTAAATAATAAATTACACATTTAAATATTATAAAATTTTAATTTTAATTTATTTTAATATAATATATATATATATATATATATATATATGAAAAATGTAATAATATTAATAACTAGCAATCACACCTTGGTGTGCAATGGGTACACTAAAGAAGTGTGGAAGGTCAATTAGGGAATTTTTTGGTCTATTTTTTACATACATTTGTGTAGTATGCATGAGGTCAATTGGTAGGCCATTTAGAAAATAATGTTGTTTGTGAAACAAAGGTCTTAATGGAGAAGTGATAGCTTCAAATCAACTATGCATCTGCTTATATGGATCTAAACACAACTATAACAAAACCTCTAAATCAAGAAGATAATAAGGCTCCATTACCAATAGGCTCGTGTTATATTTTCAATAGGGAGAGAGGGAGAGAGAGGAGAGAGAGGGAGATATGGGGATAGAAAGAGAGAGATATAGAGAGAGAGAGAGAGAGAGAGAGAGAGAGAGAGAGAGAGGTGATGAGATAGATATAGAGAGGTAGTTAAAGATAGAGATGGAGATGGAGATGGAGGAGAGGGATATGGAGAGAAGGAGAGGGAGAGATAAAGAGAGAGGACAAAGAGATAGATAGAGATGGAAGAGATAAATATATAGAGAGGGAGAGAGAGGGAGAAAATGAGAGAGGGATCTAGAGAAATGAAAGATAGAGATAGGAAGTTATATATAGAGAGGGGTAGAGAGAGAAATATATAGGGGTAGAGAGAGATGGATAGCTAATGAGATAGAGAGAGGGAGATATGTAAGAATTTAAATATGGAAAGACAGAGATAGAGATAGAGATAGAGATAGGGAGGGAGAAACAAGGATTGTGTGTGTTTGTATGAGTAAGAGAGAGATATGTAGAGAGATAGAGAGGGAGATATATATTTATAAATAGATAGAGAGGGGGGAGAGAAATAGAGATAGGAGAGAGAAGTAGAGATACATAGAAAGAGGAAGTGATAGGTAGAGGGAGAGAGGGAGAGATAGGGATATAAAGGAGAGATAGATAAATATAACTTGAGAAAGATAGAGAGGGTGAGAGAGATAGAGACAAAGACAAAGACAAAGATAGATAAATATATAAAGGGAGAGATGGAAGGGTGATCCCACAAAACTGGTTTACAATTCTCTTGAGGAAGCAAAATTGCAAAAAATTCTCCCATAATTTTTTTTTGGGTTTTGGGGGGTTTGAGCGAACTTAGGGTCCTAACGAACCCAATAAGGGTTCGCTCAAACCTCTCTTTGAGCGAACCCTATTAAATGTTGGGTCCCACATATTTCTCATTTCTCAAAATAAAAAACAATGAGAAACTTTGTAGAAAGGAGGGTTCGCTCGAACCTAGGTTCATTCGAACCCCCTTTTCCCCCCTTCTCCCCCTATAGCACCAAAAATATCCAAAAAATTTCCCTTCGAAGCTCAAGTTGAAGATGAAAATGGAGGAGACTTCATAGACCCAACTAGATGATGGTAGTCCTCAGAACGATCTATCTAACGAATATCATTTTAATTTGTTTTGGTTTTATTATGTATTTGTTTTTTTAGTTTGATTAAACATAGGTTTTTCACTGAAAATCAAGCTCTTTGTTCTGCACATGTGGAAAAGCAGCAGATTATCAAAATAAAATTCTAAAAAATATGTGTAGACTAGGTATTGATGTCCTTGATCCAATAAAAAAAGAAAGAATTTTGATACATACAAAAAAAGATATGTTGTATACGGTCTACCTATGTCTGGATTGTAATTGGTTTGACTTCGAAACTTGATTAAGATTAAGGAAAAAAAATTCAATAAAACACTATGAAACCAAATGAAAGGATTAGATATCATAGTTACAAATCTAAATTAAAAAAAAAAGAATTTTATCCTTCATAGAAAAAAGTTATGTTGTATACGATGAGCATCACTCCTTAAAAGTGTTGTATACGATGAGCATCACTCCTTAAAAATGGTGTTTATTGATAAAAAAAATAGTTTTCAAATGAAATGGAAAAAGAAGTGCAATTTGATTCCAAAATTTGAAAAAAATGTATATTTAGAATCTACAAACAAAATGTCACAAATCACTAGTTTGCATCATCTTCAAATTCCTCACGGTTTAGCCGCTATAGGTGCCCGAAAGTGAATATTTAGTTAGAAAAAATCAATTCAGTATCCAGTTTGGCCAAAAATTATAAACCAATATTGTGGGATCAATTTAGGAGAAGAAAAGGGAGAGGGTGATATGGAGATAGAAAGAGGGAGACAATGAAAGAGGGGGAGATGGAGAGAGAAATATAAAGATATAGGAAGTGGTATATAGATCTAGAGGTAGAGAGAGGGATATATATATATAGAGAGAGAGAGAGTAGGAGATATCAAGTGAGAGATGGAGTAAATAAGAGAGAGATAGAGATACTGAGATATAAATAGACAGGGAGAGGGAGAGATGGAAGATAGAAATAAAGGGGGCAAGAGTGAGAGATAAAGGAGGTGATAGAGATAATTAATAGAGAGAGGGATAGAGATAGAGATAGAGATAGAGATAGAGATAGAGATAGGGAGGGAGAATAATGAGTGTGTGAGAAAGAGTGAAAAAGATATAGAGATAGATATAGGGAAGGAGAAACAAGGAGTGTGTGTGTTTGAGTGAGATATACTGAGATAGATATAGAGAGGGAGAGATAAATATAAATAGATAGAGAGGGAGGGAGAGAGGGAGAGAAATAGAGAGAGGATAGAGAAGTTGAGAGATATAAAAAGAGAGAGTGATAGGGAAAGACAAAGAGATGGATAGAAAGAGGGATATATATAGTGGGAAAGATAGAGGGAAAAGAGAGAAAGATATGTAAGGAGAGGTAAGGAGATAGAGATAGGGAGAGATAGAGAGGAAGATAGAGATGGAGATGGAGATGGAAATGGAAATGGAGAGAGAGAGAGAGATAAAAAGAGGGGGAGACAGAGAGAGAAAGATAATGAGAGAGGGAGAGATGGAGGGATAGAAAGATAGAGATAGGAAGTTATATAGAGAGGTAGAGAGAGGGAGACATATATAGAGAGAGGTAGGGAGAGGTGCATATGGGGAGATATATAGAGATATATGGGAGCATAAAGAGAGAAATCTCTTTATATCTCTGTCTCACTCTCTATCTTTATATTTTTTAATATTTCTCAATCTCTATCTTTCTCTCTTTCTCCCCTATTTCTCTATATTTGTCTTCCCTTCTCTCTTCCTCTATCTATCTTTCAATCATTTCTTCTCTTTGTTTATTTCCCTCTCCCTATATTTCTCCCCTTACTAGATTTTGCTATCCCTATTTTCTCCCCTCTCTCTCCCCATTTCCATCTTTATCTCTTGATCTCTCTACCTCTCTATATATATTTATCTCCTATTTCTCTTTATCTCTCTATCTCTCCATATCTCTTTATGTGACTATATCTATCTATGTCTTTCCTCTCTTTTCCTCTCTCTCTTTCTTTATCTCTCTTCCTATCTCTATCTCTTTGTCTCTCCAAATTATTTCTTTATATCTATACCTCTAATTTTGTATCTCTACCTCTATTTTTATCGCTTGTATCTCTCTCTCTCTCTCTCTTTATTTTCTCTCTCTATCTATTTTCCTCCCAAGTGTGCAATGGGTACACTGAAGAGGTTTTAAAGGTGAAAATTATTATATCCTTAATCAAATGACATGCTACCTTGAGCATAAATCCCTAGGCACGTGTTATCCTTGAATTGTTGGCATGAAACGACTAATCAAAAATTACCTTTTCTCTCTCTCACTCTATAAATTTTAATTTATATTTTATGTTTGAAATTCATTTTATTATATAAATTATAACAAAAATCTAGAATATAGTATTCTACGGGTATGTGCAGGATCATCATGGAAAAAATAGGCCCTTAAGTGTCGAAAAATTCAAAAAATAGAGTTAGGCAACTTGACATAAAAATTTGAATAAATTATCTATATTATTTCAAAATATGTAAGAATAGAATTTGTAGCAAATTGAATGTAGTTTCTAAACTACTAGGTTTTTTTTTTTTTTAATCTATTTTGGTGAAAATTTGAAATTTCAATGCGAGGAATTCGAGGAAAAATAAAAGTAGGTGTTTGTCTAACCAACCTAACCACAATAAAATGATAATATTTTTTATAAGATTTTAGATATAAGTAGAGGACTCATGTCAGATGTGATGCATTTTTGTAATTTTTTTTCCAAGTAAATAATTAATTATGAATTTTTTATTACAACTTTTAAAAATATAAAAACTCATATGTTTGACCACCTTAACTTCGTCAAAATTTCATGAATTTTTTTTTTTTTAATCCTATAGTATAGGAAGCATAGAATGTGACACATGTTTCAAATTCAAAAAATGTGATAGCGTTTGAAAGCTATAGATGTTTTTCAATCAACCTATCAATTAGGACTTTAGTCGTAAATCAAATAGAAAATAAATAATAATTATTTATTAAATTCAAAGTAAAGCATAATTTATATTGGTGGAAAGCTGAAAATATTCTTTAAAAACCTTTTTCATTTCATCAATTTTGGGTAAAAAAAAGGTCATCAGCCACATACCCTACACATACCCATCATAGTGCCACTTTTTGGGCCATCATGATCATGCACATACCCCTACAATAATTTCATAAAAATGCATAAATAATAATAAAAAAAATTCAAGCTTAAATCTAAATTAAAAACTAAAATAAAATAAACTAAATGGAAAGTCAAAATATATCAAAATCCAAATATTAATAAATATAATAATTTTAAAAAAATAATAACAAATAATAAATTTATTAAGTTAATAAATGATTAAATAAAAAAGTAAAACTATTTTTTTAATTTATTAGAATTGAAATATTAATAAAATATGTACTTAAAAAATATAATTAATATATTACAAATAATATTAACAAATAAAAAATTATTATAAAATACTCTTAGATAAATTAAACTTTAAAAACTAAAATTAAAATAAACTATATTAAAATTGTTAAAAGTAAAATTTTAACTTTTATATTAAAAATTATAAATAACACCAAACTTAAAAAGTGAAAAATAAATTGAAACCTATTCAAAAGATAAAAAATTATTTGTAATTTATTGATTATTATTATTATTATTATTATTATTATTTAATCAAAAGCGAACAAACCACTATAATATTTTATTTATATTTAATAATTACAAAACCCTTATTCAAAGGACATACTGACAGGAAAGAATTAGGAAGAAAACCTCTGATTATGGTCCGATAAGTTACATAATTTGAGCATAAACCCAAATATTTTCATCATTACATCTTTTTACATTATATATCATCTTTTTGAGATTGATATATCTACCTTTCATATCACTACAATACATTGATACAACAATATTACATATTTGCATTCCCCCTAAAGCTTCATAGGCTTCATTTCTAGCCACCATCCGCTCCTTAGGCCTGTTAACATTAAAACAAAATTTCATCAAACTTAACAAAATTGAATCAAAATTTACCATGTGTTCTGCCTTTACTAATTTTCAACTTCCATCATATCAAACTGGTCATATATCCTCTATCGTTTTGATTGAATATCATCTTGCCAAACAACACCTGCAAACAATGCATTCCATAAAAGATGACATCCTGAGACATTCTGGAAAATGATTCACTTGTTCTGTGTATGCTTCCTCATTTCAGAGGGCCCGAGAGGATGGTTTAACAATGGCAGCGGGCAAAGAGGATGTCGATAACATTGTAGAAAGAGGCTTTTGACTACCAATTGCAATTGCTTTTGAAGCTTCTTAATTTTTTTTTTCACCAGATCACTTTACGTATAACAGGCATTCTGTCAGACAATACATGCTCACGCCATGAGACATCATCTTTGGTTCACAACCTTCAAACAAATCCATTTTCCACATTTTTTAATCATCACCTCTTCGAACAGTTCACCTGCTTTGCATTTCATTCTATGCTTTCACATTTTTCATATATTCTGTGCAATCAATGCATTCCATGAGAAGATATCCCTGAAGCATTCATTTGGCATGAGAGGCGGGAGTGGGTCTGATCCCGACATTAGAACCTTCAACATTAATATATATATATATATATATGAAACTTATTATTTATCTAAAAATTTAAGTTTAAAAAGTTTAAAAGAAAGAAAAAATTATTATTGTATCTTTTCTTAATTTAAAACTAAGACTAGAATGTTGTTTTTTCTTTAATTATATATTATATTTTTTAATATTTTAAAAAATTTGACCGTTGACATCATTTCAATAGTCTTGCATCCTTCTCTACAATTTTCAACCATTGCTTTTCAAAATCAATTCATTCACTTCATATAAGGAACACCTTCATTGTAATTAACTTTTTAAAATATATATAGATATATAAGTTTTTAATAAATATAATTAATTTTTTCAAAAAAAATTTTAAAAAAATTATGAATTGACTTTTTATTTTTTTAATATATTTCATTTTATTTTAACTTTTTACGTTTTTGTTACTTGTAATTTTTAATATAAAAGATAAATTTAAGCTTTAACAATTTTAATATAATTTATTTTTATTTTCAATATTTTATTTGAATTAGGTTTTTATTTTTAGCACTTGCCATTGGCATAGTACTATTGTAATGAGTTTAGCTTTTACTATTGTAATGAGTTTGGCTTTTTTTAGTTAACTAGTTATTATTAATAATTTAGTTTTCAACCAATCAAAAACAATAATTTAAAAAAAATAAAATAAAATTCAATTTTGTAAAGTTAAATTGTAAAATATTTAGCTTTATAAATTATAAAAATTATTTTTTGTGCATATGATTGGTTAAAAAGTTATGTGTGTTATTGACATTTGTAGGAAAACAAGGTAAAATTTTTAATGATTTTTCATTTTTTTCTTTATAAAGTCATTTCATTAAATCTTTCCAAAATAACATTTTAAGAATGATTTTTTTATGTATATAATTGTTATTTTTTATTAAAGAAAATCTTACAAAAATCAATCAACTATTTTATAGAGATTTGGATTCACACTATTAAAATAAAAAAATAAAATAAATGTATTATTCTTTCCATTAGAATAATATCTTTGTTATCTATGTTTTTAATATTTTATGCTATAATTTGATTAGTGTATTTCTTTTTTCATTAATAAGTTTTTTCGCCATGTATATTTTTTATATTAATATATAAATAGGTTCTACAAAAAAAATTATAACCTATTTTAATGTAGGTAATACCTTAATTATATTATATATTTATATTAATATATATTATAGGTTATTTTATTTTGTAGGTTCTCACTTTAAAATATATTTATATATATTATATAAATTATTATGACTTTAAAAGTTAGTGATTAAAATTAGGTTTATAGTTATGAATAGTGTTACCCATCATAGTTGGGGTTAGAGATAGGTCTAGGATTAGGATAATGGTTTTGAATTTATTGTTAGGGTTAGAGTTAGTGTTAGGGTTAGGGTTAGGTCATGCAAATAACTAATTAACAATACTAAAACACTATAATTAACAAAACTTACATTTATTTTTTATCAAATAAAAAATAATAATAATTACTTAAGACAAGTACTAGCCACTACATGACACTTGTTAAAATTTAATTTAATTTTAATATAATTTACTTTTATAATAATTTTTATTTGTTAACATTGTTTGTAATATATTAATTATATTTTGTAAGTATATATTTTATTAATATTTCAATTCTAATAAATTAAAATTTAGTTTTACTTTTTAATTTAATCATTTAACTTAAAAAGTTTATTATTTATTATATATTATTATTATTTATTTTAAACTATAATGTTTATTATTATTTGGATTATTGATATATTTTAACTTTGCATTTAGTTTATTCTATTTTAATTTTCAATTTAGATTTAAATTTAAAATTTATTTTTATTATTTATGTCTTTAGATGAAATTACAAATAATAATTAAAAATTATTAAAACTAATTTAGTTTATAATTATTTTTCTAATTAAAGTTTAACTATTGTAGAATAATTCTATTTTAAATTTTTTATTTTAATTTATATAATAAAATAAATTTCAAACTTAAAATGTAAATTAAAAGTTATAGAGTGAGAGAGAGAAGCTAACTTTTGATTAGTCATTTCGTGCTATCAATCCAAGGATATCACATGTCCACAAGGAGTTATGCTTAGGGTAGCATGATTAAGGCTATGATAATTCATATTTAAAACCTCTTTAGTATACCCATTTCACACTTAAGGAGGGAAATAGATAGAGAGAGAAAGAGAGAAAATATAGAGGAAGAGAGAAGGGAGAGGGAGATAGAGATAATATATAGAGGCAAAGAGAGAAAATATAGAGGAAGAGAGAAGGGGAGACAAATATAGATAGAAATAGGGGGGAGAGAGAAAGAGCTAGAGATTGAGAGATAATGAGAAACATATAGATAGAGGGAGATATAAATATAAAGATATCTCTCTTTCTCTTCCCATATCTCTCTCTCTCTATATATATCTCCTCATTTGTACCTCTATTTCTCTCTCTATACATATATATCCCTATCTCTACCTATCTCTATATATAACTTCCTATCTCTATATTTCTATAATTCCATCTCTCCCTCTCTCATTATCATTCTCTCACTCTCTCTTTGTCACTCCCTCTTTCTATCTCTATTTCTCTCTCCCTCTCCATCTTTATTTTTCAGATCTCTATCTCTATCTACCTCTCTATCTCTCTCTCCCCTGTCTCCATCTCCTTATCTCTCCCTACATATCTCTCTCTTTTCCCTCTCTCTTTCCCACTATATATATCTCTCAATCTCCCCCTCTTTCTATCCCTATCTCCCCCTCTCTCCCTCTCTCTCGATCACTCTCTCTATTTATATATCTACTTCTCCTTTATCCTCTCTCAATATTTATCCCTCTCTCTCCCTCCCTCTATATCTATTTATATATAGCTATCTCAATTTATCTATATCTCAATATCTCTCTCACTCACACACATACACTCCTTATTTCTTTGATCATATCCCTATCTCTATAACTCTCTCTCTCTCTCTCTCAAACAAACACTCCTTGTTTCTCTCTCTCTCTCTATCTCTCTATATGTCCCCCTCTCTATATCTATCTCCACCTCTCTCTATTACTTGCCCTATCACTTTTTTTTTCACTCTTTCCTCCTCTATCTCTATCTTCCTATCTCTCCCTATCCCTCACTATCTATATCTCATTATCTCTATCTCTCTCTTATGCACTCCATCCCTCCATCTCTCCTACTCGAGCTCTCTGATCTAGGAAAATAATTTCATATCAAGTTCTACTTTTTTATTAAAATATAGTGTTAGGTGTTTAATCAAATGTTAGTATTTTTTTTATTTAAGTCTGGACAAATAAATTGAAATAAATTTCATGTTTCATTTGTTTTACTCAATTCCAAGTACCTAATTAAGGGTTTGAATACTTAATTTGTAAACTTGGGTTTGCATAGGATGAGGTAGGTAGTTAGGGATGATGTTTCACTTTGAAAAACATAAAATTAGTTTTATGTCATTCTAGAGAGAAAAGAAATGGTGTTTTTATTTGTAGGTATGTTGGCAGGGTGTTACTAGTGTTCTAGACCTCCATTTTTGCAAATTAAGTAAAATTTGAAGTTATTGGTTTAATTTTCTTGTTTTTGGAGTTGTTAAAGGTCTATAAAAACCTAATTCACATGGTTGGAGGTATTGAAAGTGGGTATTAAATTAGAAAAAATCACTCATTTCCCTATCAAAACCTTGCCTAGGGTTTTAAAAAATAAATTTGAGTTTTGGGAGAAATATGCCTACCCAATCGATAAGTAGGTTTGTGACAACCTACTTAAAGTTTTCAATATTTTTTGTACCATTTTTGCATATGTGAGTGCATTATTTCAAAAAAAATAGTTTTAGAAACTAAGGGCTAATGAGGACTAGTAACAATCCATTTTGAAAGGTTTTTGTTTTATATTGGAGGATTAAATTATAAGAATTGTACTATATCCATAAAGGGTATCTAAAAGTGTGTTTATATTCCCAATAATCTCCATTAAAATTGTTTTCCTATCAAAATTGTTCAAAAATAAGGCTACTAAGAAGAGACAATTTATTAAACAAGTTATTGATCAATGTAATTTTTTTGTAATTCCTTTCCCTTTGCATCAATTTGGTACCAAAGTAGGTTTGATACCTAAAAGAGATAACAAATACTTGACTGCACGTGTTGGTAAGTTGCATTGAGAAGTCAAAGTTCCACTTAGAAGAGGAATGAAAGGAGGTGTCTAGATGAGAGATGTCATTCTTAAAGAAATAAGAAATCTAAGAGTGACTTTGGATGTTAGACTCACAATAGTAGAGGAACATTAGAGAAGAAGAGTCATCATCAAAGATGCAAGTGACAAAGAGGAAGAACCATAAGCACCTAGAAAAGAATAAGAAGAGGAGGTTAAAGAGCTTGTACATGGAGAGATCGAGAGATTGCTCAAGGTAATCATGGGGCAAGGGTCCAAAAAAAGGTAGAGACACCTACCTATGTAGGTGAAATAAAGGGATTTGGGTGCTTTCTATTCAAATGGGGGTTCATCAATAATTTACTATAAATAGAAAGGAAAAAACGAGGTATAATACACCTATCTCCCTCTATATCATTAGGAAAAAGAGATCCATTAAGCCAAGGTTGAGTTTTATCCCTTAGGTGAGTCAACCTCGAAGGAGATCTTGATGTTTTCCTTATGATCTAGGACGAGGAAGATCTGTTAAAACAACACTTTTGGGAGAAAGACTAAAAATAGTAAATAAACCCAAAATTGCAATGTAACACATGAAATCATAAGATTAAGCCTTAATCTAATGGAACCTAGAACTTTCAGAGAGATCTAAGAAGGATAAGTATTTTTGCACCTTTCACCAAAATGTTGTTGCTGAGTGTCCTCTGGGCCTCATTCACCTTAGGGTGAATGGGTTTTTGTAGGGCTTTCTAAAATAAATTTTTGGGTCCTCTGGTCTTATGTCTATACTCTTGAATTCCTCATATTTCATAGTCAGAAATTCAGAAATAATTTTTGAAAGTGAGTTTTCGTGGCTTGATGACAACTTTGACAACTTTTCCAATTTTGCTCCTTTTATAGATATTGAATCCTTCTTCAACCTAAGATTTTCAAAACACACAAGTGGGAAAATTTATTGGTTTTGGTGAATGGGGGGTTTCCTTGTTCAAAATCCATTTTGGTAATTAAACCTTGAATTGAAATAAAGAAACATGAAAGGAAAGATTAATGAACAAGTGATATGTTGCAACTCACCAAACCCTTGATTTGAAACCCTTGAAGGACTGCAAATTAGTAGATCTCTCCAAGGTATTGATCTTGCATGAATGGCTTGATTGATGATGTGATCTTGATGCCTAAAATTTGACTTGAATGCTTGAAACCTAAATCACAATGTTAGCTCCAAAAACATGCATGATGCTTGATAAATTTGACATGATGCTTGAGATCTTGAATGCTATAAAAAATGACTGAGAAATGTGCTATTGAACACCTTTGACAGTAATATTTGCTATACTTTTTTCTCTCATGAATTTATGAGGATTTGAATTGATAAAAAGACCTTGCTTTTATAAACAATTTTCTAATTTCCCAAAAAATAAGCATTACAAGCCAACACTTAAATCTTGAATTTAGGACCTTAATATGCCACCAAAAACATGTTTAAAATTTGAATTTGTGATCTTAAAGGGGACCCATTTTCCCAAGGGTGAATGGGTCCTGACCTAAATAATAAATGCATCAATTAAATCATAATTCCCCTTTCGGAAATTGCAATTAATTAGGCTTGTAAATGCAAAATTTAGGAAATTAGAGGCTTAATTAAGTCCATTTAATTAAGGGACCCAAACATAGTGTGAAAATGTAAAGGAGTACATTTTCTGACACTACATTTAGCCCCCACTTTAGTGAGAGGATGATCCCTAGCTGAAACTCACACTAAAGTAGTCAAACAAGCATCAAGAGAGGTCTAATTGTACAAGTGTTGGAAAGATAAGACAACAAAGGTTAAGGAGGATGATCAAGCCCCCAAGATCTAAGATCTCATGGAAAACCAACAAAGGCACAAAGAGACACATGCCTATGTTAAATATGTAGTAGCAAGACAAGATACACAAGCATACAATATGAACATTAGAGAAGAGAGAGAGAGGGGAGGAGTGGATCAAGCCTCGAATATTTCTCCAACTGGTATGGATCAAGCCTTACCTATTTATCTAAAACATTTACAAGTGGAAACCTATTTTCCATTATTCAAACCAAAATGCACTCACACGGGCTAGTGAAAAATTCGCTATCCACTAGGTGACCCCTGACAAGATGTCATTAGGTCCTAACACTTTAGTGAATAAAAACATCAATATATCAACTAGGAATTTTCCAACGACTTTATGCAATAGAAGACATCTCAACTTCTCTCTCTCAAGTTTCCTAAACACTAACCAACTAAATAAAAGTTCTAAGCTAAAGGGCCTCTAATCTTGAAAGCAACAAATCATCTATCTAGAAAGTGGAAAATAATTCAACCCAGAAAGCAGAAAACTATAAATCTGAAAAGCATCACCACTAAGCTAGAAAGCATGGAAATGATTAACCTAAAGAATGCATAAACTGTTGAAGAAATAAAACATGTAAATAAATTAGGAAACATTTATCTAATTTAAAAGATAACAACTCCACTGCTAACATAAAGCAGTTTAATAGAATCAACTGAAGAAAGGAGCTCTGGACATTCAAATGTTAAGTTTAGAAACTATGGACTTAGCTATAACCTGCAGGCTTGACATTGACAACATAACATATACTCATGAAGATGGATTACAACTTCAACTGTTATCCACTAAAATAAAATGCAGAATAAGAAATAGAATACTTATCTATCTATCTAGAACCCTCGGGTGGCCAGCTCTCGGGTGTGTCTACAGCTAACTCAGATCACATGCACTAGAATTTCTCTAAGTTACTTCATTCCAAAGACTTTTTTCATATTACAAAGTGATTCAAAGAGTGGCGGGAAAACTCATATTCATATGGTATTTTTTACTCAAAGGATAGATTGGAAACATAATGATAATTTTCTTCTCTATTCATCATTTGTAATAGTTACATATTTATATGAAAAACAACTAACAAAAATCCTATTTTCTAGTTGATAGAGTCTTTTTAACAGATTGTCAATAATAGAGGGAATTTAAAGCCCATGATATACAATATTAAAGAGGCTCACATGAGCCATAAAGTTTTTGAAACTGAAAAATAACAAAATTATAAAGGCTCTGACCAAAACGTGTGCTCCTAGAATTATGGTGCCCACTCGCTTCTTTTCAAACGTATGAAGATCTGCGTTCATTTCCCTTTTGACTAGAATGGTGATTGGAAGTGGAGTTGACCTAAAAAATACTCAAAGACTAAACCATTAAATCAACATAAGTAAGCTTAATTTTCCTAACTTCAAGAAGTAAAGTTTTCATGCTTATTCATAGAAAGAGAGCAATTATTTTTCCTAAAGGTAATCAATTGGAAAGGTAATTTGGACTGAAAGGTTTAGATTTGCATATTGAGCCCATTATGTTGATGAGGTTATTTTTACCCCATCATTTCCTCCCCTTCCCAAGTCTGAGCAGGTCCTCCTGCTCTCTAGTGTGTCCCCTATCCATCATTCCTCCTATTCATTTCCTCATACTTGGCACTGAGATCATATGCATCATCTGCCTCTATGTCCAATGTCTTTGGGTTCCTTAAGAATCCTTGATGAAAAGTGACTCTTTGTTTCCACCTGGCAAAGTTTTCCTCACTTTGGTCCAAATTGGTATATACTGAAGGAGGTGGTGAAAGAATTAAGGGAGGTCAGTACCTCATAACAATCCAGTTAATCTTTAATTCTTCAAGATTTTTGGCCAAAGCTACTGCTCTTCTGTAGGACCATCTAATATTAAGAGGTGAAATTATTTCCCTCTTCTTGAGATGCATACGAAAAGGGGTATACCTCTCTTCACATGCATGCCATGCTGGTCCTATTAATTGTGGCCCTTGTTCCTGAAAAATGATCATGACACAACTAGAGGTTGTTATTATATTTGACCTATACTTCCTTTTTAAGTCTAACACCCAGAAATTGAGCCTTAAAAGATAAAGGCTTCCTATGAGGGTACCTCATCTGCAACCCTACAGTCTTTTCTACCTATGCATATTCTCTTGATCTATCTTTCCGGTGAAGTTGATTTTTCATAATGGACAAGAATGATCTCAATTCTATTTCTCCCACAAAGAATTTAATAAAGAAATATGTATACTTTTCTAAGAGAAAATTGTGAACAAAGAACTCACACAACAAATTTTGTTGTTCAAGGAGTGACTCAACAAATAATTTTACAAATTCCTTGTCATCATGGTCATGAGGCTAGTTTTGGTGAATTCTTTGCAATTTCTATCTTAAAAGTTGTTCTTTAAGAAACATGGAGTACAACCTAGATAGGCTAATAGTAATTCACCAATTTCACAGGCATCCTATTTACCCCTATATGCCTGATGGAAAGATTCTTTTAACATTACTAATTCCCTCTTTAACCTATTATTATCAAATTCCACATCCTTCAAGAGGTAGCAATGCTCTATCCATTTCATTAGTATTGGGGGAATGTATACCTTGAACCAATCTATAATGGTTCAGTTTGTGTCCCCTTTGATTCCCTGACTGGTTGAGTGTCACTCTCCTGCATTCTTTGTTCTATCTCCACAATTTTACTCATAGAGGCATTTAACTCAATTTCCTGTCTATTCTTTTCTTCTTCAAAAGCACTGAATAGTTGCATAAAATTATTTTTCAAGTCTTGAATACACTTATCTTTTTCACATAGAATAACCTGATGTTGCTTACCCTACTGATTCCATTGTTGAATCTGGTATTGTAGCTGTTCAATAAGCTTGTCTTTTTCCTCCATTTGTGCTATTAATTTTGCAATTTCCTGGTCTCTTTTATGTACAATGGTAGTTTGCACCTCAATTTCTTCTTTTTTCTAATTAATTTGTGCTTCGTCATCTTGCAACCTGGCTCTCAACCCTATAATTTATGCCTTTAACTTCTCTAATTCCTCATTTCTCTGACTGGACTCTACATCCCCTGTGTCCACAGAGAAGGATGCATGAGGAATTTCTTCATCAGGATGAGGCACATTTTCCTCCTTAGTGTCCTCAGGAGGGGATGCATGAGGCACTTCTTCCATTATTTCATCATCATGAGGTACATTTTCTACCTTAGTGTTCTCAGGAAAGGATGAGTAAGGCACTTCTTCTATTTCTTCATTAATATGATGTACATTTTCTTCAACTTCTGGTATACTCCTTGCTCTATCAAGAAACGAAGAGAATCCTCCCACAGGTTCATCTTCATTCTACTCTGAATGTGGCAATTGTATCTTCTCCCCTTCCTATTCTTCAAGTGATAGGGTTTCCTTGTTCTTTTCCTTAGGAAGTTGATCCCCTTGCCTTTTTGTTTCATTTGTTTCCTCATTATCAGGTGGACTATCAATTTCTACCACCTTTATTGGAGTCCTAGTCTTCTTCCTTTTTGAGGTATTGCCTATGTCTGAAGGTTCAGTTTCATTGGCCCCTGAAGATAGCCTTTTACTCCTTTATAGAGGAGGAGTTGTTTGAAAACTAACTTTACTTCATTTCTTTCTCTTTCAAGGAGGCTCCTCCTCTCCTCTAGAATGCACAATTAACACCTCCCCTTCCTGTCCTAGGTTTTTTAATTCATCTGGAAAAGTTTCTGGTGCATCACCATTGGGAGCCATGGAGGTATGTTGGGATTCAGGGGCACATAATGCCTCTGAGGAAGGTTCTTCTACAAACTTCTCTTTTTGTTTAGAGGATTCTCCCTCCTCAGGTGACCTCCCTCACTCCTCATTTTCAAATTTCCATAAAAACCTTTGCCACTTGTTTTTTGGATTTTTGTGGAAATGGTATTTACATATTAGCTGTATCAGACCATGATTTTTAAGGGGCCTTGTCTCAACTTTATACTTTTCCATCATAGAGGTGACTGAATGGCAAAGAAAAGCTAGTAAATTTACCCTAAGAGTAGGGTCCTCAATGCTATGGCATAAATGAGTTAGCAAGTGGAAAGAGGTCCCACAATTTTAGTCATTTTTCCCTCACAAGTGAAATATTTAATAGTCTAGGCTACAATAGACCTCTAGGATTCTGGAAGAGAGATTCTATGGATTCCCTTATTCTACCCCCTGGTGTTTATAGTTATTATAGGTTGGGGTTCCCCTTCTCTATGAAATAGTTATATTAAATTTTGATAAGGAACATGGGAATTTTCATTCAAATTAATTCCTTTATTCTTGAGACCAGAAAGACGAGCAATGATTTTTGTACTTACCTGGAATTGTTTGCCACACACCACAGTCTTCCCATCTACAAAATTCTTGACGAATTCCTTCACAAGTTGCTTTGTGTACCTTTCAAATTGTTTCATGAAGTCTAGCTATCCAACTCCCTAGAATAATGCTGCTATATTGCTCAATGCCAACAATGGTGCTGCAAAATTTGGCTCAGACTTCTTTTTAGCACCTCCCATTTCCTTTGTTTCCTAGAATTTTTTGCAGAGCTATGGAATTCTTCCTTCATTGAATTACAGATGGAAAAAGAGTTTTGTGTCAATATAATAAATGGGGAAGGAACTAATTACCATCTTTCTTGTCACCTTACTACATAATTATGATGGCCTTTCATTGGGATCATGCCAATTGATTAACCTTTATTCAAAATAAGTACTAATCCTTTAAATAGATATAAATTCACACATACCTTAAGTCTTGTTATTAGATCAAATGTAACTCACCTGTGCTTATGTAATAGTCATATGGTTGGCGAGGGTGGCGGCAGATAATAATGGCATGGATGGGATGGTTGAAGTGATGGCATAAATTATTATGAAAAAAAGGTGGCATAATAATCTTATTTATTATGGAAAGATTCGATATGATGTGGTAGAATAATTATAAGGGAGTAGATCTCGAAGCAACATTAAAGAATGGGCATGTGCAGAACTTAGGAAAAATTAAAAAAAAATGGAAAGAAAAAAATTATACCAAAAATTCAGAGCATTATCGAGAATATGCAATTGAAGTAGAGAAGAAAAGAGTTATGGATCATCATAGAGAGATGTCATTGGAACATACTGACCAAATTGAGGATTCTGGAGCATCGTTGAAAAGATGTTGCAGGGACATCAACCAAGATTTCCAGAGCATCACTGAAAGATGCAGCTGAAGGAGCAACCAAAATTTTTGGAGCATCGTCGAAAGATGCAACTGGAGCAACAACCAAAATTTCTGAAGCATCGTCGAAAGATGCAGCCAGAGTAGCAACCAAAATTTTTGGAGCATCATTGAAAAGATGCAGCTAGAGTAGCAACTAAAATTTCTAGAGCATTGTCGAAAGATGCAGCCAAAATGAAGAAACAATAGAGTTCTGGAGCATCGCTAAAAAGATGCAGCCAGAATGAAGAAACAACAAAATTCCAGAGCATCATTGAAAAGATGCAGTTGGAATGAAGAAACAACAGAATTTTAGAGCATCACTGAAAAGATGTAGCTGAAATGAAGAAAGTCATGACATTTTTACCTTGGCTTCCTGAAGCATCATTGAGTGATGTGTCAGAATGTAGGATTGGAGTGATGAGTGACACTAGTTTGTTGTGCAGATTTCAGAGCATTGAAACAAAAAATTCCAAAGAATTGCAACAACTGTGTTGACAGATTCTAGAGCATCGTAGCAAGGTGCGTTGGAATTGTGCTAGGAAAAAGGTGGAGTCCTACAAAATAGAGACAAAATTTTATTCAAGTCCAAATGTCAAAACTGATGAAGAAATCAAAGAAACGTTCAAAAAAGGATTTTTTTTTTAATTTATTGGGTTGACAAGACTATGTTGACCCTACCATAGCAGGCTCAATGTAGTGGATTTCTCCCTGAGTTTCCACCATTTTTGTAAACTCTTCCTTATTAATAGGTTTTTGATAGAGACATAATCGGTACCCATTAACTAGGAGAGTTCGAGTATTGTCAATAGGTTTCAACTGGACTAAACTGTTAGCAAACACTTTTGAGATTCATATGGTCCAAGCTAGTGTGTCCTAAGTTTCCCTTCATGATCCTTGTATCTGGAATTGAATAGTAATTCCCGATCCTCGATATGGAATTCTTTCTCTTTGATGTGCTTATCATGCTAGACCTTACATTGTTGTTGGATCAATTCAGTTTGATGGACTACGTCCAAGCGAAGTTCGTCCAGTTCACTAAGCTGTAAGACTCTCTCAATTTGGGCTTGTTTAAGATCGATGCCTAATTCCATGGTTGTCCTAAGGGTTTGGAGTTTGAATTCAATGGGTAAGAGGGGTTTATTCCCAAAGAATAACTCATAGGGGCTATAGCCAATGGTTGATTTCCAAATCATTTTGTAGGCCCATAAAGCTTCTAGTAGTTTCCTAACCCAGTCTTTCCTTCCTGAAGAAATTGTTTTTGTCAAAATATTTTTCAGCTCCCTATTAGTGACCTCAACTTGTTCATTTTCTTGCAGGTGGTAGGGTGAGAACTTCTTGTGACTTACTTGGAAGTGATCTATGAATGCCAACATCACTTTGGACATAAATTGGGGGCCTTGGTCCATGACAATTGTCCCTGGAACTCCAAATTTGAGGAAAATTTTATCGTAGAGGAAATCAACTACCTATTCCTCTCTGGCAATACGTAGGGCTTGCACTTTCGCCCACTTATTCATGTAGTCGGTACAGACCAAAATATACTCTTTTCCTTGCAAAGGAAGGTCTATTGGCCCGATAAAGTCCAATCCCCATTTTTTGAATGTTTCAAGGACTACTTGAGGCTGTAGGGTCATTTCATTAGAAGTAGTTGGCCTTCCTACTCTTTCACATTCATCACATTGGAAAACGTATTTCTTGATGTCCTTGTGCATTGAGGGCCAGTAGTATCTTGCTCCCAAAACCTTGTGAGTTGTCCTTTTAGCAGAATATTTCCCTCTTGAAGGGTCATCATGGTAGGCTCTCAATATACTATAAGTCTCATCTTCCCTAACACATGGTCATAAAACCATATCGGGTCCACACCAAAATAGGATTCCATTAATCCATTTAAAAGGGATACTTTCTCTAATGAGGAGTTTCTTTTGTTTTGATGAAAAATGGGGTGGCACTTCTGTGGTAGCCAAGTAATTTTCAATGTCAGTGAACCAAGGGGTTTTAACAGAAATAACAAAAAAAAATTCATCTGGAAACTCATCTTGTATTGGGGAACAGTCGCTATCATGTTTAATTTGAGATAAGAAATCTGCGACTACATTGGATTTCCTTGGTTTGTCAACAATTGCAACATTGAATTCCTAGAGAAGAAGTAACCACCTAATTATCCTTGCATTTACCACTGGTTTTTTCATGAGATACTTAATGGCTAAGTGATATTTATGCACTGTAACTTTATATCACGTGACATAATGTCAAAATTTCTTGATGGCATGCACTACAACCAATAATTGTTTCTCTGTTGTGGTGTAATTCTTCTCTATTGGCATCAAATTCTTGTTGATAAAATATATAGCATATTTCCCTCCATTCTCATCTTCTTTCCCTAGAACCAATCCAATGGCATCATCAGACACGTCGGAAAAAATGTGAAATGGTAGGCTCCAATTAGGTCCTTGAAAGATAGGGGCAAAGATGAGTTTCTCCTTGATAATTTCAAATGAGGACTGACACTTAGGCATCCAAATGAAGTCAATGTTTTTCTAAAGGAGAGAAAATATCGGGGCTGTGATTTTGCTAAAGTTTTCTATGAATCTTTAGTAGTATCCCACATGCCCTAAGAAACTCCTAACATCAGTCTATGTTTTTGGAACCTCGAGCTGTTGTATGACTTCAACTTTCTTAGGATAAACCTTGATTCTGTTTACTGAAATATGGTGTCCCAACACTATTCCTTGTTCCACCATGATCAAACATTTATTGTGACTTAGGAACAACTGATGATCCTCACACCGCTTTAACACCTTGTCTAGATTTGTGAGGGCTTCATCGAAAGTTGAACCGTATACAATGAAGTCATCCATATTGACTTCCACACACTCATTCACTAGCTCAACAAATATAGCTAGGATGGCCCTTTGAAACGTGGCAGGAGCATTGCATAAGCCAAAAGGAAGAACCCTATATGCAAACGTCCCCCAAGGGTAGGTAAAGGTCATCTTATCTTGGTCTTTTGCTGCTACTTGTATCTGGCTGTATCCACTAAATCTATCCAAGAATGAAAAATATTTCCTCCTAGCCAAGTTATCCAACACTTGGTCCATGAATGGTAGGGGAAAATAGTCTTTCCGTGACGCTTTGTTAAGCTCCCTATAATCTACACACACTCTCCACTTCCCATTCTTCTTTGGAACTACAACCAAGGGTGACACCCACTTGTCAAAAATTGGGTAGATGAATCCTACCTGCAAGAGTTTCTCAATCTCATTTTTAACGATGTCTTTGAGGGCAGGATTGAATCTTCGTTATGGTTGGTGAATAGGTCGAACATCCTTAGTATAGATATGATGTGTACACACATTGGGGTGATTCCTCTCATATATTTATAGTCCCAAGCGAACGCTTTAGATCTACCCACCAAGGTATCAAACAGTCTTTGTTCTTCTATCTCAATCAACCAACTATTGATATTCAAAGTTTTTCCTATAGCAACATAATGGTTTTGACTCTAAGATAGTTGGATGTGATAGTGTAGATAGGCCTTGTCAGGGTGTTGAGAGGATAGGTGTGAGGTACAATTTTATGAAGTTGAGCAACATCTGAAAAGAAGTGGTGGGTTTTTGGAATCAAATTCATCAAAGGACAAGGTAATCTGATGAAACTGCCATCATCAAATTCTGCATAGTCTATGTTAATCGGGTGTCCTAGAATTTCTTCTACATCCATCATTTCTTCACTACTAGAATCCATTGGAAGACTTTCCACATCATTTTCTAATTCATCCTCTAATTCTTCACCGTGTTGTTTGATGACTACCATGACCAATGAAGCCAAATTTTCCTGCCTAGTGGGACTTTTTGGTTCATAAACCCATGCTTTATTGTGTATGGAATACTTGGCAAGAGGATACAAGAATAAATGTTTGCTATTAGATCCATGTGAGATGGTCATTCCTCCCTCTCTACAATCAATCTTAGCTACAATGGTAGCCAGCCATGGTTGTCCCAAAATTATTGGGTAACTATCTTTGTGTGTCAGGGATTCGATTATCTAGAAATCTACTAGGTATTCCCATCCATCCACTTTGACGAGAATGTTTTCAATGATGCCCTTGGGAATAGCTATGGATTTGTTCACCATTTGTAAGACTGTAATTGTGGGGCGTAGGTCAGTAAGTCCTAGTTTCTCCATCACATCCACAGTCATTACATTAATGGCTGCTCCAAGGTCCACCAAGGAATTAGGTATTGCTACCCCATTAACTATGATTATTATAAGTGGACTCCCAGGATCATCATATTTTAGAGCAATGGTCATCCCAGCCAACAAGTCAACTAGGTACCCATTTATATGGACCATGTTCATTCAGTTTGGTTTTCTCCCTAGGGTCTTAATACATAACTGTTTAATCAACTAGTTTAGCTCCAAAATTTCCTTAATTGAGCTTGTAGCAAAGGAACTTCAATCTGTAATTGTTTAATTTCCTATATCAATGCAATTTCTGTAGGTGAAGTTGTTTCTAGAGCACCTTTCATAGGATTTGGTTTCAGACGCTCTGGAAAAGGTGCTTTGGTTTTTTCTGTAAGCACGAAATCCTTTGGAAGTTTAGTTGGAGACTGACCCTCCTCCTCCTGAGGCAGGTCAGAAGTTCTTGCTGAAGATGGCGGGTCGGGTTCATGTTGCATGGTGTCTGGGATTTGTTCTACAGATGAGGGTGTTATAGTAGTTTTCTCAGCATACTTATTGACTGGTTCATCTATGATTTCTTTGATAGTCGTTGGCTGAGAGAGTGTTTTCCCAGACCTCAATTGTAGGTTTCCATAGTGTATGGCATTAAGTCTAGTGACATTATCTTGTTTTGTGGAATATACCGGAGTATTTGGGCGATTATTCTTTAGGTTCGGAACTGGTTGTGCTGGAAGTGGTGGTTGGCTAACTTGTTTAGTTTGTTGAGTGTTCTAGGGAGATGGTAAAAAAGTTTGTTGTTGAGTAGGCCTCCTCCTGGGACTAGAATAAAACTGATTCTAGGGTTGATTCCATTGAGGAATGGAATTTTTAGGGTACCACTGCTGTTGAGACTGGTTGGGCCACTAAGGGTTACTCCAAGATTGGTTTTCCCATTCCAGTGGTCCCTAAGGATAGGTTTCCCAATTAGAGGGTATTGGAGTGGGTGTGTGAGGCTAGGGCGCTACTCATTGATTCTTGTTCCAATTTGGTTGGGGCCGCTAGTTAGGATTGGAATTTTGGCCATATGAAATATTACCTCCAGTTCTTTGGTTGACAAAGTTCACTTCTTCCTCGATTGGGGTTGTTCTTTTCTTGGAATTTTTGATGGAATTCAATAGCTCACATTGATCGATGGGGTGATTTTGGTCACACACTTGACAAATGTCAATCTTGTCAACTTTGTCCAAGGGACATTCTCTTAGCAAATGTTTGTTTTGGCACCTAGGGCAATAAATAGACAAGGTCTTAGGATTTCGTGTTTTAGCTTGTATGCCATCTAAGGTGGTTTTTAGTTGAACAAGGATGTTAGTTTTTTAAGTTGGCCAACTCCTCATGAAGTTTATTTATGTCATTAGAACCACATAAGGGGGTGAACTTCTGGATACCTCCACGAGTATGAGAGAAGTTCTGAAATAATTCCATGATTTCTTCCTGTCTCAGTTGGGACACGTCTCATTTTCCCATTAAATGTGAACTCCTATGAGATTCATCATCGAGACCTTTGAGGAATAAGGTCTTCAAAATATCAAGGCTTATAACTTCACCACAACGTTTGGATAAGAAGATAAACCTATCTAGCTAATCCTCTAAACTTTCATCCTCGTTTTTCCTTATTTTGAATAATTCTTCTTTCCTATCACTCACCTTGTAGTAACTTTGGTATTTCTCCAAAAATATGGACTCCATTTCATCCCAAGAGGTTATCGACTGAGAAGCTAACCCCATAAACCAACGCATAGTTGAGTCTTTCAGAGTGGAAGGGAAAAGCTTTAGTTTTTTTATTATCATTCTTGTAGTCATATGTCTGACACAAGAATTTAAATTCAAATAGAAACTGATCAAAGTCCTTAGTAGACAAACCTCGAAAGGTTGGCAGGAAATCCGATGAGATATTTTTCATTATCGTATCATCATCTGCATCAATAGCAATAGGATAAGTGAATGTGCATGGTGGAGGGTTATCATCGTTGTGGTTATTGGTGGCATTTCTACGGTCACCCATGATGTTGAAGGGGATGTGATCCTCTTCCAAAATTTGCTCAGTGACATGAGGTTTAGGAGTTTGTGAAAAAAAATTCTCCTCGACCACTATTCGTTCTCTTTTTGGGGTATGTGGGAAGGTCTCACATTGACCTCATTTAGTCAATTCCTTAGTAAGTTCTTGATTTGAGTTTCGTTCCTCCCTACTTGTTGTTGGTACGTCGATTGGGGGGGTTTTTGGTATGAATCTTCTGTGGGGGCCTCGTTTCCTGACCATGTAGAAGAGAAGCCAAAGAGCTATTCCTATCCCTAAAAGAGGTATTCAAGATATCTCCTACTAACACTAGAAAAAGGAGTCCTCGACAATGGCGCCAAAAAGTGACGGGCTGTCGTTAGGTCCTAACACTTTAGTGAATAAGCACATCAATATATCGACCAGGAAGTCTCCACCAGCTGTATGCAATATAAGACATCTCAACTTCTCTCCCTCAAATTTCCTAAACACTAACCAAATGAATAAAAGTTCTAAGCTAAAGGGCCTCTAATCTTGAAGGCAATGAATCATCTATCTATAAAGTGGAAAATAATTCAACCCAAAAAGTAGAAAACTATAAATCTAAAAAGCATCACTACTAAACTAGAAATCATGGAAATGATTAACCTAAAGAATGCATAAATTGCTGAAGAAGTAAAACATGTAAAGAAATTAGGAAACATTTATCTAATGTAAAAGATAACAACTCCACTGCTAACATAAAACAATTTAATAGAATCAACTGAAGAAAGGTGCTTCAGACATTCAAATGTTAAGTTCAAAAACTAAAAACCTAGCTATAACCTATAGGCTCGACATTAACAACATAACATATACTCATGAAGATGGATTACAACTTCAACTGTTATCTACTAAAAGAAAATGCAGAATAAGAAATAGAATACTTATCTATCTATCTAGAACCCTCAAGTGGCCAGCTCTCGGGTGTGTCTACAACTACCTCAAATCACATGCACTGGAAATTCTCTAAGTTACTTCATTCCAAAGACTTCGTTCATATTACACAGTGATTCAAAGAGTGGCGGGAAAACTCATATTCATATGGTATTTTTTACTCAAAAGATAGATTGGCAGCATAACGCTAATTTTCTTCTCTATTCATCATTTGTAACAGTTACATATTTATATGAAAAATGACTAACAAAAATCATATTTTCCAGTTGATAGAGTCCTTTTAATAGATTTCCAATAATAGAGGGACTTTAAATCCCATGATATACAATTTTAAAGAGGCTCGCATGAGCCATAAAGTTTTTGAAACTGAAAAATAACAGAATTATAATGACTCGGCCCAAAATGTGTGCTCCTGGAATTATGGCGCTCACTCGCTTTTTTTCAAAAGTATGAAGATCTACGTTCATTTCCCTTTTGACTGGAATGGTGATTGGAAGTGGAGTTGACTTGCAAAATACTCAAAGACTAAACCATTAAATCAACACAAGTAAGCTTAATTTGTCTAACTTCAAGAAGTAAAGTTTGTACACTTATTCATAGAAAGAGAGCAATTATTTTTCCTAAAGGTAATCAATTTGAAGGGTGTTTTGGACTGAAAGGTTTAGATTTTCATGTTGATCCCATTATGTTGATGAGGTTATTTTTACCTCATCAACCCCTAAAAGTGGCTAATGGGAAGTGTTGTGCATTTTTTGCACACACACCCCGTTGAAAGCAGGGACCCTCTTTCACTTTTGTTTTTGGTATTTTGGCCCTTCGATTTTGAGAATTTGGTTGCCTTAGCATGTGCCTAAATGATTATCCTACTTGCGCAAATGCCCCTTTTGAGGAAACACTTTGAAATTTTATGTTCTAGACTCATTTCGGGTTTTTTGTTGTTTTCGGGAAAATTCCCTCTAGGAGGAATTCCCTAGATGCTTTGGAAACCTGGTGGCGGATGTTTTACACTATTCCCCAGTAATTCTGATCGTTCGTGGAATTCCGCATGGACCAATTTTTTTAAAAGTTTTGTCACTTCATCGAATTCCCAGATTGCATTTTGACATGTCTTATCAACTACATTAATGCTAAATGGTACAATTTGTGAGGTGTGTATTTAGTTGGTTTTTGAGGATTTCTTGTTGTCATTTGTTCTGTGTTTCCATTGAAATTGATTTTGAAGTGCTTAAGCGATTTTCTAGCGTGAGTGGTTTATTCAAGGATTTGGCGACATATTTCTTGCATTTTCATTGTGGTTGCTTGCTAGGGCATTGAAGTTCGTTTCCAACCATCATTGCAACTAAATTCACTTCTTCTAGGTATGTGGCTTTTTCCTTACTTGTGTTTCTGGAGTGTAAATGATGCTTTGGTGTCTTAGGGAGAGATCTTTGGGGTCTGGATTTTGCATAATTTGGTGTTAAGTGTTTAAATTGGGGTTTGGTTTGTTGTTTTTAAGGATGTTAATGGACCAGTCGGTGTATTCCCTTGTTGATTGATGAGTTCAATGGTGCCTAGTATTCTGAGGTTGCATTTTCAAGCTCGACCCTAGGTGTATGATTGCCTCCATTTGGTTCAATTTTAGGGTTTTCGAGCTTGTTTGATTGTCGGCCTTGAGTGAGTTCATGAGCGTGTTCTCAATTTCATCTAGGAAAAGCTCACTTGTGCTTGCTTTAAACAATCCATCTTCATGCTTAGTAAAATGGACAATCCCAAATCTAAGCTAGTAAAATGGGCATCACCAATCTTGACCGATTCACCTCTGATAGAGTTGAGAACTTGAAAATGAACAATAGAAAACTCAAAATAAATCAGATTTGGGCATAGGCACTTCAATTTTTATGATCGTTCGATTATTCTGGGTGAGATTGGGAGAAATAACAGTTTTCGGGATTTCATGGTCTTCATGAAATTCCTGCACCTTCGGAATTTCCCGATTTTTCCTTTGCCTTCTCATTTTCCCAGATGTATGCAAAAGCCCAGAGTTACTCATACCTCACGGATTTCCCTCCTTGGTGGATTTTCCTGAAATGGTTTCACAATATGGAGAATTCAAAAGATAATAAATGCAATATTATGGGCTTAACCTTTTATGTTTGATTTGAATCATTTAACAATGTTATGTACTTTTCCTCCATATTGTGATGATTGATTTTTTGGGTAACCATGTTTTATCATTAAATCCACTGAGTTGGGAATTTCCTAGATTTCCTCCCTAGCTAGATTTCCCTGGATGACTCAAAATCCTAGATTGCTTAGCAATTGTGCCTTATGTTAAATTTAAGAGGTTTTGGTCTTAGCTTTGGGTTGATTGGTCATGATTATATTATTTATGGTTGGCTAACCTCTATGTTGAAATTATAAAGGGGAATTTATTGGGTTTCTCATTGGATGCAGGTTGAGTCAAGTAGAGTGATGGCTAGCAAGACAATGAACAAGCAGACAGATCCAAGTGTTGAGGTATCTTCCATCTCTGAAGCAGAAAGAATAAAATTGGACATAAAGAGTAAGGTTCCTGAGTCTAAGCTTTCCTCCATGTGGGCTAAAGTAGGTGACACCAATGTAGGCAGATGGGATTATGAGGAGTTCAAAGTAAGGATGGTAGCACAGGAACCCCCATTGTTGGCCAAAAGGTTAGTGGAATCAGGATTAGCTCATGTGGCTGGTTTTCTTCCTATGATTCAATGCTATGAGCTAGTGTTTGAATGTGCTAAACATTATGACAGAAGCACACAAAGAGTGATCGGTCCTCAAGGCAGGGTGTTGGAAAACTTCTCTCTTGTATCTATGGCACAAAATTTTGACATGCCTAATAGATCTCATGTGGTGGCTCTCGAATTGGATATTGCCAAAAATTATTTTGAGGATGATTCAAGGAAGGCTCTATAGGTGGTAAATTATTGGTTGGAGAAACATAAACCCACATCTCAAAGCTACCAAAACAATTATTTAGGGAAAAATTCAAACCAGAGTACTATGATGCTATCACACTACTCAACAGGGTAATAGGTTTGAAGAGTGTTGGAGTTTTTGAAAATTGGATGTTCCTTGTTATAGTGAGGATGGAGCAGAATACCGATTATCACTAGGCAGGCATTATAAGTGCCATGATACATGATCAAATTTGCAATGTCTTGCAAACCAAGAGCTTCACAATGACTTCTTACCTGATCTATGCCTTGGCGAGGTTCCATCCATATAAGGGGTTGAGTACACAAGGAACCTTTGGGTGGGATGTAATATATGAAGTCTATCCATAGCTACATATGGGAAGCTCAAGGTATAGAAGGGTGAATGATGCATTCACCATGTACATCACTAGGTTGCTTCAAGGTGCAGAGCATGTTAGAATATCTGACAGTGCTAAGGAGTTGATCAGAAGGTATGGGGCTTAGTTTATAGAGTTTCCCACCTTTTCTTACATAAGGATAGATGGTTTCCAGAGAGCCCCTTACAATCTTCCTAGGTATCCTACTGATCACCTCATACTCCTGGAAGTCACAAGGAAGATATGTGATTTTGATGCCATAGTTAAGAAGGAGAAGCACAAAATAGGATTTGGCAATGACTTTCCCCTCATGATAGGTTGTAATGAAGCTTTCCCTTCCATACATACAACCCATTTCTCTAAAGAGAAGATGAGTAATTTGGGCCTATCTTTCCACTCTAAAAGGTCCAGGTTCGACAGAACTGGTGAAGCCCAAAAGAAGGTCAGTAGGGAGTATAGTCACAAGGATGACCTAGAGGATTATTGGGCTAACTGTAAAGATGAGTTTGAGATCCGAAAGAAGAAATTATCTAGGCTACCAGTCAATTTGATTAGATTGTACAATATTAAAGTCATCTTGAATCAGATAGATGATGATGGATATTTAATTTAGGGCCATGACTATGAGCTATGAAAGATAAACTAGTTGGAGAAATAGAATGGCTGGAGGAAGAGAAAACAAAATTAGAGTAGATCATGACTCCAGTGATTAAGTACACAAAATTATGGCTTGAGCACAAGATTTGGGAATTGGAGGGTGAGGGTGTACAATGCACCTATGATCTAATGGGAGACTTGGAGTCTCATTCTACTTTTGAGGAATCAACTGAGCAGGATCCTAAGGGTAAGTTTAAGGTGAGCTCTCCCTTCAAGATAAAGATTAAGGATGCTCAAGCAGAGGAAGGAGAGAAGCAAAGGAGGCCTATTTCCAAGAAGAGGAAACATGCTGCAAGGGAAAATAAATCTACAGAGGAGGAACCTAAGGAAAAGGGAGGTTAAGGTGGTGCTTCTGTGCTTAAGAGAAGAAGAATAGTGAGGTTTTCCCAAAAGGAGTCTTCCAAGGTAGAGGATGAAGCTAGCCCACCAGTAGTGAATGTAGAAAGCTCAAGAGAGAAAACACAGGTATACACAAGAAGATCAAGAACTCCCTCTCCTAAGGATGGTGTGCCAAGGAAGGATGGTACTTTAGTTACCCCTGCTGCGGAACAACATGATGATGCCCCTCCTTCTCATGAGGCTCATAGTGAACCATGTGAATCTAAAGAGGCAGAGGGTCACCAAGATCAGGGAGAAGAAGAATTCCAAGAAGGTGAACTTTACAACACAGAGGCATAAATAGAGAAGATATTGCAATCTCCTTTGGTAACTTATGAGGATTCACCTATAAGAAATTAAGAGTTAATTCCAATCAAGACTCCTTCACTAGTGCATGAAGAAGAGGAGAATGATAAGGGAAGTGAGGATAAGATTGAGGAGATTCTAAAAAGAAAATCTGAATGAGGATCTCTCTAGGGGTCAGCAAGATAAGGTTGAATAGGGTAATTTGTAATTAGGATCCACTGTGCCTTCTTGGTTGGACAAAGAGTTGAAGAGAAATCAGGTTGTAGTGGATGACACTCTCCCAAATTGGGATGACTTACTGGCCAAAATTGGGAAAGGTAAAACAAAGAAGAAGGCCAGGATTATTTCAAAGATTGAAAGAGATAGAGAAAATAATAGGGTGGTTCACATTGCTACTCCTACTCCAGATAAGAATAAGGATGATGTGACTAGTAGTGATTATAGTGTGAAAACTATCAACTTAGGGCCTACTTCCATGGAATAGGAGATTGAGGAATATGAAGGCTTTAGTGCTCTAATTTTGGGTACGTTGAGGAAAGATGTGCAGACCAAGCAAGAATTAAAGGAGAATGAGAAATTGAAGAAGTATTTGCAGGATTTGATGAAACCCTTGCAGTCTATCGGAAAGATTAGTTCTTCATCATCCACAATAAATCTCCTGCCAGAAGAGACCATAACTGAGTTGGAAAAGATGAAAACTACTACTCACGCCACATTGAACTAGTTGCAAGGGGTAGGAACCAAGGGTGATGATGCAACTAAAGACATTATGTCAATTGGTGTGGATGCCATTAGATCTGTGGAGTGGTTGAAAAGTGTTCTAGCTCAGGAGAAAGAAGATGTATACCTCCTACTACAAAAAACTAGGACTATCATGGAGTACATTGAAGAAAAGCTAGCTAGTGATGGGATCCTCCCTTCTTCAAAAGCTGTAAAACCCTGGGAATGGCATGAGGTCTTACAACTTAGGTAGAAGGTGTTGAGGAAGGTACATAAGCAAGGGAAGCAAATTGAGGACACTCTGACTGAAATCTAGAACAAATGCATCTCTTTCTTTGAAATCATGATAGGAAGGAAAAGGTTTGCATCAAAACATTTGAATCTAGAGTAACTCAGAAGATGGTGGCGTGATGTATATTCTCTAGTCACTAATGGTCCAATTACTAAACACCAACTAGATGATGTAGCCACTTATATTGCAATTATGGATAAATGTCAAACCCTAAAGGTGGATTGGGATAAAGTTATTAAGCAATCAGGGGATGATATTAAATCTATTGAGAGGAGAATCAAGGTGTTAGTTTTTTCACATTTGGCCGACCTAGATAGGGTATTTTTAATGGTGCAAGATAAGGTGGGACAAGATAAAGAGAAGGGAGGGAGCATTTAATGAAGGGCTACATCAAAATTTGTGCTTCCCCATTATTCCTTCTTCTTCCTTCGCATGCATTGGGTCGAGCTATGTTGGCAATCCTAGGTTGACCTAGATGAATTCCAAGCATTTAGTGCTATTTTATTTTGTTCTAGAACTTCTTGGGCCGACTTGTTTTGTGGCCATTTATTATTGTAAACCTAATTGGGCCGACTTGTCTTGGGGGTCTCTATAAATATGGCATTTTTCCTCATTTGTAAGGGCTAGATGTTTTCACTTTGGAGAGAATTAAGCAGTATAGTAAGAGTTAGAGCTAGGAGTTAGTCCGTTTTAAGAAAGTGCTATAACATAGAACACTGGAGTTGTTGCTATTATTGGATGATTCAATACAATTGAAGACATTGTGTTGTGGTGATCTCTATTGTGTTGACTTATCTTGCATGGTTCTTGTAGTTCTATCCTTTGAGATTGTTTGAGAAATATTGGCATAAGTTAGATTTGATTTAATGGTGTTTATGGTTTGATGCTTAAAGTGTTTGTAGCAATCCCTAGCCCATACTTTTTATAGCTAGTTGATTGTTAGTTGCTTTGTAAAGTTAGCGTGGAATTTATATTCAGTGTGCTTAGTTCAATTATGGATATTTGTTCATTTCAATTGCAATAGGGTTGTTTTGGATGAATGTGCATAATCAAAAAATCTTTAATGCCTTAGAAGATTGCACTATTTCTGTAAGATTGCATATTCATCTAGGTCAAGTAGGAATTAGTTTCTGAGGGATTGGCCCATTCCAAGTATTTCATCATTTGCATTGTTAATTTTAGGGCTATTGCTAAATTTAGAAATCTCTCTAAAACCTTTATCTCTTTTGCTATTTCTTTTATCATTTGGGTTAGATTTAGGATTCCAAGTATCACCATATTGCTAGGTCTGATAAACTAGAAGATTCAGTATTTGCTTGTAGTAAGGTCCCTTTGTGATTACTGACATTTTCACATTTATCAATGAGTTGTTTATGCATTGTCAAGACCTGAAATTAGAGACCTTTGGGTTATCTCTTGATGCTTGCTGATAGAGATTTACCTTTCAAGAGAGATAGGATTTCCATATTCTATCTGAGTTGTTGTGCAGAAAACACCATCAACAGATTGGCACTAGAAGGAGGGCTTGAATAAGCAAGATGGATCGATTTCTGTCTACCATTTCTCCTAAAATATTCAGAAGAAGAACTAGATCTACTCCAGGGGAAGAGGAATTTCAAGAGTTACAAGCTCCTACTAGGTCAAGAAGGACCAGAAGAAGGGGAGAATCATCATCCATCTAGCCACTTCCATCATCCCCATCATCCTCATCAAGTCCATCTTCATTCGATTATGAAGCCATTCCTATTCCATAGCCCCAACAAGCCATAAATTAGCCATTACCACTTCCACCCCCACCAATGGATTTCTTTGCCAACAATCCATCTCCCTTGATCTTCAATAATTACAATGTTATGCCCAAGAACCCAAAACATTTTTGTTCTATGTTCCATGTTAATGACCCCAATAAGACCTTTGAGGAACATGTCAGGATTTTTTAGACTTGCCTTAGGGACAGAGGAATCAATTATGAGGATGTAGCATGTAGGCTCTTTCCTTATTCCTTGGGAGAAGATGCGTTCTACTGGTACAATCATTTGCCTGCTGGGTCTATTTAGAATTGGGCTGAACTGGAGACTGCATTTCTGCAGAAGTTTAGGATTCCCATTAGTCCAAATGAGCTTTATCTTTAGTTCACTAAGGTTAAGAGAGAAGTCAATGAGCCCATAGGTCCTTTAACAACAGGTTTCATTGTGCCTATACCCGACTGTAGGCCCCTTATGCTATGGACCAGGCCACTACTTTAGAAGTCTATTATGAGGGTCTTGATAGTTTGATAGCCACCCTCATGAAATAGAGTAACAACCCTCCTACTACCTTACTTGATGAATACACAAAGGCTGTAAAGGTTAGCACTACTTTAAGAAAACACTTATCTGGGCCTTTACCATCACTAGGACCCACTGCTCACCCTGGGTAGGTCCCAACTCTTAATCAGGCTCTTTCCAATCACACTCCTATCATGAATTTGATACCTCAGTTGCCCCTGGTTCCTCACCTAGGACTTCCTATGAATCAAGTTCTACTCGTAGTCAGCTACCCCCAGCAAAATGTTAATCAACCTCTTCATCCATAGCCTCAAGCTAGTTTTCCCACATATTTGCATAATTCTGAAGTATTGAACCAGTCACTGAATTCTGGTGTTGCAGTAGGATATCCTCAAAACAATGCAAACCAGCCCCCATATAGTAATTCTGATAAGGAGAGATTGGATAAACTAACTGAACAAGTGAAGAAGCTGAACATGGAGGTAACTTATCTAAGAAACCAGAACAATTAGCTTCAGGCTACTCAAAGAAGTATGTAGTCCAATCATAATAGGGAAAATCAAGAAACTCAACTAGGACAACACTTTGATAGGGGAAAACATTCTGAAAGAAGACATAATTATGACAGAGGGAAGAATTATGATAAAGGAAAATCTTCAAGCCAAAATTTTGATAGAGGGCAAGCTGGTGGACAAGGGTTTGATTGGAGACAACCACCTAGATAGAACATGAATGGAATACAAGGCCTAACAATGGAGGTGTCCCCACCTCATTGGATCAACTAGTCAATCAAGAAAAACCTCTAAGTGGTGTATATTTAGCTGAAGCTGCTTTATCAGGCTAGTGTAGGCTCTATAAAAAAACTTAGCATTTTGAATTAGACTGTCTGGAGAATAATGCAAGTAATCAGGAGTTGGTGCCATCTACTTCCTACAATTCCTCACTCTTGGTGCTAAACCATGCTCCTTTTCCACAGAGCAAGGAGAATGTACCTAAAGTTGAATCAGGCTAGTTTAAGGAGGAGGTAGACCAGGTGTGCAATGGAGATGAGATTACACAGTTGTTTGATGAGAATCCTGTGAATGACAATGGTCCCATGGATGAAGAAGAAACCTATGTTGAAGAGGTACAGACATTCCGGTGGCCTATTAAGAAATATGATCTGAGGGATCTACCACACAGACATCCACAAGATGGAGGCCCCTTCACCACTTCTATTCCTCCAAACAACTTCACCACGCCTCCAAATCCTAATGCCAGTAATAATCCAACATATCCTCATGTGTCTAGGCAGTACTTATCTAAAGATCAAGGACTAATGGATCCATCAAAAGGGTGGACTACTAAAACATGCAAGGATAAGGTAGTAGAATACCCTAAAGAGGTTCCTACTGATTTGAGTGTAGAAAAAATGGCCATATATGTTTCAGAAGAACTCAAGAAGCTAAAGGAAAGTCTCTCTGCATTTGAATTATTAAGAGTTCCAACTATTAGAAATGCAGTTGTAGGAGCTTACAATGCAAGTTCAATATCACAAGATAAATCAGTTAGTGAGAGTATCAATAAAGCATCTAGTTCTCACGTAGTAAAAGGTCAGAATCAGATTCACAATCAAACTCACATACCACCTAGAGATAAAGGGAAAGAGAAAGATAAAACTCAAGTTGCCTAGGTTGATACTCCCTTAACTCTGTTTCAAGGGAAAACATACACTCCTCCATTTCTTATCTATGTTCATATATTTGGTAAGAACTTGCACAAATGCTTGTTGGATTTAGGTGCCTCTACCAATGTAATGCCCTTTGGTGTCTGTAGAGCTCTAGGTATTACCCCTGCTGACTCCCAAAAGAAAGTCACTAAACTGGATAGAACTGAAGTTAATGTTGTAGGGGAATTGAACATGATTCACATGCAGGTTGCCTCTGATCCTAGAATTCAACAAGTCATTAACATACAGGTGGTTGATATACCTGATACTTATGGTTTGATTTTGGGAAGAGACTTTACTAAGGCTCTTAATGGATACGTATCAACTGATCAATCTCATATGTGGCTTCCCTGCAAGGGAGTGCCAAATCATATTAGTATTGAGAGAGAGCCCATGATGAAATATATGACCATAGAATATTAGAATACTTCGAATGAAATACTGATATCAGAGGTGGGCATGGGTAATTACGTACTTGCAGTCCCTTTTGAGGAATCTGATGTGGAAGAAATCCTTATGCTACATACTACACCTATTGACCTTACAGCTGAATCTAGTGGTATTGGAGCCCTAGTGGAACCAATTGATGATGATGTTCCTGAAGATCATCAACTTAGCTTGTTCGATAATTTCAAAGAATTCATTCAAAAATGCATTGAGGATTAGATTCATTTGGGTAGAGGAATGAATTTTGGAGAATTACTTTTTCCTAATTGGTGTAGAATTCACAATGCCTCTCATTCTGAATTGGACTACTGCTTGTGCCAGGCTATAGTAGAACAAGTACATAAATGCATTAATCCCACTCCAACAGTCATAATTAATATACAGAATATTCAAGATGATCCCAAATGAAAAAGCGTGGTGCACTCTGAAGAGCCCTCCAGTAGTAACAATACAAGAGACAAGACGAAGAAATCTAGAGTTGCAGGTTGTTGGACCTTAAGGTTTGATGGATCCAAATCGAAGCAAGGAGCTGGGGCTAGATTTGAGTTAATTAGTCCAAAAGGTAAGACTTTCTTTGCTGCTCAAAGAATTCAGTTTCATTGTACCAATAATGTAGCAGAGTATGAGGCTTTGATTCATGGGTTGCTTATGGCACTAAAGAGAAGGGTTAAGATTTTGCAAGTCTTTGGGGATTCCGAGTTAGTGATTAAGCAAGTGAGAAAGCAATACTCATGTCATGATAGAAGGATGACCAATTATAGGCATAGAGTATGGGATCTTATTGAAGGATTTGATGCCTTCAACATTCAGTTGATACCACGTAATCAGAACCAAACAACAGATTCCCTGGCTCAGGAAGCTAATACTTTACAACCTTTGTCTCTCTCTGGATTGAAGAAGTTTACTATGGAGTTGACCCTAGTACCTTCAGTACCTAACAATGTGACTAACTTTCAGGTATTTGAAGATGATAGGCATATTTTGGATTTTATTACAAGTTCAGATGTCTTTACTTCCTAGATTATTGATGAAGTTGAACTCCAAGAAGTAGAAATGGATTTAGAAGGGGTGATTAATTTGAAGACTAATACTATCCCAAGGGGAATGGTGCAGCTAGAAAGGATTTTTGATCTGGACAAGGTCAAAGATCAAGAGTAAGATGCTAAGAAGGAGTCCATCAGTGGACAATGTGAAACATACAACATGGGGACTCAAGATGATATCAAGAATGTATTCATTAGCAAAGTATGCACTCCAAAGGAGAGGAAATGAATTATTGATGCATTACATACATATCAAGATGTGATAGCCTAGAGTGACGAAGACTTGAAGATGTATGATACTTCAATTATAACTCACACTATCCCTCTGAAGCCAGGAGTGAGACCCTTCAAGCAAAGGCAAAGGCCAATTAATGCTTTGTTGGAGCCCATAATTCAAAAGGAGGTGCAAAAGCTACTTTCTACCAGAATTATATTCCCAGTTAGGCATTCAACTTGGGTTGTGAATCTAGTTCCTGTGAGAAAGAAGAATGAGGAAATTAGGCTGTGTGTGAATTTTAGGAACCTTAACAGAGCATTAGAAAAGGAAAATTATCTAGATCCTTCACTGGATGAAGTACTTCAGATTGTCAATGGGTCTCAAATAATGTCTTTCCTGGATGGCTACTCTGGATACAATCAAGTTATGGTACAATATGAAGACAGGCATAAAACTGCTTTCACCATAAAGTGGGGCACTTTTGCTTATAGAAGGATGCCCTTCAGCTTGATTAATGCTAGAGCCACATTCCAGAGAGCTATGGAAATTACTTTTAAGGACATAATTGGTAAATGCATAATTATTTATATGGATGATCTGATAGTATTTTCCAAGAAATGGGGTGATCAATAGTCAACTTATGCAAAGTGTTTCAGAGGTGCAGAGAATTTGGCATATCTCTTAATCCAAAGAAGTGCATCTTTGGAGTTACTAAAGGAAAATTGTTGGGACACATTATTTTAGAGAAAGGCATTTCTATTGATACTAAATGAGTGGAAGCCATACTTAAGATCCAACCACCTACTAGCAAGAAGGAGATGAAATCATTCTTTGGAAAAGTCAACTTTGTACGTAAGTTCATCACTGGATTTGCTGAGATAGTCAAGCCATTAAATGCCATGTTGAAGTAGGAAGATAAAGTTGAATGGAATACAAAGGATAAAGAAGCATTTGGAGAAATCAAAAGGGACATTACTGAGGCCCCAGTTTTGGTGAGTCCTGATTATGCTAAGCCATTTTACATATATTCATTTGCTTTTGATCACTCCTGTGTTGGCATGTTGATCCAAAAGTATGATCAAGGGAATGAGCACCCCATAGCATTTATGAGCGCACCACTGAAAGATGTAGAACTAAGGTACCCAAATGTGGAGAAGTAACCCTATGCCTTGGTTAGGGCTATGAAGAAATTTAGACACTATATTCTCAGGAACAAGGTCTTTGCAATAGTCCCTGATCCTGCAGTCAAGCTGTTGTTGATGCAGAATGAGCTGGGAGAATGTTGAGCTAAGTGGGTGACTATGTTGTAGGAGTATGATATTGAGATTCAACCCATGAAATTTGTAAGAGGGCAAGGGCTTACGAGAACAATAGCAGAAATGGGCCCTAACCTTGTAGCCCAACATTATAATCTTGAAGATGTTTCTTTAGGGGACTGGTATGATGATATCATTCACTATCTCTTGAATCAACAATGTTTAGATCACCTTAATGCTATATAGAGAAGGGAATTGCGTTTGAAGAGTGAAAATTTCATGTTGAAGGGAGTTGTCTTATACAAAAAGAATCATGAAGGTGTCTACTTAAGATGTCTAGGACAACAAGAGGCTGAAAGAGTCATGGAAAAATTTCATGATAGATATGGTACTGGCCATGGATTTGCACCGTCCATTGCAAATCAGATTATGAGAGCTGGTTATTATTGGCCCACATTGTTCAAAGACACACAATCATGTCAGAACTTGTCATGTGTGTCAAACTGCAGTGACCAGAGAGAAGTATGCAACACTCCCACTTCAACCAGTCTTTGAGGTAAAACCTTTTGCACAGTGGGGAATGGACTTCATAGGTCCAATCAATCCACCCTCTTCTATAGGTCACAAGTATATTCTTACTGTTACTTCTGAAGTGGTAATCAATTTCATCAAATCAGGTATTATCAATCGCTTTGGATGTCCTATGTCTTTGGTTTGTGATAATGGTCCTACATTTGCATCACTGAAATTATCTAACTGTGCCTTTGATCATGGAATTATAATTAAATTTTCATCCAATTATTACCCTCAGGATAATGGCTTGGTTGAGTCCTCCAATAAGAACCTCCTAACATTCATTCATAAATTATTAGAAAGAAACCCTAAGGACTGGCATACCCAACTTTAGTTTTCCCTTTGGGAAAATCGTACAAGACACAAGAATTCCATAGGAACATCTCCTTACCATCTAGTTTATGGGCTAGAACTTGTGTTTCCCATTCAGCTAAAAATCCCCACCCTATAGTTCATTAATGAATATTATGATGAAGGGGATAAATGAGAAGCCAAACTTGCAGAGTTGTTACACCTTGAAGAGAAAAGAGATGAAGCTCTTGAAAACTTTTCCAAACATCAGGGTGTAGTCAAAAGAAGGTTTGATAGGAGAGCCAAGGTAAAAGCATTTCAAATCTTTGACTTAGTTCTCTACTGTGATAAGGCCCATGACCGTAAGGAAGAGCATGGTAAATTTGAAAAACTGTGGCTTGGACCTTATCAAATTTGAAATATCTTGGGAGATAATGCTTTTCACTTGAAAACCCTCACTGGAGAAGATATCCCACTTCCTGTCATGGGCAATACCTGAAGCATTATTTCCAATCTTGAGTTGTTTATAGCTCCTTTATTGTACATAGTTAGAATAGGTTTCCTTTCTACTTGTTTTTCTTTTGCTTTGGTTAGAGTAAGTTTCCCTTTCTTCTTTGCTTTGTTTACTCAGACAAAATATGGAAATCCTATCTCTCTTGAAAGGTAAATCTCTATTAGCAAGCCTCAAGAGATAACCCCAAGGTCTCTAATGTCAGGTCTTGACAATGCATAAACAACTCAGTGATAAATGCGAAAATGTTGGTAATCACAAAGGGACCTTACTACAAGAAAATACTGAATCTTCTAGTTTATCAGATCTAGCAATATGGTGATACTTGAAATCCTAAATCTAACCCAAATGATAAAAGAAATAGCAAAAGAGATAAAGGTTTTAGAGATATTTCTAAAAATAGCCACATGAGCTAATCCTGATTCCACTAACCTTTTGGCCAACAATGGGGGTTCCTGTGCTACCATCCTTACTTTGAACTCCTCATAATCCCATCTTCCTACATTGATGTCACCTACTTCAGCCTAGATGGAGGAAAGCTTTGACTCAGGAACCTTACTCTTTATGTCCAATTTTGTTCTTTCTACTTCAAAGATGGAAGATCCCTCAACACTTGGATCCGTCTGCTTGCTCATTGTCTTGCTAGCCATCACTCTACTTGACTCAACTTGCATCCAATGAGAAACCACAATAATTCCCCTTTATAATGTCAACATAGAGGTTAGCAAACCATAAACAATATAATCATGACCAATCAACCTGAAGCTAAGATCAAAACCTCTTAAATTTAACATAAGGCACAATTGCTAAGCAATCCGATATTTTGAGTCATCCGGGGAAATCCAGCTAGGGAGGAAATCTGGGAAATTCCCAACTCAGCGGATTTAATGATAAAACATGGTTACCCAAAAAATCAATCATCACAATATGGAGAAAAATTACATAACATTGTTAAATGATTCAAATCAAACATGAAAGGCTAAGCCCATAATATTGCATTTATTATCTTTTGAATTCTCCATACTGTGAAACCATTTCAGGAAAATCCACCAGGGAGGGAAATCTGCAAGGTATGAGTAACTTCGAGCTTTTGCATACATCCATAAAATCGAGAAGGAAAAGGAAAAATCGGGAAATTCTAAAGGTGCGAGAATTTTGCAAAGATCACGAAATCCTGAAAACTATTATGTCTCCCAATCTCACCCAAAATAATCGAATGATCATAAAAATTGTAGTGTCTGGGCCCAAATCTGATTTATTTCAAGTTTTCTATTGTTCATTTTCAAGTTCCCAACTCTATCTGAGGTGAATCGGTGAAGATTGGTGATGCCCTAAATTTAATCATCAACCTCCTAAGCTTAAAACCCTAAAATTTTCCATTAACGCAGGGGACTTAGCTTAGATTTGGGATTGTCCATTTTACTAAGCCCGAAGATGGATTTTTTAAGTAGGCACAAGTGAGCTTTGCCTAGATAAAATTGAGAACACACTCACAAACTCACTCAGGTACGACAATCAAACAAGCTCAAAAACCCTAAAATTGAACCAAATGGAGGCAATCATACACCCAAGGTCGAGCTCAAAAATGCAACATGGGAATACTAGGCACCATTGAACTCATCAATCAACAAGGGAATACACCGACTGGGCCATCAACATCCTTAAAAAAGACAAGCCAAACCCCAATTTAAATGCCTAACACCAAAATATGCAAAATACAGACCCCAAAGATCTCCCCCTAAGACACCAAAGCATCATTTACACTCTAGAAACATAAGCAAGGAAAAATCAACATACCCGAATGAAGTGAATTTAGTTGCAACGATGGCTAGAAATGAACTTCAATGCCCTAGCAAGCAACCACAATGAAAATGAAAGAAATATGTCACCAAATCCTTGAATCAACTGCTCACGCCGACAAATCGCTTAAGAACTTCAAAATCAATTTCAATGGAAACACATAGCAAATGACAACAAGAAATCCTCAAAAACCAACTAAATACGTGCCTCGGGAATCATACCATTAAGCATTAATGTAGTCGACAAGACATGTCAAAACGCAATCCGAGAATTCAACGAAGTGACGAAACTTTAGAAAAATTTGGTCCATGCAGAATTTTGTGAAGGATCAGAATTTCTGGGGAACAGTGCAAAACATCTGCCACTAGGTTTTCAAAGCGTCCAGGGAATTCCTCCCAGAGGGAACTTTCCTGAAAATAACAAAAAACCCAAAATGAGTCTAGAACATAAAATTTCAAAGTGTTTCCTCAAAAGGGGCATCTACACGAATAGTATAATCATTTATGAACGTGCTAAGGTAACCAAATCCTCAAAATCGAAGGGCGAAAGTACCAAAAACAAAAGCGAAAGAGGGTCCCTGCTTTCAGCGGGGCGTGTGTGCAAAAAATACACAACAGGAAGTTGTGCCAATTCTAGACTCCCATTGTACTAACCATAACAAAGTTATACCTCTTGAAAACATTGATAAGGCACTATACACAAAAAAGGATCCATTGGAAAGAAAGTTGTGTTATGCTTAGTGGCCTTGAAAAACATGCAATAGGATATTCAAAGGGGTTTCTCTTAAGTTCCTGAAAGGTCTCACCATAGGGAACATTGTGCCTAATGTCTCCAAGAGAGGACTAGTTGAGGATAAAAGATTTGCAACTTAGGGAATGCAATCCATAGCATCACCACTAAGAGGAATGTCGTATGTGAAGAAAGGTCATGCTATTGGAGGACATCAAACCCAATGATACCACCAAGAAGACACATCACATGAAGTAAGAAGACGACACTTTGAAGCAAACAATGAGCGGGGATGCATATTCCCCCACTTTAAAGAAATTGCTAAATGCCATGCTATGAGAAATTACTTTAAAGTAGAACATACGTGAGAGATTTATGCAAAAATCCCTATGTAAAACATATGTTTATGAGATAGAGCTATGTCATATAAAGGAGAAGTTTCCCCCCATATGCAATCCTAAGATAACACATAAGGGATCCATGGATTTGGGGTCAATGTTTTTTTTTGTTGCAGTGATCTAATCAAGCTTGAAATCATCACGATTACTCAAATGACTCATGAAACAATGAGCACAAAGGAAGAATGACACATAGAGAGAGAAAAAAATGGGAAGTTTTTGGGTCAACATGGAAGAGACCTGGATGTCTTGGTCGCCTTGCGTCATCCCCAAAAGGAAAACAAAAGACAAAGGTTACGACATGTAGAAGAATGTAGATACAAATATAATAATGTCACAATAGATTCACTTCCTTTGTATCCTTGCACTAATGGAGTGACAAGGGTCATCCTAAGTAGGATAAAAAACATATAAAGACACACCAAGTAGCATAGTACGGGGGATCACATTACACACATGCAATCACAAAGAACATGAAAAGAGACAATACTAGTATGGTATATGTGAGTCAACCTATAATATGTCACCCACATCCCAATCTTGTTCATCATATACGAAAGGTGGATAACTATCCAAAGGGACAACAACAAGTGTTGTACTAGGAGCATCACTAGGTTTAACATGTGGTGATTCACTCTTAATAGGAGGAACATCATGATTGTTATCGTTTAAGCTCATGGAAGAGGAAAATAATAAATTCAGCTCATTATGCACTTCCTCATCATTTTTTTGTAATCTCATCATCATTATCCAAGTTAATCAAAATAGGAGGCCTAATGACAATTTCCATAGAAGTTTCTTGTTGATTTTATTGTTGTGGAAAAGGTGGAGGATCATCATGCTTTATTTCAACTTGTGTTTGATCTTGATCTTTTGTTTTATTCTCATATTTTAATCTATGAGCAATAACATGACATCTACACCTACGCTCTTTAGCATTTAAGTTTCTTTTTGTACGATTTTCAAGTTGCAATTGTGTAGGAGTGAGTTTATCAACCATAGGTTTCTTTTCTTCGCACAAGGGAGGGATGGAAGGAACCATGGGAGGTTGTCCAACCACTTTCTCTTTAACTTTATAAACTTGTTTGATCTTAGGAGGGACAATAGGACTTATTTTGTTATCTCTTGGTCTTTTTTAGGAAATAGGCAAAGGATTTGTCATGGGTTGGTCTTGGTTACTTGGAAAGGCTTTTGGTTCAATCATGGTTTCGTCAGTAATAGGAGGCTCAATAATGGGTTGAGGCATGTTGCTAAGGGATAATTTTTCTATGTGCTTTTCCTTAAACTTTTGATAAGATTTGAAAAAGAAGTCCTCATGAGGCTTAATAGGTTCCATAGGTTCGGGCCAAAAGAAATCCAATGAGAAATTCCCATGGGAAGACATGGGATTAAAGCCACTAAGGTGCACATTAAATATATCATTACCAAATGGAAACTTTAAACATTTATGCACCACCGACGGGATGGAATCCATGGAGCATAGACATGGGTAACCAATCTTCACATGAAATTAGTCCAATGATGGGATGGTGGAGAATGAGACATTCAATTTTTTCGGTCCAAATTGTAAAGGAAGAGTGATCAAACCTATCGTAGGGCAAGAAAAACCATTATGCACTTTGATCCATGCTTTTAGTTGTTCATAAGAATCTTGATAAAGTTCATGCACAAATAAGAATTCCTTGGTGATCACATTCTCTACACATATGTGATCAATTAAGAATCTTGATAAATTTCATGCACAAATAAGAATTCCTTTGTGATCACATTCTCTACACATATGGCATCCATGGAGCATAGCCATGGGTAACCAAGCTTCACATGAAATTGGTCCAATGATGGGATGGTGAAGAATTCATTGGCTTGTCATTGATTCTTTTGGCTATGTAAAGAGGACCATCAAGTGTACGTATAATTATGTCATTTTGTGAAAAAGAAATGCCAATGGGAATTTTGGCTTGGCCCTTACAAGGTTGAACATCAATGAAGCCCACCATACATTGTAAGTCTTCTTCATTTTCATTTATATCGTCATTATTTGTTTCTTCAAGTTTTTCAACATTCATCACATCATTCTTGGCATCATTAGCTTTTACAAAAGAGACATTTTGATTTGGCATGGGATTGGTAAATATTTAAAAGTTTTTGTTGGGTGGGGCAATGGACTTATTTCCTTGATCATTAACACCATCAATCTGGAGGTGATTACATTCAATGAGGTCTTGCACAAAATGTTTAAGACACTTACATTGTTTTGTACAATGTCCATTTTGTCAGTGATAATGGAAAAATGCATTTGAGTTAAAGTTTTGAGGTAGGGTCTTAGTTATATCAATGTCTCTAACAAGAGGTAAGGTGACACAGTTCTTACTCATAAGTTGCAACATGATAAAGTGAAGGGTATCAGGTAAAGGGGTAAATTGTCTACTCCTCTCCATAAATGGATATGGATTTTTCATTTTTATAGAAACCACTTGGAAGTTAACATGTTGATTTGTTTGAGGTGTGTTTATTTGTAAAAGATCCTTTGTTTTGTTTCTTGAAAGGTTGGAAATTATTGTGGGGAACAACTATGGATTTCTCAGAATTGTTAGGAGATTTTGCTTCACAATGACTAATTGAATTCTAATAACCACGAAGGGTCATGCACAAGTGTGTAGAGGGAAACTTCAACATCTCAAGTTTATCTTGAATATTGTTATGCAAGTTGGCTATGAACATTCTTTGAAGGTCAACATCAATAATCTTAATTTTATTTGTGAATAAAGCAATTGGTATGTTGCTATGAAATCAATGACCTTTTCATCTTTATTTTGTTTACATTGCATTAAATTAGCTAAGGTCATGTTGGGACCCATGTGCACTTGGAAGTGGTTAAGAAAGGCATCAATAAGTTCATTGAATGAACTAATTGTGTTATTTAATAAAGAACAAAACCACTCCAAGGCAGTGTCTTTTAGGGATCTAGGAAAATTTTTAGCCAAGAGTTATCCTAAAAAATGAAGTCACTACATAAGGTTGTATATGTCGAGACATGGTTGCTAGGGTCTCCTTTTCCACCATATTTCTCAAATCAAGGAATCTATAAGCCTTGTGGCATTTGTGCTCTCAATATCTCCAAGGATAAAGGGTTTCTTTTGACATATTGTGAAGGTTGGCCATTTTTATTTTGGTTCAATGTAGCAATTTGTTGTTGGAGGGATGAGACATTTTGCAAGATTTGGTTAAGGACAAGATCTTGTTTGTGTTGTGAGATGGAGGTGTGTATGTATTCGGAGGACAAGTGAATTGTAAGTTTGTGAGGGAAGATGGATTAGGAGATATGAGATTTGAATGCACAAAGCTAAAGGGGTTCCCAATGGAAATACCTAAGATAGTATTAAAATTTCTAGTAGGTTGTTTAGTTGTTGTAATAGTTGGATTAGTGTATATTGGAATAGAGGTTGGAGTTATGGAAGGAGGAATTGGATTTCTGCCTTGAATTTGAATATACCCCAAAGTTTGAGCACAAGTAGCTATTGTAGGGACATGTTTATCAATAATATGAGCTAGGCTATGAAAAATATCTATTCCTTGTTCATTATCAAGCATTTTCCTCATGTTATCTATGACAAGAATTGTAGTACCAGGAATGTATTCAAAACTTACAAAGTTTTGCAATTTCACTAAGTCTTTATCCATTTTTTTTAGTTCTTCATGAGGGACATTAGCATCCGTTGTGTCAAAATTAGTCTCATTGGTTGTAGGTAGGGTGGTCATGGGAATCGAGGTATCAAATCTATGGTCCATAATGGGTTGACTAGTATTAACACTATGAATGAAAGAGTTGGAAAACTTAAGATCCACGGTGAGTGTAGGAATGCAGGATGGAATGAGTCTTGAACTATGTCTCACTACAATATTGGTAATAGGACACCAGGTTGTGAATATCATACAAGTTTCACCAAACCTAAGTGCACCCAAAATGGAGAATAGCTTCTAGATAAATGTAATCAAACACCCTAAAATATGAAGTGCAATGCAAGTATGTAAAAGAGAGAAATATTTAGATTTTAAAAAAGATAATATTCTGATTATACTATGCAAAAACCTAAAAAATAATGTCTTTTAATTCCACTTTTCATTTTCAAACAATGCACTCAATTAGACCAATTAAACCGAACATGCAAAAGATGATAGATTTCTTTGATTTTTGAGACTAAAACCCAGATTTAACAATAGATTAGAAGAAAGAAAACAAAGAAAAATCACTTCCCAAAAGTATGAAAAAGCACCTATACAACGATATATTCACCCTAGGGTGAATGGGTCCTAGCATAGCGGTTACAAAAAATTAAATTTGAGTTTGAAGTTCAGATCTAGAGTTTCCTATTTTAGATTATAAACTATACTTTCAGTGACTGATTTTTCTAGATTTTGAGATCTAAATGCAAGTGCAATGAATGAAAAATGATGACCAATATGACACTTTTTGAAATGCAATTTCAACTCAATTTTTGAATATGAATGATTGAACATACACTAATATGCAAGTACTATGCAAAATTAATTCAAATTTTTGAATTTTTTAAATTTTAAAGCATGCAAAATGCAAAGCTAAAACCCTAAATGAGATGCAAAATAATGAAACTTAACAACCCTAAATGAGATACAAATCAATGAAATTCAGTGCAAAGTAATGCAAATCCTAGATCTAGGGTTTTGAATGGACTCCAAATCAGAAAATTTATAGGGCAAGAATGTTAGGTTCACCAAAATGAAATAGAGGGATTTGGGTACTTTCTATTCAAATGAGGGTTCACCAATAATTTACTATAAATAGAAAGGGAAAAATGGGGTGTAATGCACCTATCTCCCTCTATCTCATTAGGAAAAAGAGACCCCTTAAGCCAAGGTTGAATTTCAGCCCTTAGGTGAGTCAACCTTGAAGGAGATCTTGTTGTTTTCCTTATGATCTAAGATGAGGCAGATCTGCTGAAACAACACTTTTGGGAGAAAGACTAAAAATAGTAATTAAACCCAAAAAATACAATGTAACACATGAAATCATAAGATTAAACCTAAATCTAATAGAACCTACAACTTTCAGAAAGATCTCAGAAGGTTAAGTATTTTTGCGCCTTTCACAAAAATGTTGTTGTTGAGTGTCCTCTGGGACTCATTTTCCTTAGGGAGAATGGGTCTTTGTAGGGCTTTCTAAAATCAATTTCTAGGTCCTTTGGTCTTATGTTTGTACTCTCTAATTCTCTAGATTTCACAGTTGAAAAGTCAGAAATAATTTCTAAAAGTGAGTTTCCATGGCTTGATGAGAACTTTAACAACTTTTCTTATTTTTCTCCTTTGATAGATCTTCAATCCTTCTTCAACATAAGATCTACAAAACAAACAAGAGGGATTTTTTTTTTGTTTTTGGTGAATGGGGATTTGGCTTGGTCAAACCCCATTTTGGTAATTAAACCTTGAATTGAAATAATGAAACATGAAAGGAATGATGAATGAACAAGTGATATGCTGCAACTCACCAAACCCTTGATTTGAAGCCCTTGAAGGACTACAACTTAGTAGATCTCTCCAAGGTCTTGATCTTGCATGAATGGCTTGATTGATGATGTGATCTTGATGATTGAAATTTGACTTGAATGATTGAAACCTACATCACAATGTTAGCTCAAAAAACATGCATGATGCTTGATAACTTTGACATGATGCTTGAGATCTTGAATGTTGCAACAAATGATTGAGAAATCTGCTCTTGAACACCTTTGACAGTAATATTTGCTATACTTTTTTCTCTCATGAATTTATTAAGGATTTGAATTGATAAAAATACCTTGCTTTTATAGACAATTTTCTAATTTCCCAAAAATTAAACATTACAAGCCGACACTTAAATATTGAATTTAGGACCTTAAGATTCCGCCAAAAAAATGTTTAAAATTTGAATTTGTGATCTTAAAGGGGACCTATTCGCCCAAGGGTGAATGGGACGTGACTTAAATAATAAGGAATTATTCATTTTGGGGTTTTAAAAATAATAAATGCATTAATTAAATCATAATTCCCCTTTTGGAAATTACAATTAATTAGGCTTGTAAATGCAAAATTTAGGCAATTAGAGGCTTAACTAAGTCCATTTAATTAAGGGACCCAAACATAGTGTGAAAATTTAAAGGAGTACATTTTTTGACACTAAAGTAGGTAGTTTAGTTGGAGAGAAAATTATTGATTGGGTTATAGAATTGGACAAATAGTTTGACCATGAAAATGCTACTAATGAAAACAAGTTGAAGTTTTCTTATACTAGATTGAAGGCCTATGCAAATCTTTGGTATTTTTTCATACAAGACGAGAGGATAAATAAAGGTAAGAACAAAATAAAATCTTTGGATAGAATGGTAGTAATACTTAAGGAAAAATTCCTTCCTAGCGACTATCAAACTAACCTCTTTAAGAAGTTACAAAATCTGAAAAAAAAAGATGAATGTCAAAAAATATATGTTTGAGTTTGATAGATTAACCATCAGGTATGGAAATGGGGAAGAAGACATTAGGAAGATAGAAAATTATCTCAATGGGTTAAGATACAATATTAAAGATGAACTTAGCGTAATCAACCCAAGTACAATAAAAGAGTGTTAGCAGTTTGTTGTAAAAGTAGAGGATAAGTTGAATATAAATAAATAGACAAAATAAGGATAGAGGTAGAAATTTCAAAGGTATAGGATATTAAGGAGGAAGAAATTCAGTGTAAAAATAAAATTTAGAACCAATTCCTTTGCAAGAAATATCACATAATCCAAAAGGTGCGTTTAGAGGAAGAAGACCTTATTCTACAGGTGAAAACACACAAAAAGGTAGTGTATTTACTAGTAAATATTTTAGATGTAATAAGTTTGTAGGTCATATGTTTTAGGAATGTCCAGAATACCCTTAAGCAAGCAACTCAAGGATGGAGAGTATAAATCAAGTAGTACAAGAAGGAGAAAGTGTAGGATCTCCATCCCATGTAGAAGAACCTAAAGTCGATGAGTCTTTGTTGATAAGAAGATTTCTGATCAACCCACCGAAGGAGAAAGAAATTTCCCAAAGAAATACTTTATTCAAGACATCATGAAAATCCTAAGATAAATGTTACAAAATGGTTATTGATTGAGGTAGCACTTATAATTTAGTTTTAGTCGAAATGGTAGAGAAGCTTGGGTTGAAAATAATTCCACATCAAACTCCATATAAGGTTTCATGGCTCAATAAAGGACAATAAGTGTTAGTAAATGAATAATGTTGGTTATATTTTCAAATTGGAAGCTATAAAAATAAGGTTCCTTGTGATACCAATGGATGGGTTCCATGTGCTATTACGAAGGCCTTGGAAATATGATAGGAAAACTATTCATGATGGGAGACAAAACATATACAGTTGAAAAAGATGGTAGAAATCATACCTTGGTTCCTTTGAAAGAAGAAGAAGATGGATAATTGACTAGTCCTAGATTCTTGATGGTGAGTGAGAAGGAATTCTTGAATGCAATGAAAGAAAGAAAGATGGGTTTTAAACTATTAATCAAACCTAGAATTGTTATGAAAACAACCAAGTTGAACGAGCTACCTCAAGAGATACTAACCATGTTGGAAGAGTATTTTGATATAGTGGTGAATGAGATTACCAAGGATCTACCACCTATTATGAGTATTTGTCATCATATTCAATTAATTCCTAGTGCAAGTTTTCCAAACAAATATACCTACAAGATGACTCCAAAAGAAAATGAAGAGATCAAGAAGCAAGTGCAAGAACTATAGGAAAAAGTTTTGATAAAAGAGAGTCTTAGCCCATGTGCATTACCAGTTGTATTGGTGCCAAAGAAAGAAGGAGATTGGAGGATGTACATAAATTTAAGAGAAATAAAAAATATTACCATCAAGTATAGGTTCCCTCTTCCAATAATAGTGAAATGGAGAAAATAGGTGGGGGTGTCAAATGTGATAAAAGGGGTTCACCACAATAACCTATTTCTATAATTTCATTCAAGGAAATAAGATCCAAACAATGAAGTAACTATCAACCCTTAGGTGAGTCAAATCAAGGTATGAATAAAAAAATTTCCTCTCTATGCAAGGATGGGGGTAAAAGATAAATAACACTTTGGAGGGAAAGATAAAAATCATTAAATAAACTCCAAAATTCAAGATATAAAATGCAAATGAAGAACAATAATCAAATATGACATAAACAAAAATCAAAAGGTAGATCTGGAAATAGGAAAACAATGTGTACCTTTCACCAAAAGTCACCTTTTGAAGCTCACTGAGGACTCATTCGCCCTATGGCTAATGGGTCCTAGCTAGGGTTCCTAGAAAATACTTTCTAGGTTCTCTTTTGTTGTTTTTGCACTAATGTATTTATGATTTTCACTATCAAATAGTCAGAAATAAATTCTGTAGAGGAGTTTCCATGAAATAACAAAATTTCTTGCAACTTTAACAATGTTGCAACTTTCTTCAATTTTTCTCTTCAAAGGATCTTTCACCTAAAATCTGAAATCACACATCAAAGAGAGAAAAATGTTTTTTGTTAGGGAATGGGGGTTTGCCTTGGTCAAACCCTGTTTTGGTAATTAAACCTTGAAATGAAATAGAAAAACATGAAGGAATGATGAATGAAAAATAATATGTAACAACTCACCAAACCTTTATTTCAACCTTGGATTGTAGATCTACAATCAGTATGTATTGGCTTCAATGGATGTGGATCATGATCATGAAAATTGTCTTGAAATAATATCTTTGATATGCTTGAATGGGTTTTGAACTCTACAACACCATATTAGCTCAAAAAAATGCATGATGCAATAAATATTTGACATGATGAAAGGAATCTTGATTGCTGCAATAATCTTCTACAAATTTTCTCTTGAATGCCTTGAAAATTCTCTTGATCTAATAAACTTTCTCTAGGAATGCTTGCATGAAAACTCTAGGATTTTAGGATGAAACATAGTGAAATGACCTCTTATTTATACATATCTTAAGATTAATTCATAAAATTCAAATATCTCAAGCCAACATTTGAATATACATTTGAAATCATTGAAAAACTACCAAAAACATAGTTTGAATTTAGGTATGCTATGGAATTTATGAATGTCAGGTTTTATCCCTCAAAAATTGTAATTAATTAGGCTTGGATTTGAATTAAAGGGGCCAATTAAGATAAATTAACCTCAATTAATTAATAAAGCCCTATATTTGTGTGAAAGTGTAAAGGTACACCTTACAACACCAAAAATAAGGCACAGTTAAGTCCATTTTATTAAACCAAGCCCTAAACTTAATATGAATATGTAAAATACATATTACAACACTAAATTAAGGCATAATTAAGCTCATTTTATTATTAATTATTCATTCTCAAACTAAGTGTGAAAAGGGAATACTTTTTCCTACATTACATTTAGCCCCCACTTTAGTGTGAGGATGAGCACAAGCGCAAACTCACACTAAAGTAGACATTCAAGACACTTATGTATGCAAAAATGACTAAGATACACAGTTTTATAGCATTGAAAAGACCAAGAAAATCAAGCCTAGATAGTTCGATCAGTGTGAAACACATCCAAGCTTTTAGTTTTTGTGCTCACTCCGGGGTAGTGGAACCTTAGGCTATCCACTAGGTGAGTATCCCAAAAGGGTAGAAAACGAGAGAATCATATTAGGCTCCCATACCATATCAAAGCTATCCTCCTAAAAAATTCAATAAGGCACCACAAGGAAAGGCTCCACAAACAAGAAAGGTGTATTATGCTAGGTGGCCTTGAATTTAGAGTTCGAGCCTTATAGAGCTTAAAAAGCTACATTATGCTAAACACCTATGAAAAAGGTAAGGCTCCACAAGCAAGCAAGGTGTGTTATGCTAGGTGGCCTTGAATTTAGAATTTGAGCTTCATAGGTCTTAACAAGTTGTGTTATGCTAAACACTTATGAACAATAATGCTAGTAAAAGTTTTTGTTCAAATGTATTTTCCTTAGTTCGTGTAAGGTCTTCTTCTTAGGTAACATCATGCCTAATATCTCCAAGAGAGGACAAGCCAAGAGTAAAATATTCACAACTTAGGGAATGCAGTGCGTCACATCACCATTAAGAGAAAATTTGTACGCTAAGAAATATCACACTCTTGGAGGACATCAAACCCAATGACACCACCAAGAAAAGGACGTATCACAAGAATAAAGAAAATCGTACCATGAAACATGAGAAATTTCAAAAGATATTATCAATGTATGCTCCCACTTTAAAGCGGTTGCTAACACCATTGTTGTGAGCAATTTCTTTAAAGTAGCCAATGTTCAATCCTAAGACATGAAAGATTATTTTGAAAGCCCTATTCCAAGTCATTTGTTTCCGAAATGAAGCAATGCAATTAAAAAGGAAGGAGGGGTTGCCCCAAAAAATATGCAAGGGGTCTATGGATTCAGGGTCAGTATATCTTTGCTACAATATTGTTATAGAGCTCAGAAAAATTATCATTCCCCAAATACTCATAGAATTGGAAGAATGACACAAAAAGAGTGAAAACAAAGAAAAATAATTTTGGGTCAACATGGAAGAGACCTAAGTGTCTCAATTCCTTGAGTCATCCCCAAAAGAAAAAAACAAGACCAAGAAAAGATAAAATGCTTATGACATATAGAAGAATGTAGATAAAAATAGAGGAATGCACATGAAGAGAGAGATACATCAAACAAAATAGTATGGGGGATCACATTACACACATGCAACTACATAAATAAACATGAAAAATAAAACAAAGCAAAAGACTTGTAAGGAACATGTGAGTCAACCTATAGCAGGTCATCCACATCCCAATCTTGTTTGGTATATGTGGAAGGTAGAAAACTAGCCAAAGGGACAATATCAAGTGCCAAACTAGGAAACACACCAAATTCAACACTCTTTTTAGGATAATTTTCATTTAAGCTCATAGAAGAGAATAATGAATTCAACTCATTATGCACTTGTTCATCAATCTTTGCAATATCAATATCATCATCTAAACTAATCACAACAGGAGGCCGAATGATAGCGTCCTTGGAAGATTCTTGTTTATGTTGTGGAAAAGGTATAAAATCATCATGCACATTGGTTGTAGGTAAGGAAGTCATTGGAAATGAGGTATGTAGGCTATGATCCATAGGGGGTTGATTATCAACACTATTAGTGAAAGAGTTAGAAAACCCAAGATCGACGATGAATGGTGTATCACGGGATGACATGAGTCTTGAACTATGTCTCACAATAGTATTGCTAATAGGACACTAAGTTGTAAAGCTCATACAAGTTTCACAAACTCAATGTCAACCCAAAATGGAAAGAGGGTAATGTGCAATGCAATGTAAATGCAATTTTTAAATCACACAATGCACTAACTTTATAAAATTAAGTTAAATATGACCAAATTGAAGAAACATAATTTCTACAAACAGAAACAAAAATCTAATAACAACAAACAAGAATGCAGAAATGAATGTTTTAATTACCAAAAAATTAGAGTATGATCCTGATCAGGGACTCATTCAACCTAGGGAAAATCGGTCCTAGGTGAGGGTTTTGGAACAAGTTTTTACATATTTCTAAGTTAATTTCAATGGTTTCCATATTCTAATATTATACAAGAAGTTGCAATTTTAGTTTTATGTGAAATGAGGATTGAATGCAAATGCAAAATGTGACAAAATGAAAACCTAGAACACTTAATTTGATATGCAATTATGTTTCAATTTTCAAATGCAAATGAATATGATGTAATGATATGTAAATGATATGCAAGATGACTGATTTTTTTTGTATTTTTCAGATTTAAAGAATGTAAAGATGCAATCCTAAAACCCTTAAATGAGATGCAAAGTTAAATGCAATCTAGACACCCTAAATGAGACTCAATTCAATGCAAAGAGATGCAAATGAATGAAAGATATAGATCTAGGGAGAAAAGAGGACTTCAAAATTAGATAATGCAATGATCAAACTTAGGTTCACCAAAATGAACCAAAGGAAAATAGGTTGGGGTGTCAAATGTTATGAAAAGGGGTTCACCATAATGACCTATTTCTCTAATTTCATTCAAGGAAATGAGATCCAAACAATGGAGTGACTATCAACCCTTAGGTGAGTCAAATCAAGGTATGAATCAACAAATTTCCTCTCTATGCAAGGATGAGGGTAAAAGATAAATAACACTTTGGAGGGAAAGATCAAAATCATTAAACAAACTCCAAAATGCAAGATATAAAATACAAATGAAGAACAATAATCAAATATGATAGAAACGACAATCAAAAGGAAAATATGGAGAGGGGAAAATAATGTGTACCTTTCACCAAAAGTCACCTTTTTAAGCTCATTGAGGACTCATTCTCCCTATGGAGAATGGTTCCTAGCTAGGGTTCTTGGAAAATGCTTTTTGGGTTCTCTTCAAATGTGTATGCACTCCCAGATTCTTGATTTTCACTGTTGGATAGCTGGAGATAAATTCTATAGAGGATTTTATGTGAAATGACAACTTTTATTGCAACTTTGAAAACTTTTCAACTTTCTTCAATTTTTCTCTTCAAAGGATCTATCGCCTAAAATCTATAATCACACATCAAAGAGAAAAAAATTGTTTGTTAGGGAATGGGGGTTTTCCTTGGTGAAACCCCATTTTGGTAATTAAACCTTGAAATGAAATAGAAAATCATGAAGGAATGATGAATGGGAAAAAATATGTAACAACTCACAAAACCTTGTTTTGAACCTTGGATTATAGATATGTAATTAACAAGTATTAGGCTTCAATGGATGTGGATCATGATCATGAAACTTGTCTTGAAACAATGTCCTTGATATGCTTGAATAGATCTTGAACTCTACATCACCATATTAGTTCAAACAACATGCATGATGTAATAAATCTTTGAATGATGAAAGGAATCTTGATTTCTACAATAATCTTCTACAAATCTTCCCTTGAATTCCTTGAAAATGCTCTTGAAAGTTCTTGATCTCCTAAAATTTCTTTAGGAATTCTTGCATGAAAACTCTAGGATCTTAGGATGAAACATAGTGAAATGACCTCTTATTTATACATATCTTAAGATTAATTCCTAAAAATCAAATATCACAAGACAAAATCTGAATATACATTTGAAATCATTGAAAAATCAATAAAAAACATAGTTTTAATTTAGGTCCTAGGTGCAAGTGAGGACCCATTCGCCTTATGGTGAATGGGTCCTAGGTCACTTACCTAGGATGCACATTACTCAATGTTAAACCTTATGCTATGGAATTTATGAACGTCAGGTTTTATCCCTCACAAATTGCAATTAATTAGGCTTGGATTTAAATTAAAGGTGCCAATTAAGGAAAATTAACCTCAATTAATTAATAAAGACCTAGATTAGTGTGAAAGTGTAAAGGCACACCTTACAACACCAAAAATAAGGCACCATTAAGTCCATTTTATTAAGCAAGGCCCTAAACTTAATGTGAATATGCAAAATACATATTACAACACTAAATTAAGGCATCATTAAGCTCATTTTATTATTAATTATTCATTCCCAAATTAAGTGTGAAAAAGGAATACTTTTTTCTACACTACAAATAAATGATTTGATTGGTTGTTTGTGTGGATCTAAGTATTTTTCTAAGATTGATCTCAAGACTTGTTATCATCAAATAAGGATAAGGGAAGGGGATGAATGGAGAACTTACTTTAAGACTAATGAGGGGTTGTATGAGTGGTTTTTTATGCCATTTGGTCCTACCAATGCTCAAATTACATTTATGAGACTAATGAATGAAGTTATAAATCCCTTCATAGTAAAACTTGTGATTATTATTTGGATGAAATATTGATCTATAGCTCAAGAAAGGAAGAACATCTCAAACAACTTAGGATGGTAATGTAAATATTGCAAGAAGATGATTAATATCACTAAATTTTTATTCATGAAGATATAATTAGTATACCTTGGTTTTGTGATTTATCAAGGTGGATTAAACATGGGCAAGGACAAAGTGAAAGCCATAACTAATTGACCAACTCCCAAAATTACTTATGAGGTAAAAAGTTTTCATATTTTGGAAAGTTCTTATACTAATGTATAGGAGTAAATTTGTACCCCATGTGCAAATCCCCTTTTTTCCTTTATCCACCTTAGAAAACCAAGTTCAGAGGCTTAATTCCACCTAAGTCTGCTTCTTGTGTCTCACTTGGTGCCTATTTTGAGTGTCGGTGGAGGCATTTCTATTGGGGACGCATGTGTAGTGCACTTACGTCCCTAGAAGATTCCTGCGGTTGAACCTACAAAGGCATTACACTTCTCATTGGGAGTCAAGTTGTAACACCCCCTTCAGCCGACCAACCCAAATATGACTATTTTTCTCCATCCCTTCTTCAAATTCACCCCTTCAACAAGCATTTCATCTTCTTCCAAGCCTTGAGCTCACTCTTCACAACTTCAAGCATTCAATCCAACACTTATAACAACATTCCAAGCATTCCATTGTAGCCAAAGCAACACTCCCTCACTTCGGTAGAGCAAGTTTGGGACCACACCATTGCAGAAGAGGCTCAAGTACTCTCATTTTCTCCCCCAATCAGCTTTGAGTGCTCTTGGTGGAGGTGGTAAGCTTCCCTCTCCTATCCTCTATCACTTGGTTGAGTTAGCACTTTACTATTTTGTAGTGCTTTTGTGCTCTTCATTATAGTATTATCTTTATCTCGCTTTCTTGGTTGTTTGTGGAGGTGGAAACACCTAAATGGGAGTCTGATTGAGGCAGGACCCTATATAACCACCCAACATTTTCCTCTCTTTTTGTGTGTAGGAGTACATACTTTTGAGGAGCCAACTAGCGACCGAATTTCTTGGTGAGATCATTCTTTCCCTTTCACTCTTGTATTTCTACTTTATAATATTAGAGAATACTTTATTTACTTAATCACATCATTTTGGCCCTTTAGTTAGTTATCTGGGCCATTAGTTTTTCTAGGCTTGACCTCATCTTCGTTGTTGTTTGGCCATACGGATGCCAATGCACTTTAGAGATGCCAGTGTGCTGCACTGTCATCCAGAGATCACACTTTTGTCCTCTGGCAGAGAGCTTCTCGAGGTGTAGTGTTGGACCTAAAAACTAGCTCACCTAGCCTAGTATTAGAACTCAGGTCTGTAGAGTGACTGAGAGGCCTCATAGTCCTCGTTACTCTCACCTTGCATTTCTTAACACTACACTTAACTGAGGTAAGTTAGGGCAGCCTCTCACGTCTTGGCCCTCCAAGACCTGGGGTCTTGCACGTGGTGGTCCCCCTCTCTTACATTTTTGGTGAACCCAACATGAACCAATGTTTGTTCATCCGTTGGTGTTGAGACTTCTCTCGTGTACCTTGTGACCATTGCATGCCTGAGTGTTGTGAAGGTTTATGAGCATCACAACCTAGTCTACAACTTTCGGGTATATAGTTAGGAGAAGTATACGACACATCCCAATGGAAAGGATGAAGTTCTCGATTGGTCTCTCTATGGGCCTTTTCTCTCGCCCCGCTATTAGTGTGGTTGTGTAGGAGTAGTTGTCGAGGAACGAGATGGGATTTGCTGATGAATCTGATCATGTTCCCACTCCCCCTGCATTTCCCACACCATCATTGGTGGATGAGTATGAGGCTGTTCAAATCCCTAAAGAATACATTTTCATCCTCACTAAGGGATTAGGAAACCTAGAAAATCACTTGGAAAGAAATTCGAAGATGGCTAGAGCCACTTGGTTCATCAATGATTAAAGCATATGATGAGTAAAGATCGAACATGCATAGAATTTTTGACTAGCCTCCTTGGTCTCATCAAAGCATGTGCTCCTTTGAACAACCCTAACTTCACATAAGGGGTCACTTTTGAAGAGTGTGAAGGACAATTAGGAGTATTGATGCCTCCCACATCCTTCTATATAGCCAACACGGTCCCTTCTATCAGTATCCCTTCCATCCTTGAACAACCTAAAACTATCAAAGTTAACAGGGTCCCCCTAGGCTTTAGCTTCATCCCTCCGGTCATCTTTAGTAGTGGAGGCTTTGGTAGTGGTGAAGCATTCAGTAATGGAGGCAGTGCTGGTGGAGGCAGCTCTGGTGGAGGTCATGGTGGTGGTTCTGGTGGGGGCCCTATTGGCAACAGTGGCTCTGGTAGTGGTTCTGGTGGAAGTCACATCGGTGGAGGCTTTGGAGGTAACCTTGGCGGTGGTTCTGGAGGAGGTCCCTCTGGCCCTCTATCTTGTAATGACCCTATTTTGAACGCTCTTCTTTAGAATATGGGTAAGATACAAAGCCATTTGTGGAATCTTTCCCAAGCCTCTAACCAGCCTATCTTCTAGCCCTTCTTCCGACATAGCCCTAAATTCAAGAAGTATGGTGGTAAGGTAGATCCACAGACACGTGTCCATCTTTAATGGCCTGTGCATAGACTTCTTCCATCACGATGCATTGATGGCTAAACTGTTTCCCCGATCTCTCAAGGACACAATGCTTGAGTGGTACTATTCCTTGCTTGACAACTCTATTTTCTCATTTGATAAACTCTTAAACCAATTCCTCTGACAATTTCAAGAAAACATCGGGTCAAAGATAACCTTTTTAGATTTCGTCCAATGTAAACAAGGAGATAATGAAAAAATCAATGATTTCATAGTGCGCTACCAAGTGTTCCTTTCACAAATCTCATATCAACTACCTAATTCTAATGTGCAGAAGGTATTGATAGGGAACTTAGAAAGACCTTGGCAAGATAATTTTTCCCTTATGAAATACCCTTCTTTCACGCACCTGTGTGCAACCTTACGAGAGTAGCAACAAACGGTTATTTAGTTAAGGGGATCCTCCTCGCGCTCCAATTATGAGAGAAAGTCCATTGTATCAATCTTTGGGAAAGGTAAGGCCATTACCAATGTAGTAGCTGCTACTGATGAAAATGACCTCAAACGTAACCAGAAGTTCACAAAGTTATCAGAATCTTATACTTCTATGCGAACCCCAACCTTGGTACCTGCAAAACAACAAGAGTAAAAAAGTTAGACAAGAGATTGCAAGCCAAAACAAGGATTCCCCATGAAATCCATTTACAACATTCAAACTAGGAAGAAAATACTAAAGAACACAAAGGAAATGATAAGACAAAGATTAAATCCTAATTAGATGTGCAAACTCATGATCCCATGGCAGAATTGGTGCCAATTTTATGTGAAAATTGGCCCTTTCCCAATTCCTAAGATGAAAGCTTGATATGTTGAAGATGATTGATCCACTTTGATGGTGAAAGATGAGAGCTCCAAGCCAAAAAATTGCAAAAACCTAGCTATGACTCAATGAAAATGGATGAAATTCAAGAGATATTTGAGCATGGTAACTTTGCCTAGATTGTGGATGATCAAATGAGGATATGAACTCTTTATTTATAGAATTCCAAGATGGATGAATGTCCAAATTTGAGCAATGTGGGACTAACATTCATCCAATGGCATGATGCCACTTGTCAATCTATGAATGGATGAAGGATGTGCAAGATTTGGGGTTTGTGCCAATAAATGCATAATTTTGAATTTCAAATTTGTTGAAATGACATGCAAGAGGGAAGGAAAAATGCAATAAATGCCACTTGGCTCAAGGCAAAGGACATGTAAGATGAATTTATTGCCTTGTTGGATGTACATGTTGACTTGGAATTTTTGAATTCAAATTGAGAGAATATTCCAAAAGATGCCTTGTGAGGAAAATAGAGATTTAATAAATGAATTAAATCTATTTTCATGTGCAACTTGCATTATCTAGAGGATGAGACATGAGATGAGATTAAATTAATCAAGGGTTAATTAATTTAATGAGAGGGGTTAGATGATGTGACCTATTTGACTGAAATTTATGGATTTATTTAAATCAAATAAAAGAGGAATATGACAAGAGATTAATTAAATAAGGATTTTGATTTATTTAATAAAAAGAGATGGTGTTAGATTAAATCAAATAAGGTTTTAATTTATTTAATTTAATGAACAGACTTTAGAGATTTAATCAAATAAAATTGATTATTTAATTAAATAGGGATAATTAGATTGGATGGATTGATTTAATTAACAAAAGAGATGACTTGATTAGATAAAATGATTTATTTAATTAAGAGAGGAATATTGATGAATTTAATTAGATAGGGGAATTTGATTAAATGGTTAGACCGAGGGATGATTCAGGAAGAAACGATGTTAGTGATCAAGATCAGATGCACAATGTCCATTGGTACAATTTACGTGTCTACATTTTTCCCCTCTTTGAAGCAATGCACTCGTTGCGTTGGTTCAAAGAATAAACAATCTTGATCAAAGCCAAAAAAAATTGATATTTTAAAAACTTGCCCCACTACTGCATGGCGAGAGAAAACATGCCATTATAATGCCCCCTCGAGAGATCGAACGAGAATTTTAATTTTTTGGATGATCTCGCGAAAAAAATGACAAAGTATCCAATAGGTCTAAAAGGGGTCCGGGAGGCTAAAAACGTGTCTAAACACAATAAAACAATGAAAAAAAAGCCTCAATAAAAAAAATAGGTTCAGGTGTCCAAAACCCTAATTTTTAGGCTTAAAAGAGGCCCGAGGGGTCACTTTCAAGTCATTTTCACACACCTCCACCAGCAACCTTGAGATTTGAGCTTTGACCCTTCGGCGATATGGCGCAACAACAACTTCCCCTACACATCACTGAACGAGTTCGGACATACCAGCAGCCACCTGGCATTGGGGCACCGGTATGTGACCCTTACCCAAGCTTCGTCTTTTCATTTAATGCTTTAATTAATGCTTTAAAGGGGTGGCTCACCTGCAGCGACGCTATATAGCGCCACTCGGCATTCAAACTGCATCGCGCAGTGTTGTTTTGTGCCACAGCGGTGCAGTTTGGAGTTTACAAACTCTGATGCTGAGCTCGGGAGCGGCGGGTCAGTTTGACAAAGTGTGATGCGACGTCGCCCATTTCATGAAAACTGCGATGGTGGAAGGGAAAGTGCGCTGTAGCAGTGCCATATAGCTCTTTTTGGGCTCTAGCGTCAGAGTTTGAGTAAAATCAAACTGCAACGCCATCACAAACTGCGCCACTGGGGACATTTTTGGAGCGCTTGATCATAACTTTTTCAAAAAATTTAACACATTGACCTTGCTTGATGCAGGACGCGGTGAGGGAGCTCTACTCTCAGGAGCACAGGTCGCGAGATTTGGCTAGTGTCTTGCGGGACCTGAGCGACAGGGACCAAGATCAACTCAGGGTTGCGGGATTATGGCACATTACGTATGCAACACCCGTGCGCACTCACCTAGGGATGTTGTCAGCACTGGTTGAGAGGTGACATAGCGAGACGTCCTCGATTCATCTCCCCACTGGTGAGGCTACCATCACTCTAGAGGACGTTTGGCGCATTCTACGATTGTTGATTCATGGCCGACTGGCGATTTTCGATATAGATGAGGGGTGCGAGGCCTACTGCAGAGTCCTTGCTACATGGGACATCATCTTCTATGAGTGACAGATAGAGCTAGAGTGATACAGGGTCATAGCACCTCCCTACCGCTGGGCGATTGCAGCTATTATTTCGGGTCTTGTTGCCCTAGATAGATGAGGGCGATACTTCAGTCCCGGCTGGGGGTATTTCTGGGAGCAGATGGTTTGAGATAGGCCGGTTCGTTTTGCATGGGGACCTATTCTTCTAGCTTCGCTTTACAAGGACCTCCATGAGTACGTCTACATGGATGGCAAAGCGCTGGGGGCTGGGGTGACCTTACTTCATGTCTAAGCATGAGAGCACATTTATGTGCTACGTCCACATGTTGTTCTAGTTTCGATGGGGGCAGATGATGCCCTCGTGGCATGATACAGAGGTGGTGTGTCCTTTACACACACTAGTGAGCACGGGATCCCCTACTGGAGGTGGGTCTTAGATGAGATGCTAGTTTTCACTTGGTGACCATACCTTGGTCAGCCTGGATGGGTCGACGATGCCGATCAGCTATTTTATTGCTTCCAGGACTGGTATATGCAGGGGCGGGAGCATACTATGATCGAGAGGTACTTGCCTGGGCATGTACAACGTCAGTTCAGAGAGCCGCAGGATCGGCCTGGTGACAGCTGTGTAGCTGTCTTTGCTCGCAGCATGACACAAGTGTCATGGGGATAGTATATTCCTACCTCAGAGGCCGTGGACAACTTTAGGCACTTGGTAGCCTGACCATGGGCTTATGATTAGGGTTTAACAGATCCTGACACCACTCAGGCCTACAGGGACTGGTTCCAACCTCCCCTTTGGTTGACTATTCCAGGTGAGGACCCAGATCTGCGCAGAGTTAGAGGCAGAGGGAGAGGACGAGGGCGAGGACAGAGGGTTGAGATTCGACAGGATCCACCAGTTGTGCCACCAGTTCCACCACCACGAGCCGAGGATGAGGACCAGCCTCACGTGCAGCCATGGGGATAGCCAAAAGGACAAGCAGATGCCCGGGACACGTTGATTGCGCAGCTGCAGGCCCAGGTTCAGGTGGTGACAACAAAGAGAGATCAGGTGAGGGCTGAGAGAGAGTAGCTTAGGGCCAAGAGGGATTAGGTTGTGCAACAGAGATAGGCTGCAAAGCTATAGGCAACCACTGAGCTAGGCCACAGACAGTAGATAGAGAGCATGACAGGCTCCTCCTCCCAGGGTACAGTGTCATTTTGATCCTATAGGGATGCTATCCGAGAGGCAGAGTATTATCGGGGGTCCTATCATGAGGCCGTACCTAGAGCAGAGTGGGTCCCAGAGTACTCAGAGCGGGCCAGCCATAGACCAACAGAGGGTCACAGTGACAGGGGCGAGGGCAACATCCATAGGGACCGAGCTTGATCGAGATGTTATACTTTTTGTGGCTTATGGGCTCGTTTTTGATAGCCAGATGGGCCTTTTGTACTGATTGACATATATGTACAGTGATCCGATTTATTCTTTGTACTATGAAAGTTTATGTGATGATATATATATGAGCTGATTTTGATGTGATGCAATGTGTTCTCTTTTATGCATGTATGGTTTATTTCTATATGCTTTGCAATGATGCCTTTATGGATGCCTTTATTTCTGATGATGTATGAGTTATGATTATGACTAACAGATCTATATTATCTTAACCTATGATATGCAAATGTGATGGTCTATTTATGATAATGCAAATGCGATGGTCTAATATGTGAAATGATATGATCTATGGTGCACATGCGAAATGATATGTAAATTGTGCTTGTGAAATGTTTATGAATGGATGTGTATATGTTTTGTTTGTAATGAACTATTTCATTTATGCTTATGTGGGATGATTTATGCAATGAATGTTTTATGATGTTATTTATGAGATGATATGGATGATGAAATATGAAATGCGATGGTCGTAATATGATGCAAATGAAATGGTGTTAATGCATAATGAGATGGATTTATGAGATGCTTAGAATAACAAATGTTATTATCCTAAACGTAATAAATGATGATGTATATTATGCAATGATATGTTAATGCGTAATGTAATGTGAACGTAAAGTGGTGAGATGATGTCATGATGTTATGCAAGTATGTATGCCTAATGAATTAAATGCTTATATACCTATTGATTATGTGAAAAATGATTATGAAATGCTTCTATAGATGCTATGCGATGATTTATATGATAGATGGTAATATGAAATGGTTATGAAATGCAAATGAATGTTTATGCAATAATTGATATAATGGCATGCGATGCACTGTAATGAGTGAAATGCAATGTCATGGATGCACCTATCTATGAAGAATGTTTATGATAACCTATTTATATGATGATTAAAATGCAATGCATATGTTTCCTATATGATATGTTTATGCAATATGCTAATGATTTGTGGATGCAGGATCAATGGTGATGATGGTGATGATAATCAACTGTCATAGTACCTTGTTAGTGCGGTTAGTAAGAAAAGAAGAAGTCATTTCAACAAGACACAAGATGATGCAAATGCCAATGATGACAATGATGATTACTTGCCGAGGAATTGGGATTTTCAAAGGGCCAAATTTTCTTATGTTTGATAACACACATGGTATGATGCATCAAGGTATAGAAAACTAGGATGGCATTGTACCCAGTGAGATGGACTTTGACTTGACAAGCAGATAGGAATATTCTTGTTTACACCTGACATACATAAACCTTGCGAGGATGCACTTCAGAAGTTTCAGGCACCTCAGACCAAAACACGGGAAGGTAAACCTATCCATGCGATAGTCAACAAGTTGCCCTAGATCTCCTCCATACATTCCTATCAAAGCAAGTATTTGCTGAGGTTATATTACAAGAACGTCCAACAAGCACAGAAGACAAAAGATAATGATCGTTGCCTCATTCCTATTTCTCTAAATCCTCTATTTTAGGATATCATCGAGACATCCTTGGAATGAGCACAAATAAGATAAGTCAAAAGATAAAGACCAAGTAAACAAACAAATTGATACTCTTCAATACCGCTAACAGAAAAAGGATGTGTTTTCTATGGATCAGAACCAAAACTTATTGCCAAAAGATAATGCCCATTGTAGGAAGAATTCATGCTAGGACATGTTAGTCGATGGTGGCATGTCATTTCGTTTATCCAAAGTGTTCTAAGGGATGATTGATATGGGACCAACTAGATGATAAGTTATCGATACGAAGAGGTGACCAATTTGATTATGCACTGACTTAGACTTAAGACTTGACATTTGGAGTTCTACTTTTAATCTGCTAGACTTGTTTCTAACTATTTCACCAAAGGTTGATAATGACGATCATTTTATTATGAGTGGTGTTATTGCAGGTGCAAGCGAGATGAGGAAAATGGAAATTTTGATTTTTTGATGTTTTGCAATGTTTTGAGGTTGTTTTTGGTATTTTCAAGATTTTACAAATGTTTTGATTTTTTGATTTTCCAATGTTTTTGGGATTTTCTGAGATTTTGACCAAGAGACTAACCTAAAGACCTATCCTAGGGGTCTCGAGGGCTGATCAACAGATGAGCCTTGCCTACGTTGTACACGCAAAGACCATGTAGTTCGACTAGACGACTTGACCGATTTACAGATGATGATATAAATGATGAGATGTCAGTTTATTATGACAGACTCCTAAAGGACTAACCTAAGTGTCTTGGGGGATGATCAAAGATCAACCTTGCCTACGTTCAAGCTTAGAGACGACGTAGTTCGACAAGACAACTCTATTTTTTGACTTTTTGAATGACCTTTTGACCTATTTTTTGGATTTTGATATGTTTTGATGTTTTTGGCTTTTCTGATTTTTTGATGTTTTTGGCTTTTCTGATTTTCTGATGTTTTTTGGATTTTTTGATTTTTTGATATTTTTGGCTTTTCTGATTTTCTGATGTTTTTGGATTTTTTGATTTTATGATGTTTTTGGATTTTTTGATTTGAGGACTTTAAGATCATACACGAATCCGATCCGATAAGAACATGCCCCCAGCGTGATGCAATAGACTACTCTGATAAAGGCAAGACAAACTGACCTTGAGGATGGGTCGAGTAGTACTAGGAGGGATCACAATATGAAAACAGGACCAAGCTATGGTGCAGATGTGAGTGGATGAGTGATGGATGGAGACCTGCATGTGATGGATGATGGAAGCGAAGCACAGAACAAGCTGTAAAGATCCTGGTGGATGGGAAGTGCTTATTTACGCAAGGCACCTATTTTCCAGGTTTTCACCAAGGTACTTGCCCAAAGTGCCACCGAAGTGGTTTTCACTAGAGGACGATTTTTTTGATCCTTTTTTTTTATTTTTTTTTGGATTTTTTGCTTTTTTGACTTTTTTGTTGTTACCAAGACGCCTGTTTGCCAGGTTTTCGCCGAAGTAACCATTTTTTCAGAACATTTTCTAATTTTTTGGATTTTTTTGGTTCTATACCTTGAAAGATTTAGGCATAGAAATTTTTGAGATGGGAGCTATTCATGGGCTCCTGCAGAGGTTCCCCTTCGGGTGTTGATAACTGATATGCCCCTGATTTGTAACTTGTTGTGATGACGAATGGTCCCAACCAATTGGGTTCAAACTTTCCTTTGCTGCTTGGGTTTGGGACATTCTTTTGATTCTCTTTTAAGACTAATTCTCCCACTTGGAACGTTCTGCTTCTGATTTTCTTATTGTAGCTCCTTTTGAGTCTATTCTGATAGACTTGCAAATGATTCAGAGCATTGATACATCGCTCATCCAGTAGCTCCAGCTCGTTCAATCTTGACACTCAGTAGTTTTCATCAGTGATGAGGTTTTGCAGTGATATTCTGAGGGATGGGAGCTTGATCTCAATGGGGAGTACCGCTTCTGATCCATAGACCAAGAAGAAGGGGGTGGCGCCGGTGGGTGTGCGGATGCTGGTTCGATAGGCCCAGAGGGCAAGATTAAGCTAAAAATGCCAGTCATGACCTACGTCATTGACTATTTTCTTGAGGATTTTCAGAATGGTTTTATTTGTAGCTTTTGCTTGGCCATTTCCCTGGGGATAGTATAGGGTGGAGAAGTGATGTTGGATTTTGAATTTCTTGCACAAGTCATGAACCTCCTGATTCTTGAATGGTGTCCCATTATCTGAGATAATGGCTTGTGGGACACCATAATGACAGATGAGATAGTTTAGGATGAATTTTAAGATCTGTTTCCTAGTTATATACATCATGTGTATGGCCTCCACCCACTTAGTAAAGTACTCAGTTGCGGTTGTGATGAATTTGTGGCCATTAGATGAAGTGGGTGTGATTTTCCTAATGAGATTGAGTCCCCACTGTGAAAAGGGCCATGGTGTGACGATAGGATGAAGCTCTTGAGCTGGAGCATGGATGAGGTCCCCATGCTGTTGATATTGTAGACACTTTCTGGCATGATCATGTGCTTCTCTTTCCATTATGGGCCAATAATACCCCATCCTCATCAGTTTCTTAGCTATGGTTATTCCACTCGAGTGTGAACCACAAATACCGTTATGAACTTCAGTTAGAGCGGTCAATGCATCCTCAACGTTTAAAAAATGTAGTAGGGTTCCTTCTATACTCCTACGATATAGGGTATCACCTAAGATGAAAAATCTGGATGCCTTTTTGACAAAGGTTTGTTTTAGGTTTGATGGTAGGTCAGTAGGTATGACTCCTCTTCGAAGGTATGTGTAAATGCCATGATACCAAGGATCATTGGGACCAACGATTTCGCACAAAAATTCTAATTCTGGTACCTAGAATGTGGGCACAAGAAGCTGCTCTATCAGGAATTCATATTTTGGAACATTGTTAGGGATGTCCAACAGGGACCTAATTGTTGCCATGGCGTCTGCTGCTCTGTTGTTGGCTCTAGGTATCTGCTCAAATGTGATTTCAATGAAGGATTCTTTCAGAGTCTCCACCAATTTCTTGTATGGAGTGAGCTTGTCATCCTTGGTCTGATATTCATCATTGACTTGATTTATGATCAATTGGGAGTCTCCATACACTTTGAGAGCCATGATGTTCCACTGCATTGCTATTCTGAGACCTATGGTTAAAGCCTCGTATTCTGCAATATTATTAGTGCAAGGAAATGTCAGTTTGTAGGACCTTGGTATGTAATCCCCTTGTGGGGTGATGAAGAAGACACCAGCTCCTGATCCATGCTACGTGTATGAGCCATCGAAGTATAGTTTCCAGTGGTCAGTTACGTTGAGGTTAAAAATAGATTCATCTAGAAACTCTGAGACAAGAGGATTATCAGAATAAATAGGTGCTTCTACTAGTTGGTCTGTGATGACTTGTCCCTTGATTTCTTTCCTCTCCACATATTCAATGCCATATTCTGACAGTATCATCACCCATTTTTCCATTCTTCCTGTGAGCATTGCCTTTGATAGTAAATATTTGAGGGGATCAATTTTGGCGATGAGCTTGATCTTGTGTGCCAACATGTAATGTCTGAATTTTTGTGATGCAAACACTACTGCGAGGCATGCTTTCTCGATGAATGAATATTTTACCTCATGGCCAACCATTGTCCTGCTGATATAGTAGATAGCCCTCTCCGTTCCGTTTTCATCATGCTGAGCTAAGAGAGCCCCAAGGGCTGCTGCTGTTATGGACACATATAAGATCAATGGTTTCTTTGGGATGGGTGGCATTAAGACTGGTGGTGTCGGTAGGTATTCCTTGATTTTGTTAAATGCCTCTTCACACTTGGTATCCCATTTTTACGCTACTCCCTTGTGGAGTAGGTGAGAATATGGGTTATGTTTATCCGCCAGTTGTGCTATGAATCTTCTGATGGATTGGAGCCTGCCTTGGAGGCCTCTCAATTGTTTTAATGTCTTTGGTGCTTCCATTTTGAGGATTGCTTTCACTTTTGCTAGATCCACCTCGATACCCCTCATGGACACTATATATCCTAGCAATTTTCCTGATTATACGCCGAAGACGCACTTCTTGGGATTTAGTCTGACTTTGTATTCCTCCAGTCTATTAAAGATAGCACTTAGGGTTGCTATGTGATCTTTTCTCTTTCTGGACTTAGCTAGGATATCGTCAACATAGTCTTTAACCATTTTATGGATCATGTCATGGAATATTAATGTCATGCCCTTTGATATGTTGCTCCTGCGTTCTTTAGGCCGAATGGCATCATGTTCCAGCAGTAATTCCCCCATGGACAAGTGAAGGTTGTTTTGTGTTGATCCTCTTTAGCTATCATGATCTGATTGTATCCTAAAAATCTGTCCATTAATGATAGCATCTCATGTCCTCCTATCATGTCTACTATCATGTCGATGTTGGGAAGCGGGAAATCATCTTTTGGACATGCCTTGTTCAAATCTATGAAGTTTGTGCAGATTCTGATGGCTCCATCAGGCTTTGAGACAGGTACCAAATTTGACACCCATTCTGGATAATCTATTGGTCGGATGAATCCTGTATCTAACAACTTTTTGAGCTCCATTTTGACCAATAAGGCAATTTGAGGATGCATTTTTTGAAGCTTTTGTTTGACCATATTTGCTTCTAGATACACTGCTAAATGATGAACCACAGTCTTTGGATCAAGCCCTCGCATGTTAGCATAACTCCATGAGAAGTTTATTTGTCTTTCCTTTAGGAATGCTGCTAGGAGTTCTTGCTCTTCTGATAATAATGATTCCGCATAGAATGTGATATGCGGGGTCTCCTCTGTTCCTAGGTTGACAGGATTGCATTTTTCGGCCAAGACTGCTAACTTTTCCTGATGAATAGCTCTTAAAGGTAGATTGAATCCTTCATCCTTGGGCACCTTAGAGAGGTTTTCACCATTGGATACGTCCTTTCTTTTTACTATTTTCTTTTCAGAGAGTGCAACAGTGTGGTTTTCACTCAAGGACTTGGATATGATTCTTAGTTTCTCACTTTTGTGACTGAAGGATTCAATCGTTTCCCCATAATAGGCATGTGTGTCCAAATCCATTATAAACCCTACTTTGTGATCCCGATCTGGAATGTTATCCCACAATCCCATGAATTCTAAGAGTGCCTCATCATTTTCGAATGTATCGAGAATCAGTGGTCCTCATTGGTCATAGTCGATGAGTTGGGGATATACTAGATGAATATCCTGATTTTGATGGTCTGTTTCGAAGGATAGGGTACTAATCATACACAAGGTGGTGTCTTCAAATAACCTAGGTAGATTGGATGTGGTATCCTTGTCATCGCTACTAATATAGGCCTCAATTATAAAGTTATGTATGTCTCTACGTATGGATATTGGTGAGCGTACTTTTGCTGCTATTGGATGAGGAGAAATATTAACCGTTCTAACCGGAGGACTTCGGCCACGTATGGTTATACTCAGAGGGGTACATCCAAGGCCAAGATTTGTTATGGGTCGCGTCTCTAGCATGATAGGTATTATGAGCCCATTGTCATTTTGTCCCAATCTTTGATTTTTGTCGTAGCCCATTACGAGCATCATTTGTAGGCCCTTGCTTGTCTCATCCATTGGTAATTCAGGTGTCGGTCTTTCATCTTGATATAACATGTGAGATGGATCTGCTTCAATAACCTCCTGGCCAAGGTCTCCCCATCTTGTGAATTCGGGATAGTCTTCAGGAAACATTTGTGATGTGGAAGCTTGGTTTTCTTATGGACGTCCCCATGATCTAGGAGATTGTGGTAACTATCCTATCACAAAATAATTGTTAGGGAGCTTGTATCTTCCACAACCATCCTCCTAGATGATGAGCTTGATGTCAAAGATGGTGGGAATGGTGGGAATGGCGGGTGTCTCTGTCGCAAAAGTGGATGCGAGAGTGGCGGGGTCGATGTATGGTGTGGATGGGCCCTCATCATTTTTTGGCACTTGGGGGATTTTGTGATACTTTGCTTCAAGATTTTTGCAATATGAGAAAGGTTTGGGATCTCCATGGACAGTAACCTCTTGTCCATTATGTGTAAATTTCACACATTGGTGGAAGGTTGATGCTACGACTTTCATCGCATGGATCCATGGGTGTCCCAGGAGGATATTATATGGCAAGTCAAGGTCCAAGACCTGAAAAGTGGTTTCCATGAGAGTTGACCCTACTTGAATAGGGAGTTTAATCATGCCTTGAGACACTCTTTCTTTGTCATCATATGCTCTTATCGTGATGCCCTTTCCTTTGTCGATGGAATCTTCTGATATTTTCAACTACTTGATGAGGCTTAGGGAACATATGTTCAAGCTCGCACCTCCATCCACTGAGACCCTTTTGATTTTTCTCTTGTGTACAATGGCTTCCAAGTGAAGTGCACGGTTGTGAGATGGTTGAATGGGGAAATCCTAGTCAGAGAATGTAAGGAGATTAGGCATTATGATATTTCTGACCACAACTTGGAATTGCCCCGCATTGAGATCTGCGGGGACGGTGGATGAGGCTAATGCTTCCTTAAGGATCTTTTTATGAGCTGATGATATTTTTAACAACTCCATGATGGAGATTTGTGCTGGCTTTCTCTTGAGTTGATCTAAGACATTGTAGCTATTAGGAACGGATCTAGATGTAGGGACTCTATTTGGCTGGGATGATCCTGCGATGGTGACTTTGCCGCCTCTTATGGTGACTCCACAATCTTCGGCATGGGCGCCCTTGATGGTGATGACCATGTAGTATTCATTTAGGGAGGCAATGACTATTTCATAGACATGATTTACATTGCCCTTACCTTTATCATTTTTATTCCCTTTCTTGCCATGATTCGACATCGGATTCGTATATATTTTAAGATCCTGATTTCCTATAGGTTGTTCCACATTTAAGATTTTCTTATCGATGAGATCTTGGATGATTTTTTTGAGTCTCATGCAACTATTTGTGGTATGGCCTTTGATTTTATGAAATTCGCAAAGTTGATTCTCGTTATACCAAGGCGGTTTGATGTCGGGTTCTTGGTAATTCTCAAATGTAGGAGGCTTGATGAGTTTTTCGTCTATCAAATTTTTCATTATGTCCTCAAGTGGTTCCCCCAAAATGGTGTATATTTGTTTGGGATAACTTTTGTGTTGAGGTGGTCCCCTTTGGTCATTGAGATTATTGATGGTTGGATTATTGTTGGGTTGGTGTGTTGTGTGATGGTGGTTTTGGTGTTGAATTTGGATTTGTGGCACGGGTGTATGTTGGCATGGGGCACTAATGACCACCTTGGCATCGACGACACCATCATTAGTAATGTTTTTGTTTCTTTCCCACGTATGAGGTTTATTGTTGTAATTGGATGGTGGGCAGTTGTTTTGTTGTTCGTGGTATGATGTTGATTCCATGGGTTGAGTCATAAGGGCTCTTTCGATATTGAGGGCCTTGGAGATCAGTTGATCATATGTGGTGATGCTCTGAACCTTGAGATGAAATTCCAAGTGGCCGTCAAGGTTGGCTATGATGGTGCAAACTTGTTCTTCTGGCATGGTCCACTTGCTCCGATTGGCTTTGGATCACCATCGTTGTAGGAATGAGGTGAATGATTCACCCTTTCCTTGTTTTAGAGCTAAGAGTTCTTCGAGAATAACATCCATTGCAATGTTGCATGCATAATTTTTAATGAATGCGTCCCTAATTTATTGGAATGTTCTAATGCCTGAAGGTAAGCGAGAGAACCATTCTATAGCATGGCCTACCAAGCTCCTAGGAAATAGCCACATTAGGTAAGTATCGTCATATGCTACCTCCATGCAATGAACCTAGAATTCCCTGATGTGATCTTCAGGGTTTCGCATCCCTTGATATTTGTCAAATTTGAGGATCTCAAATCCCTTGGGGAATGGTTTCATTATTAAGCTCCTATCAAATGGATAGGGACACAAGTTGCTTGGTGTTTTGGTTGTTCGCCCTGATTGAAGGTCGAGCACTTGTTGCGAGAAAAACCTTAGTTGTGTCGTCACATCATTTTGTGGATCAAGGGGTGGGATGAAAGTGTTTTGGGGTGTTTCAATCATGGGTTGGACGGGTGGGTTGGTTGGTGTTGTTCGATGGTATCTGTATCTTTTGGTGAGCGAGGTAGGCTTCCACCTGCTTTTGTATGAATAACGCTTGTTGTTGATATTTTTGTTGTTGCGCTAAGATTTGTGCTTGTTGTTGTTCCAAAAATGATTGTTGTTGTGCTTGTTGTTGTTCCAACAACACTTGTTTTTGGGCTGCCAATTTTGCTGCTTCTTGCTACTCTTGATATTACTTTATGGCTTGCTGATATGCTTGCAATTGCGCTGCTTGTCTTTGTGTCAGGAGTTGTGCTTGATATTGGGCTTGTTGTGCCTGATATTGAGCTTGCACTTGAGCTTGCACTTGTGTTGTTTGTGCTTGTGTTGCTTTTTGTTGCAATAGAAGTTGTGCTTGAGTGGCCCTTTGTGCTTGCAATGCTTGTGCAGCTTGTGCAGCTTGGGCGGCTTGTTGTTGTAATAACACTTGGGCTTGTTGCACTTGTAATGCAACTTGTGCTGCTTGGATGACCTGTGTAGCTTAAGCAGCTTGCTGAGCAGCTAGTTTTTTGGCTTTTTATTTCTGAACTTGTTGGTATCCTCTTTGGAAAGCAGCTTCCAATGCTACGTCATTTTGGCTTGATGTGGTGGAAGTTGGTGGTGGTGGAGGTGGTGTTGGTGTTTTGCGTGATGGATGGTGTTGCTGATGCAATTGGTCCTTGAGAGACCATGCTTTCTGATGTTAAGGGGGTGTTTGATGATGTTGCAATTGCTTGTGTATTTGTCGTTTGTTGTTGCGATATCAACGACAAATTTTGAGTGTTTGGCATAATGTTTTGATTGATGGTTGGGATATAGGTTTGATTGATGCTTGGTAGGGGAGGAAGCCCTAAACCAAGGAGTGGTGCAGATGATGATGGAAATGGTGGAAGTGGTGGAAATGTAAGGGGTGTGGGTTGTTGCGAGAATGTCGTGGTGTCAAATATGCCCCCTGGTCCGAACATATCTCCCTCTTCTTTTGAATTTGTGAGAAGAGGTGTTTGAGGTGTTGCGTGAAAAAATGATGATGATGGATCATGATGGAAGGTGAGAGGAACATTTTTTTGTAATGGGTTTTGGGGTATGTTTTGTTCCAAGCTGGTGTTTTCATCCAAGTTTTTATTATTAACAAGGGGGTGTGCTTGAAGAGCATTGAGGAATGTGTTTCCCTTGTTGACATTAGGTTGGGTTGGAGCAAAATATGTGATTTGCAGAATGTTTTGCATGATGTTTTGGGATGGGGGTGTAGATGAAATGGGAATGGTGGATGAGATTGGAGGAAAAGGTGTCTCCACTATAGTACTCACATCAAAATCCGAAGGTAACTTAGCCCCTTGTTTTGCTAGCTCAAGCATGTATAACGAAGGGTTGAGCCTCATCATGATGTTGATGATTCTATGGTTGTCCGAATTTTGGAGCATTTCAATCATTTCTTCACGAGACATTCCAAAGGTAAGGTCCTCTCCTTGGTTTTCTTCTTGTGGATTTTACGATGATGAGAGGGTCAAAGGATTACTTGATTCGACGGGATTCATTTCTGCATTTGTTTGGCTAAGATCGCTTGAAGCAGGTGTTTCCTTGTTGGCTTCCATACTCTTCTTGTATTGAGATCTAGTTAGAACCATAAAACAAGGATCAATTTTTTAGAATATGGGAGATGAATCTCTTGATTCTTTGGATTGATCTTTATTTTATGCTCAAAGTAGAAATTTTTAGGATGTCTTGACGATCAAAGGTGATGATATGATGATGATGTTAGGGATGGATGACACTGATGTTTTTTTCTTTTGATAAATCTTGAATGAGATACTAGGCTTTTAGGACTTACAGATTTTGACTTTGATTTGTTTTTGCATTTGGGATTTTGTCCTTGATTTTGATTTTAATTTTCTTTTTATTTTGAACAAAAAGACCCTAAGATGTTGGATGATGATCTAAGGGATAGATTTTCTCAAAGGATGATGATTTGAATATGTGCGAGGAGAAGGATGCATCTACCCACACCTATTCAAACAAGATGATTGTTTCACTAAGTATATGAAGAAGGATTCATATACATATACTAAGCTAGAAAGGATGATTTTGATAACTTTGACTAAGCATATGCAAAAGGATGCATCTACACATACCTAGCCAAAGGTTTTTTTGATAATGGTTTTCAAGGATTTAGTCTCAATGATTTTGGTGATTTTGATTTTTCCAAAAAGCCTAGCATTTAAGGATGATTTCAAGATTTTCCAAAAGGTGATGATGAGATGATGTTGTTTTGATGTTTTGGAGGATGGATGAAAAAGATTTTGATTTTCTTTGATCCTAAGATGAACCTAAAAGGGACACTTTGTTTGCCTAGACCTAGGTATTGAAGAGCATGCAAATGCTTCCTAAATACCTTTGTAACCAAGAAATGATTTCATTTGAACATTCATTTTTGGATTTTCAACCAATGATTTTTGCTTTGGGATTGTGAATCTTCAACACATATGAAAGTTTATTTTTCTTAGCTTTGCTTAATGGCTTTATTTTACCAAAAACACTTTCTTCAATTAAGTTTTCAAACTAAGATGTCTAATGTCTTAATTTCTTCAAACCCCACAAGATATGTTATGTGGAAATTTAATGAACTTAAGGCAAGGGTTTTCCTATTGTTTACTTAAGGAGACAAATTGAGATATAATCCAATGTTTAGAAACCTCTAAGGATGTGAATCCCAAGGGAAAGAAATAACATATGGATTGAGTCAATTGTATTTGTATTCAAAAGGGTTTGAATTTTGGATGAGGTTCAAGTGTTTTTTTCCATGGTGTTTTCGATGAAGCAATGCATTTTGTAACCCAAGAATAAGTACAATCCTATGGATGTGTAAGACAATATTTGTTGGATTCCCACTTGGACGAGTCCAGCTATGCTTATCTTTAGCGAATGGTTAGATGCTTGACCCCACTGGCTCCCCTCCATGACACTCACTTATACGGGGCAGCCAAGCATCAACACCTATGAAACTCCCATAGCATGTTTTCCATTTCTACTAGAAGACTGTAAAAGTGTGGGGTGGCTTCAGAGCGACCGTTCTTGCACCAACAAATAGATTAAAGGATTTTGGAAAATTCTAGCACATGGGTTTTAGTAAGGACTTTCCGTTCGTGGAGATTGACCCATATGACAAGAGTCCCCTTTCGGATCCATCTTGTCGGAATCAACCGCGTGATATTGGAATTTCTTCCAATATCCACATTTACATCCCACTTGGAAATACTCTTGGCTTTAGAGTGTTACCAGTTGAGTCGTTCCCTTGGGTGAGTACTTTTTCCCCAAGGCAGGCCCTCTAGGATAAACAAAAGCAAATAAGAAACACTATTCGTAACTTGATCAATCCTTGTTGGCAAAAAAGATCACACTCGCACAAGATGTTGTTCAATTTTAAACCCAAATCGAAGTGTGGAGGTGATTGCTTTGTCTCACCCTAAAGTCATGAAAAGGGCCTTTTGATTCTCAAGATCGCTATAAAGCATGAGAAAAGCACATACGTCCCTTTTCAATGGATTTAGTTTAAGTAAGCCCTCATGAAAAACAAAGTTACACTTGTTCTTTTTAAATCCACAAAGGAAAATGTGAGTTCTTTTTAAGCACCAAAAGACAAGTGAGAGATACTTTGTTCAATTGTTAATCCATGAAACAAAATCTAGTAAGTTGTGATCCTAAAGTTTTTTTTAGCCTTTGTAAGAAGAAATTGAAAGGTTCTTTTTAAACCCAAACGAAAATTAGTGTCCTAAAGAAGAAGTGCTAACAATTTCTTAACCAAGTGTTAAGCAAACACTAAAGTGTTTAAAAACACTTTGATTTGACGAACATCCTTCTCATGCTTCTCCTTTCTTCAATTTTGGTTTTCCAAGCTACAAGGAAGAAAAACTAGTCAGATTCTGGAAAATACAAAAATTAAAAAGCCAAAAATAGAAGACACATTAATCATAAATCAAAATCATGTGCTAAAATTAAATTTTCCCTTTTTACTGTCTTCCAGCGTCGGAACTCGTAACTGCGTCACAGTTTGATTTCCGAGCGGTGCCCTCACAACACTGCTTACCAGTCAGCGTCGCTCTGTGTCAGGACAGAGAGCTCAACTGCGTTGCACTTTTCGCCCATCATCACAGTTTTCTTCCAGTGTCGCAGTTTTTTAAAAAAATGAAAATTCCTGCAAGTCAACGAGTCTAGCGGCGGAGTTTAAAATTCAAATATTTTGGCGGGACATGTCCAACGTCATAGTTTGTGTTTTGAACGGTGCCATATAGCGACACTGAAGAGTTAGTGGTGCCAAAACAGTGACACTGAGCTCCCAGCGTTGAAATTTTATGTGTGTGAGTGAAAATACAGATATTTTAAGAAAAGATGGAAAAGAACAATATCATGCCCTCCTTCTAGTGCCAAATGTGCGAACCCCAACCTTGGTACTTGTAAAACAACAAGAGTAAACAAGTTAGAAAAGAGATTGCAAGCCAAAACAAGGATTCCCCATGAAATCCATTTACAATATTCAAACTAAAAAGAAAATATTAAAAAACACAATGGAAATGATAAGACAAAGATTAAATCCTAATTAGATGTGCAAACTCATGATCCCATGGCGAAATTGGTGCCAATTTGACGTGAAAATTGGCCCTTTCCCAATTCCTAAGATGCAAGCTTGATATGTTGAAGATGATTGATCCACTTTGATGGTGAAAGATGAGAGCTCCAAGCCAAAAAATTGCAAAAACCTAGCTATGAATCAATGAAAATGGATGAAATTCAAGAGATATTTGAGCATGGTAACTTTGCCTAGATTGTGGATGATCAAATGAGGATATGAACTCTTTATTTATAGAATTACAAGATGGATGAATGCCCAAATTTGAGCAATGTGGGACTAACATTCATCCAATGGCATGATGCCACTTGTCAATCTATGAATGGATGAAGGATGTGCAAGATTTGGGGTTTGTGCCAATAAATGCATAATTTTGAATTTCAAATTTGTTGAAATGACATGCAAGAGGGAAGGGAAAATGCAATAAATGCCACTTGGCTCAAGGCAAAGGACATGTAAGATGAATTTATTGCCTCATTGGATGTACATGTTGACTTGGAATTTTTGAATTCAAATTGAGAGAATATTCCAAAAGATGCCTTGTGAGGAAAATAGAGATTTAATAAATGAATTAAATCTATTTTCATGTGCAACTTGCATTATCTAAAGGATGGGACATGAGATGAGATTAAATTAATCAAGGGTTAATTAATTTAATGAGAGAGGTTAGATGATGTGACCTATTTGACTCAAATTTATGAATTTATTTAAATCAAATAAGAGAGGAATATGACAAGAGATTAATTAAATAAGTATTTTTTTTTAATTAATTAAAAGAGATGGTGTTAGATTAAATCAAATAAGGTTTTAATTTATTTAATTTAATGAACAGACTTTAGAGATTTAATCAAATAAAATTGATTATTTAATTAAATAGGGATAATTAGATTAGATGGATTGATTTAATTAACAAAAGAGATGACTTGATAAGATAAAATGATTTATTTAATTAAGAGAGGAATATTGATGAATTTAATTAGATAGGGGAATTTGATTAAATGGTTAGACCGAGGGATGATTCAGGAAGAAACGATGTTAGTGATCAGGATCAGATGCACAATGTCCATTGGTACAATTTACATGTCTACAACTTCCATCTTACAAAAGTTTTTGAAGGATAATATTGTAACTTTACCAACTCCTAAGCCTGTTAAAGAATCCTACCCTTATTGGTATGATGGGAGCACTTATTGCCAGTACCATCATGTTAATGGACATGATACTAAATGTTGTATGCGGCTGGATCATGAGATACATGACCACATCGAGGATGGTACTATTAATCTCAATGGAATAAATAAAATTCTAACAAATCAATGGTGAAAGCTGATAGTGAACTATAGATATACACAGAAACATTTCTGTCACACTCTACTAACATGATTATTGATCCGACTGATTCTATTACCCAACCTGAGGCCTATGTCAATATGGTCACAGTGACTTCCACTATTCCACTCGCACCTGATTTTCCAGACATTACATTCACATCACAAGATTTACCTCTAAACAACAAACCGTCACCTCTCTACATTGCCACTCATGTCAATGGTAACATTGTGATAGGAGTCTTGATAGATCCCGCGAGCTGCATGAATGTTATCACTGAAGAGACATTAGTATTAAATTTATTACAAAAGGAAAAATATGAAGAAACGAAATCTACCATCTGTACACATGATGGTATGTGTCTTAAACCTTATGGATCGATAAATTTGTCTGTCGTGGTAGGACCTATGGTTGTTGACACAGTTTTCGATGTTATCCTAGAGTCATAACTATTCAGGCTAAAGCTAGGCATACCCTTGCTCACCTCCATGAATGGAATCACCTCTGTTATTAACAAATGTTTAAAATTCTCCCATGAAGGTGTTGTGCATGTAGTGCATGACACTAGATACCGGCCCTTGGTGTCCCATGGTGGATATCCGTTGGATCACTTTTGGCCCTCTCCAATCGGTCCACTTCCTCCAAGAATGGACCTACTTTACAAAAATTATGTAAAGTATTAAACTGGGGGAAAAGGGGAGCTAAAGTTGACCCTTACCATGACAGAACAATCGGTCACCTCCTCTTCTCGAGAGGAGAAGGAGAAGCCCACACCAACTACTCTCCCTTCCTAGAAAGGCAAGGAGAAGTCCACGTCGACTCCCTCTCCTTCTCATAAAGGTAAAGAGAAGGCTGCCTCCTCCTGGACTACCTCGTCCTCTCCCCTTCTTGGGAAGAGTATTGGATGAGCCAACCTGGAGGCTACCCATTGAGTCCGATGATTCCTCCTTGGTGTAGGCCCAAGCTTAGGATCACATACCTCCCTAATGAATACCCCATACCATGGTATTATTTATATGGTAGGAAGAAAGGTTCTCAAAGAGAATTCGATCTGTGGCCTCCTACCACTCCTGCTTCTAAGGTAGTGAATGGAAGGAGGCCCGCTATCGAGGCTCTCAATTTGACTCCTCCTACCGCTCCTTAGCCTATTCTTCCTACTCCCATGCAGGAACCTATCCCTCCACTAGAAATGGCCATGGTGGATATTCCTATGGTTGAGTAGGAGCCTTCTATTCCTTCGCAACCTCTGGTCTCCAACTCCAAGAGTCATAGAAACCACCTTGCGCATGAGCGCAAGCATCAATGGAAGGTTCTCTTGGCTGAGTAGGCCACCTTGCAAAGGAAGGACAAAGAAACGACTGCCCTTGCTTTAGGGCCTCTTGTAGCGTCTTCTTCCTCCCTTCCTTTTTTCTCCCTTTAGTTTGGTCCCATATTACTCCTGGCCTCCGTTGCAAGTACGAATATGCCTAACTCTAAATGGGTATAGGTGTTCATCACTCCTTCAGTGGAGCTTCCTTTGTTGATGTTCCTTTTGGATATCCAACCTTTCTTGAAGCTCATGGATATGATCAATACCTTAGTTGTATCCCTACGGTTCTTTCCTCCTCTTCTTTTGTGCCTCTGGCCTCGTCTATGGGGAGTTCATCTCCTCTGACAAAACAAGAGGTGGAGTATGTTCATTCCAACAATGAAGGATGTAAGAGGAGTCTACCTTCTCCGCAAGGTGGCCCCGCGTTGACCTGTTTTGTCTTGGTGAGAAAACCAATCCTAGCTTCCCTTGAGTTTGTCACTGCTCCCGAATCATTTGGTGAGCCTAGCAATGAACCTCAAGTGTAGCATGTACCATCCGTTAAAGTTAGACATGACACTCCTGTGGGGTGCATGTTTAACTCCATGGATGAAGTTTCGACGTTGTTAGTGATCTTCACAAAATCGCCGACCTTAACTCCACAAGAGCTCGATGAAGAAGACTTTGTGGGGGATTCTTCCTTAGCCCTTGTTGTGGGAGGGATAGATTCTCCTCCTCTTAACATCCCACCATTGTAGGCTTGTCCTCCTCTCCCTTATGAAGATTTAGATTGGGAAGCGGATGACCTCTTGGCCAATCAATGTTAGGAGGAAGCCCTTTCTTGATCTTGTGTGTGTGTGTTTTGTGATGTGTTCCCCCGTGCTCATGCTATGTGTTCCTAGATGACCCTTGTCACCCCTATTGGTGCTTGGATACAAGCATAGTTTTTGTGTTGTAAACATTATTCTATTTATATAATCATTCTTCCATGTTTGTGCTTGAATTTCGATAAATTGGGGATGATGCAAAGTGTTGAGAGCATTTAGGCTTCCCTTCCATGTTGACCCAATTTTTTATTTTTTATTTTTCTTCTCTTGCATTCTTCCTGATCTAGTTGGCGATTGATGATCTTTCGCCTTGCATCGCGATTACCTATCATTTATATGAGCTTGGACAGATCTAACCTTGCTAAACCAAATCCCCCTGTGTCCTTCATTTGTCTTTTTATCTTTTGCTTTATCTTTTTCTCTTCTTTTCTTGAGTTGTCCCTCTCATGTGTGACAACACCTTTCCTTAACATTTCAATTTTCAGAAAATGCATTCATTGCCAACGAATCTTTTCTTGAAAGTGTTTGCAAAATTTTCTCCAGAATCATATTCTCGCATTTAGAACCCTAAAAAAACATGTTTCCTTCATCCCGGGTTCATAAAGAAAGGACTTGAAAACCTTCCTCCAAAGTAGGAACAACTTTAACCTTCCCCTCGCATGGGGGAATATCCTTTGTTTTGAATTCCTTGATGAAGTGAACATCTTTTGAAAGGATTCCTTGATGATGGATTGCTCTGAGAAAGAACATCTACTTTCGAGCTATGTGTCCCTTGTGTGGACCCCCCCCTTTTTCTTCACGGTGGGTTCCCAAGGGACCCCCTTTGAAATTATTTACCTCAAATGAACTCTTTCACATATAGGTTGGGGGTAGCTTGACTAGATCTATTCCATTTTCTTTTGGGTCTAGCTTGGGAGTAGCCTGACTAGACCTCACCTTTCAAACAACACATCCCTTGAGTGGAAATCCTCTCCTTTTGAAGGGTTCCTGAGGGATCCCTTTGAAAGACTTCCATATCATTGATGTTTGCATGACTGTCTGCTTACTTGCCTACTTGGCCACTTCTTGACTTTGTGGAGTTCACTTCCTTTGGATTTCCTCCATGCTAGAGATTTTGTGGGATACCTTCCTTGCAGGTCTATGGGCCTATAAGGCACTTACTTCACAGGGCTTCCTTCATGTGTGAGATCTTGGGGGTTGCCTCCTTGTAGGTCCGCAGGCTTGTAAGACTCTTTATTTTTTCAACTTCATAGTTTCGAGCAGCTATGGAGTTCTTCACTTTCCTTGCACCTTCAGGTTTTCCAAATTGTGATCTGATTCCTTGATGGTTCAGGTATACATTTCTAAACTTTACCTCTTTCTTGATCTACTTTACCGAGCACTCATTAGTATTTGTGCTTGCTAAAGTTGGGGAAAAATGTATAGAAGTAAATTTTCACCCCATGTTCAAATCCCCTTTTTTCCTTTATCCACCTTATAAAACCAAGTTCGGATGCTTAATTCCACCTAATTCCACTACTTGTGTCCCACTTGGCACCTATTTTGAGCGTTGGTGGAGGTGTTCTTGTCGGGGATGCCTACGTGGCATGCAGACATCTGCGCAGTGCGCTTACATCCCTTGCAGATTCCTACGGCTGAGCTTGCAAAGACTTTACACTTCTCATTGGGATTCAAGTTGTAATGCCCCGTTTGGTCAACTAACCCAAATATGGCTATTTTTATGCATCCCTTCTTCAAATTCACCCCTTCAACAAGCATTTCATCTTCTTCCAAGCCTTGAGATCACTCTTCACAACTTCATGCATTCAATCCAACACTTCTAACAACATTCCATTGTAGCCAAAGTAACACTCCATCACTTTGGTAGAGCAAGTTTGGGACCACACCATTGTAATAGAGGTTTGAGTATTCTCATTTTCTCCCCGAAGTATCCTTGAGTGCTCTTGCTGGAGGTGATAAGCTTCCCTCTCCTCTCCTCTATCACTTGGTTGAGTTAGTACTTTACTGTTTTGTAGTGCTTTTGTGCTCTTCATTATAGTATTCTCTTTATCTCACTTTGTTGGTTGTCTGTGGAGGTAGAAACACCTAAACGGGGGTTTGATTGAGGCAAGCCCCTATACATCTACCCAACATTTTCCTCTCTTTCTCTATGTAGGAGTACGTACTTTCGAGGAGCCAGTTGGCAACCAAATTTCTTGGTGAGATCATTCTTGCCCTTTTCACTCTTATATTTCTACTTTATAATATTAGATAATACTTTATTTACTTAATCACATCCTTTTTTCCCTTTAGTTAGTTAGTTGGGTCGTTTGTTAATTTTTCTAGGTTTGACCTTGTCTTCATTGATGTCTGGTCGTACGGATGCTAGTGTGTCGCATTGTCATCCAAAGACCATGATTTTTTCCTCGGGAAAAGAGCTTCTCGAGGTGTAGTGTTGGACCTAAAAACCAACTCTCCTAGCCCCGTCTTACAACTCAGGTCTCCAGAGTGAATGAGAGGCCTCACAATCCTCGTTACTCTTGCCTTGTATTTCTTAACACTGCACTTAGCTGAGGTAAGTTAGGGCAGCCTCTCGCATCTTTTCCCTTCATGACCCGGGGTCTTGCACATGGTGGTCCCCCTCTCTTACAAGTAAATTTATTAGAAATTATAGTGGAATTTGTTCACCAATCATAGATACTACAAGAGGGGATAAAAGAGTTTTTTTGGATTGATGTTGCTAAAATATTTTTTAGGTTTTGAAGAAGAAAATCATAGAACATCCTATACTAGCACTACTTGATTTTAACTAGGTTTACAAGTTGAATGTGATGCAAGCGGGGTAGCCATTGGAGTTTTCCTAAGTCAATAAGGTATACCTATTCAATACTTTAGTGAGAACTTAAATGATTTAAGAAAGATGTATTCAACTTATGATGTTTCATGCTTTGGGTCAAGATTTAAGGAAGTGGATACATTATTTGATGCCTAAGGAGTTTTTTGTTTTTACTGATAATCATGGGCTATGTAATTCATAACCAACTAGCCCAAATTAAGTCAAAGACACATGAAATGGGTGGAGTATTTACAAAATTTCAATTTTGTTATCAAACACAAAAAATGGTCAAGCCAATAAGGTAGCAAATGCTTTGAGTAGGAGAGCCTTACCTATAAGATAAATTTAGCGAGAAAGTGGATGAATAAAGTCTCTTAATGAGTTTTATAAATCTGATTTGGATTTCCAAGAAGCCTATGAGGTGTGTAAACAACCAACTATAAGGAATAAATAACCTTGGATGAAATACATGTTGCAAGATGGATTAATTTTTAAAGGATCACAACTATGTGTACCAAGGAGTTCTATGAGGAAAAAAATAATTAGAGAAAAGAATTGTGGTAGTATTTATGGTTAGTGGTCCTTAATTTTGGCCTAAAATTCAATCAAATGTGAGAAAGTTTGTAGAAAGACATAGAGTGTGTTTATTACCTATTTTTTCTCCTAGCTCAAATAGGTAGAGATGATTATGTTTTTACGAAGTGAAAACAAAAGGTACATCTATTCCCTGCTATGTCATATTCATATGCATGAAGGAAAACATCTAAAGACTACATCATCACATTATACATATTCATAGAATAGAGAAGAGAAAGAATGATTTTCTTCAAGAAGTAGTCTTTATTGATAATAAAAATGTATGGTGTTCCACACAAGTTGTGGAACTAACTATTAAAATACATATAATGGAAGAAACTATACATTTATAGATACAAGAAAGAAAGAATGCATATGAAGAGAGAGGGGACCCGTCATTTCCTGAATGACAAATCCTGGTTGTCTTGTTCTACATCATCTTCATTCCTTTTCACTTGTCCAGTCTCTAGTTGATGCTCTCCTTGCTACTCCAAGATTTCTTGTGTATGTAAGATAGAGTTGGTTACAACAATGAAGGATCACCAATCATTACATATGCAAATATCAATATACATATAGTCTTATCTTCATGTGCATTAAGATAGCTAGTATACCACAGATGTCCAAGAAAACAAGAGAGTTATCAAACACATCTATCATATGCTTTGTTTTATCTAACATGTTTGCCTCTTATGTAGGTATAGGTGAAATATTTATTGCTATTTTGTTTCATCTGATTACAACATGTGGGGTGAAATGTGTCCCCCACAAGGGTTGAGCCCAATATATGTTTCCCTCTTAAGTTTTTAAAGAGGGATAAGAGTGTCATTCATCTTAAATATCTATTCAATTGGTTCACCATAGGCCATGAAGCAGTTTTTACAAAGATCGTCAGTGAATAATCATTCAAGGGAAGTCACACTTTCTTGCTATTAATAGTGATATATGTAGTTTCCACAATGACCTTGGGGGGAACAGTCTTATGCATGAAAATATTAAGATCCAGTGAGGTGATAAATCTCTATTATAAAATCCTTGGCAGTCAAGTCCATTGCTACTCTATGGTATCCCTGGAGAGGAGGTGTGTGATAGTTCTTGTATTTTATGGAAGAGTGATAGACCAGGGGTCTTTATTAAGCAATATAGATGAAGTGTAAAAACGAATCATACTAGATTTCAAGAACACAACCATATGTATTACTTTCTTCCTCAATTATTCTGTCAACATCAAACATAATGATCCTAGGGTTCCAGTGCATTTTTTTTTATCTGGAAAAGCTTATATCTGAATGGTAATGAACTGTGGTATCTTACTCATGCACAATATTATTTAAAAAGGAGCAATCATGATAGTCAAGTAGCAAGGTCATCAAAAGGGTAGTCTACAAGTACAAGAGGATCAATGGGTGATGCCCATACAGTTAGATAATAATGAATAACATTTACCTAGGCAATAAGACAGAGGGAAATAGTGTCAACAGAAAGCCTAGATGTCATAGTGGATGAATCTAATGAGAAAGAAAGCATAAAAAAGATAATAAACAATGTGATCTACATGTGAAGGAGAGTAATGATCATAGTTACCTAGCTTATGAGAACAATATATCTTAAAATATAGCATGGTCTTCCATTTTAATCAAGCTATGGCCAAGTGTTTACAAGGTTCAGAAGTGGATGTATAAAACAACAACCCAGTCTTGCCTTGACAGTGCTCATGTGAGTATTGTGTGAGAAAATCAACCCAACTATGAGTTGGATGCAAAGTCATTTTCATATATAATGAGAGAATTAGATTGCATAATGAGGGGAAATGGTGACATTGTACAGGGTAGTCCTATGTGCAGTATTTGGGAGGCAGTATTTTCAATCAACAAAGTGCCATAATTAATGGGAGTCATGATCTACAGTCTCAATATAAGTCAATAATTGCAACACTAGTAGAGGAATCTATAGTTAAACAACAACAAGATATTCTTGTTTATCTAGGGTTTGTTCTTGATCAATCCATAGTAGGTTATTTACATTAATCACTCCATAGAGCAAACATTGGACCCTAAAATGGTTAAAATTTTAGGAACTCATATAGATATGCACCAGTAAAGTGGAAATCATGACAAACATAAGGTTCAATGTCAAAGGAGAGAGCATGGGCTTAGGGTTCCAAACCCTCATGCAAGATATAATTTTTTTTCAATAGAAAATAAATACACAAAAAGTGAAAAAGGTAGTGTTCATGAAGGAATGGAAAAGATGCATAGAGTCTTTGAATAATTCATGTATTGTGTAATGGCATTGAATCACTTTGAAAATCATTTTTTCCTTCCTAGGGAAACATTTTATTGTGGAACAGTTGACCGAGATAGTTTTTGTTTCGATTGTCCACTCCCCCATGAAGAGTCTCATTCATATTATAATCTTCCACGGTTTTTTATCATAGCAAGGTGATTATGAAATTGTTGGTCATTACTTCATGGCCAAGATAAGAGGATTATCCAAAAGGCCAATCTATGAAAATGCACAAGTAAAATAAATGAATTCAAGAAATATAGCCATGGCGTGGAAATGCAAAAAATTCTAGGGAAATGTACAGAAAAATCAAGATATGTTCATCATTTTTGCATTAATGGAACTCAAAACAACATTATTTACATAGGAATCAAAAAAGCATTTTATCAAAAAATTTTGTAGATAGAGGCTTACCAGGCTCGATCTTGACATATTTCTGCACAAAATCTGTATATGAAACGCCTAGATGTAGGTAATAGTGGCAGTGTCATGAAAACCTCCGTGGATGCTCTAGGTAGATCCATTTGTCGGCAGAGTGAAGAATGCAAGAAGTGCAAAGTGAAAATGAAAGTGAGAAGTGCTTGAGGCTGCATTTTGTGTTAGGGTTTCCAAAACCCTAACTTGGCCGATAGATAAAGGGTATTTTTACCTTTTCTTTAGAATGTTTGCAATGAAACTAATTTTCTATGGTGAGTCCATTCCAAATGAACTTGCTATACTCCTTCATTTATGCTAAGTGTATAAGTCTTTCAAGACTTAGTTTCTTTGCATTTGTTTTCCATGAGGGTTGAATCTTGACCTTTTTATTTTAAATTAATTCTTAATTGTAAAACATTAGTCTAAGTGATGTAATTATAAATAACTTAGTTTGATTGTTTTTAAATGCAAGATAGAGGCGTCATTTTTCAGGAATGCGTCATTAAGGAGATATAGTTGAGAGTTTATGAATGGAGGCATCTAGGAATTGGTTGAATCAGTTGGTTGACCAAGGGAGAGAATATAGGGAGCCTTTACTCACCTTTTTGGAGGATATAAGAACATTTTGGGGGGTGGTTTCTTATGCCTTTATGGTAGACTTGGTCAAAGTTGATTTCTTCAACACATTGGAGCTCTTTTGGAGAAGATTCAGTTGCTATATTTTTGGATTTTTGGAGGCATCCAACCCAACTCAGTTTCTAGATCCTTTTTTGGTGGAATTTTGGAGGGAGTTTTGGGTTATAGTCATTAGATTGACTCATTTATAGTTAGTTCTAATTATGCATTTTTGTACTTAGTGACTTTTCAGTCCTTTGGCAGATTTTGGCATACTTTGTATCTCTTTTGGACATGAATAATAGTGAAGACCTTGGACATTACTGATTGGAGTTTTTCCCTTATTTTTCTTTGCTTTATTGTGTTCACTCAAGTGATTTGATCAAGTTATTTGGGAGGTATTATTTATTTCCTTATAGCTTTGTCTCATGTTTAGCACCTTTATGCAAAAGGTATGTTAATGCAAGTTATAATCTATGTCAAAGATGCAAATGGCTATTAGCTATGAAGTTACCTTCCTCCTAGGAGTTTGAGCATTAGGACCTCTTTGTAAAAAACTTATGCAAAGACATACTGTAATGAATTTTGCAAGTTTTGATTTCTATCATTGAAGGAAAGTGTTTGTAATATGAGTGTTATGTCTTGGTTTAGTTTGGTGTATCACCCCCTTAGATTCATTTTTCAATTTTTTAGTTTATGTATTCTCTCTTCCCTTTTCCTTATCAAACAGTAGAGTAATCTAGGTGATAACCATTTAGGAAGCCGACCTTCTCCGGAGGTTCATTCTCACTACAGGTTGCCCACAACCTAAGAATGTTCACGTGTCAATAGATTGTTGAACCTTAAGTTCAACAGGGTGCAAATCTAGTTGATAACAATTTTGGCACACCCAATGGGATTGTTGATTCAAGACAGTTCAAGAAATTACATGTTTTACTGGTTTTGATATGCAACCAGTGAATTTTAGGCCTTTCAGAGGTTAAAAAAAATAGCATATTTGGCGACTTTAAGTGTGGGAAGTAATAGAAAAACTAGTGCATCATTGAGAAAACCACAGTTTTGAGAATTCTGGTGTTTTTCTCAATATTATCAGCCTTTGAAGGCAATACAAGCAACATTATGATGACTCCAATCATACATCAACTAGTTTCAGTAGCCTAGGTACCTAGGTTTGTTGTCTAGGCTTGCCCATGTTCCATGTTTTACCTTTGCAATGTCTAGTTATCAACACTACAATGGTTTTTCTCCTCCATTCCATGAAAATCCTACATGTATACCCTCTTACCAGCCATATCACATAGAACAACTTGCTGGTTTTATTCCAAATGATCATGTAACAGTAGATTACCAATAGTCCTATCATGTTTTCCACCCTCCCATCCCTAATCAATCTCAATATCGGCCAATATATGGTCAAAATCAGCCCAAAGAAGAGGTTTTTGATGCCAACCAACATGATTATTCACATAACTAGCCTCAAGAGCACCCTTACTAGAATGTATTGGATCTGATCCAAAAGCTTGACTGTGTGTTGTGGGATTTGAGCCAAAAGCTTGAACATATGAAGATTAGTGATGTTAGTAAGGTGTTCTCACACATATATTGGATGTTGGTTGACATCAAGAAGCAAAAAAATATTATCTCGCAGAAACAAGAGTTGGCTGATCAATCCTTTGTTTATGATCAAGAGTGGGTGACAAAAAGAATATAGTTTGAAGAAATTCTTGAAAGAGAGATAACTTCTAAAGAGGAGAAAATGAAGTTTTTGTCTGCTCAGGTGAAAACTAATCGATCTTACTCAAATTATCAATTCCAACAAAGGTATGAAACCTAGGTAGCCCCTTCCATTCCTAGTTTTAGCTCAACTCTTCATGTAATGTTGAATCATCCTGTGAATGAAGAGGTTTCCAAGTACAAGTTCCCTAGTTTTAAACAAGAGAAACCTTTTGATCCCTTTAGTGAGCCTACCAATGAGCCTTCTACCCTTAAGATTCCAAGTTGGAAGGGGCCATATTTTTCGCCCTGTGAGGTTCCTCCACATATCATCATCAATAAAATGGAACCATGCTCTAACATCCATAAAGCAAAAGAAGATCAAACTCTTGATCAACACAACTCACTCAACATGGATGAGACTAGAAATATAAAATTGTTGCAATTAGCTATGGAGGAATATAGATTAGAAAAGAAGAAGTTTGAAAAGGAAAATACCTTTCAAGAAGTGTCTTTGAATGCTCTAACTTATTAGCTTCCTTGTTTGGTAAAAGATGGTGAAAATGTTCCAATAGGATAGCAAGGTGAAATGGAGAAAGAGGCTAACCAAGAAAAGTAGTTTATAGTTTGGAATGAAGAAGGTATGTGTTTTTTCACTCTAACAGTAGTTTCAGAATAGCAAGAAGAGATCAAATAGTATGGTGAGTTGCTAATTGATGATCATCAACAAGGAAATGGAGCCTTAGACCATGAAGAAGAGCATAAAACTAAACTTGACACCATTGCCAAGGATATGAGCTTTGATATCTTTGATCATGTTATGCATGAAAAAGCTAATGTTGAACTTTATGAAGAAATGTGCACAAGAATAATTGAATAGTTTTTTTCAAAGTTGGATGATGAAAAATTAGACCTATTAGAAGAATTTGACAATCAAGATGAACTAGAACAACAGGTTCACAAGCTTGAACAAATGTTGAAGCAATAGGAGGAATATGGTCCTGATAGAGAGGAGTTCATTCTCTCAAGTCAAGAAACTTCTCATAAACCTGATTTGCAAGGTCTTAGCTAGTTGGAGGAGCTTCCTTTCTGTTGTACAATAGAGCTTGAAGCTGATTTATCAGATGAAATGTTGTTTCAATAGGCTTCTTCATTGTTTAAAATTTTTCCTTCGTTGAAGAGGACAAGCTTGAGTTGGAGTGTACTTCTGTGGATAATAATGATGAGTTTGAACTTGAGTCAGCTATCCCTAAGGGCCTTCCAAGAGCTGATAGCTTTGATGAGTTGTTATCCACCCTAGTGGAAGAGGATTTTTCATTGACCATGGAGGAGGAATCAACATGGAAATTTATTATGCAAGGTGAAGGTAATGTTGTTTTTTCTAAGAATTCAAATTATTTTCTCTATAGTCCAAATGTAGCCACGAGCAAGAAAACCATGAAAAACAAGAAGAAAGAGAAGTAGCCAGCAATGGAAATTCAAGGTTTGTTCACTCTAGGGGCTATCCAATTAGATATTCAGCCAGTTTTGAGGCCACTAAAGTACCAGAGGTCTTGCTTGCACCCAAGTATAAGGATGCAATTGAAGAAGAAGCTGATTTTGGAGTTGCAACTGAAATTGATCAAATTTAGCTCACTTGTCCAGTCCAGGACAACAATAGGAATGATCAAAATCAAGGTGTAAATGAGTTTATTTGCATCTTTCATGAAACATTGCAATAGTCTATTGAATATAAGCATGTGTTTCATGTTCTTTTAGCAATACATAATCATGTAATGCATTAGTTGTTGATTAGAAAGGGATGTTATTTTGCAAAGCAAGTCAATGGTTTTGTTTGAATAGATTCTTTGCTAGTTAGGGTAGGTTAGAATAGGTTTCTAGATGCATTTTTCAATTCCATAAGTGTTGTTTAGAACAGTTAAGTAGTTTTCCTGTAAGGTTTTGGTGTTTTAATATGAATTCTTGAGTTACAACAATGTACAAGAATGTTTTTCAAGTCTTGTTTTGGTTTTCTAAGTGACTCTGTGTCTAGTGGATGATCCTAGGAAATTGATCATGATGTTTAGCAGTCAAACATATAGTAGATGTCGCCAACATTTTTACCTATTTTTTCTCTTAGCTCAAATAGGTAGAGCTAATTATGTTTTTACAAAGTGAAAACAAAAGGTACATCCATTCCCTGCTATGTCATATTCATATGCATAAAGGAAAACATCTAAAGACTACATCATCACATTATACATATGCATAAAACAGAGAAGAGGAAGAATAGTTTTCTTCCAAAAGTAGTCTTTATTGATAATATAAATATATGGTATTCCACACAAGCTATGGAACTAACTATTAAAATGCATATAATGGAAAAAACTATACATTGATAGATACAAGAAAGAAAGAATACATATGTAGAGAGAGGGTACCCATCATTTCCTGAATGAATCCCAGTTGTCTTGTTCTACATCATCTTCAGTCCTTCTCGCTTGTCTGGTCCCCAGTTGATGCTCTCCTTGCTACTCCAAGATTTCCTGCGTGTGTAAGAGAGAGCTGGTTAGAGAAATGAAGGATCACCAATAAGTACATATGCAAATATCCATATACATATCATTTGATCCTCATGTGCATTACGATAGATAACATACCATAGATTTCCAAGAAAATAAGATAGATATCAAACACATATATCATATGCTCTATTTTATCTAACATGTTTTCCTCTTGTGCAGGTATAGGTGAAATCTTTGTTGTTGTTTTGTTTCATTTGACTACAATATGTGGGGTGAAATGTGGCTCCCACAAGGGTTGAGCCCAACATGTTTCCCTCTTAAGTTTTTAAAGAGGGATAAGAATGTTATTCATCTTAAATATCTATTCAATTGATTCACCATAGGCCATGAAACAGTTTTTACAAAGCTCGAAAGTGACTAATCATTCATGGGAAGTCACACTTTCATGCTATTAATAGTGATATATGTAGTTTCCACAATGACCTTGGGGGGTACAGTCTTATGCATGACAGAGTTAAGATCTAGTCAAGTGATAAATCTCTATTATAAAATCCTTGGCAGTCAAGTCCATTGTTCACTAGTACACAAACAACAATATATGACTAAATAAACTACTAAAATTTGCACATAACTGACTAATTTTTGTGAACCAATATCCTATACCTGCAAGAATACAACAAATGAACACATTAATAAGATGAAATGCAAGTTAGAATAGAGATTCCTCAAGAGATTCATTTGAATGCAAAATAAAAGGAATGAAATGAAGAACACGACAAACTTAAAACAAAGATATCAAATCCTATTCTAAAACAAAGCAAAGTCTTAATCTCTTGAGGGAGTTGGTGCCAATTTGATGTGAAAATTGGCCCTTTCCCAACTCCAATGGTGTGATGAAGATGACTGATGATGAAGAGTGATCCACTTGATGAAGACCTCCAATGTGCTCCAAGATAAAAATCTGCATAACCTAGCTAGGATTGGATGAAAGTTGCTATGAATTTGAGTATAGTAAGTTCACTCAAGTTGTGGATAATCAAATGAGGAATGAAGCCTCTTATTTATAGAATGTCAAGTTGAAGAGATGTCCAAAATGGAGCAATGTGGGACTAAGAATCAACAAATGACAAGATGCCACTTGTCAACATGTGAATGGATGGAGGATGTTCAAATTTTGAAGAATGTGTCAATAAATGCATATATTTGAATTTTGAAATTGTTGAAATGACATGTAAGAGGCAAAGAAGGTGCATTGAATGCCACTTGGCTCAAGGAAAAAGGACCTTTTAGGTGGAGTAAATGCCTTGTTGGAAGGACAAAGTCCATTTGGATTTTGAATTCAAATTTGAGGAATATTCCTTTATTATGCCTTTTGAGAGAAAATAGAAATTTAATAAATGAATTAAATCTATTTTCTTGTGCAAGTTGCAAAAGCTAGAGGATGGGACATGCAAAGAGATTAAATTGATCAACGTTAATTAATTTAATGAGAGGTCAAAATGATGTGACATATTGATTTAGATTTATGGATTGATTTAAATCAAATATGAGAATAATATGTTTTCAAGATTAATTAAATAAAGATTTTTGTTTTATTTAACCAAGGAGATGAAGTTAGATTAAACTAAATAAGGTTTTAATTTAATGGATGGACTTAAAAAATTTAATTAAATAAAATTGATTATTTAATTAAATAGGGATAATTAGATTAGACTGATTGATTTAATTAACGAAATGGAATGTATAATCAAATAAGATGATTTATTTAATTAAGAGAGGAACATTGATGAATTTAATCAAATAAAGGTATTCAATTAAATGGTTAGACCAAGGGATGATTTAGGATGAAATGGTGTTAGTGGTCGGGATCAGATGTGCAATATCGATCAATACATTTTCTATGTCCACATTTTTTCCCTCTTTGAAGTAGTGCACTCATTGCGTTGGTTCAAAGAATAAATGGTCTCGATCAAAAGCCAATTTTTTTTTTTAAAAAAAACTTGCCTCACTGTTGCCTTGGCAAAGAAAAATTATGGTAATAAACTGCTCCGTCAAGAGATTGGATGAAAATTCTGATTTTTGGGTGATCTCGCGAAAAAGAGGATAAGGAGCCTGATAGGTCCAGAAAGGCTCCGGGAGGTCAAAAAGTGAGGTAAAACACCAAAAAAAGTGTGAAATGACCTTCAGACAGATGAAAATGGGTTCAGGGGACTTAGACCTCCTCTAGATGGCTAAACAAGGTAAAAAAAAAGCTTAAATAGGCCTTAGGAGGCCACTTCCAATTCATTTGGACACATAGCCTTTAGAGATTTCATAATTTTAAGCCTTGATACCCTGACAAGATGGCACAACGATAGCTCCCGTTGCATATCTCTGACCGAGTACGGATGTACCAGTGACCTCCCGACATTGGGACACCGGTATGTGATCCTTACTTGAGCTTCATTTTTTGTTTTGCGCATTCATTTATTGCATTTAGAACTAGGTCTCTCGCAGCAGTGCTATATAGCGCTACTCAAATTTCAAACTGGACCATTTGATCTTTTAAACTGGACTACCATCACAAGATGGACTACCGTAGTGGAGTTTGGAGTTTGGGAATAGACTTCAAACTTTGACGCATTCGTGAAATGGAGCACTGGATTTACAAACTCCGACACTGTGACAGACTTTAGAATTAGGGTTCGGGACACTTAAGCAAAGTGCACCGCCGAGGTGCAGTTTGGGATTTGAAGATGTCATCTTCGCTATTTGCAAATTTCAAACTGTGACGCCTTCACAGTTTGCAATGTTGGGCTAGTTTCTTGTATGCTTGGGATAAATTTTCTTGATGATTTTAACATGGTGACCTTTCCTTATGCGGGAGGTGGTGAGGGAGCTCTATTCTCATGAGTACAGATCACAAGAGATATTCAGTTATTTGTGAGATCTGACTGACAGGGAGTAGGACCGACTTCAAGAGATGGGGCTATGGTACATTTCATACACAACACCTATGTGGACCCACCTTGGCATGATATCAGTGCTTGCTGAGAGATGGCATAGTGAGACATCCTCCTTTCATCTTCCCACTGCCGAGGCCACCGTTACCTTGGAGGACGTGTGGCGTATCCTTAGATTTCCAATACATTGTCGGCTAGTTATTCATGATATAGATGCTAGGTAGGATGCATGCCATGCCGTTATGGCCATAGATGATATCATGTTTTGTGAGGGCCAGATAGAGCTAGAGTGCCATAGGATGCTCACCTCACCATTCCATCTAGTGATTGCTACCATCATTTCAGGTCTTGTTGCTTTGGATTGATGAGGCCAGTACTTCAGACCTGGCTGGGGGCTTTGCTGGGAGCGGATGGTTCATGACAGGCCAGTCTGTTTTCCATGGGTTCCTATTCTTCTTGCCTCCCTTTACATGGATTTACATGAGTATGCCTATTTGGATGGCAAGTCACTTGGTGCAGGTGTCACTCTCCTTCATGTGTGGGCATGGGAGCATATCTCTGTTCTTTGATCGTGGGTTGTTCCAGTGTCGGTCAGGCCTGATGATCCAATGGTTTGGCATTACAGGGGTGGTGTGTCCTTTACACACATAGGTGAGCATAGGATCCCTCACTAGAGGAGGGTCATTGATGAGATGATAGTGTTTACATGGCATCAATACCTTGGTCAGCCCGGATGGGCTAATGATGTACAACAACTGTTCTTTTCCCACCAGGATTAGTTTATGCAGGGGCAGGAGCACACTATTATCGAGAGATATCTACCAAGATGAGTTCATTTTCAGTTTGAGGAGGTACAGGACAAGCTAGACGATGACTATGTGGCCATTTTTTCTCGCACAGTATCGCAGGGTGCCTGGGGGCGATACATTCTTGCCTCTGAGGCAGTGGATATTTTCAGGTAGCTGGTGGATCGGCCATGGGCATATGATCAGGGGGTCACAAATCCAAGAGTGAATCAGGCGTTCAGAGATTGGTTCTGACTGCCTCTACATTTGATAGTTCTAGGTGCACCCTCCGTTTGATGGAGAGCCAGGGGAGAGGGTCAGGTCAAGGATTAGGAGGTGGCAGTCCTCCAACAAGACAACTAGCATAGGACCAACCAACATAGGTCTAGCAAGCACATGTCCAACCAGCATAGGTTCAAATTGATCAACCTCATGCTGATGTACATATGTAGGACCAAAATTAGGGGCTGGAGGGTGGACATGATGGGCACTAGGATCGAGCCATCACACCACCACAAGCCAGGGGTGAGGACCAGCCTCATGTGCAACCTCTACCAGGATAGCTAGAGGGTCAGCCAAATTTGAGGGATGGGTTGATATTACAATTGCAGGACCAGGTCTAGGCCTTGACAGCAGAGAGGGACCAGGCCCGTGTGGAGAGAGATCGGGTAGTTTTATAGAGGCAGGCCATAGAGTTACAGGCGGCCGCAGAGATGGGATGTAGACAATAGCTAGAGAGTATGGTGGCTTCCTCCTCTAACACCACAGTGCCTCTTCGCTCATACAGGGAGGCCATCCAGGAGGTGGATTACTATCAGTTGCTTTACCATCAGGCCGTACCTAGAGCAACCCAGGCCCTAGATTATTCACAATGGACCAGCCACAGACTGGTAGAGGGTCATGGTGATAGAGGCGAGGGTAGTAGACAGGAGGGTTAGACCTCATTTTTTATCGAGATATTATTCTTTCATGCCACATGGGCTCATTTTTAATAGCCCATTGGGCCTTTTTGTACTCATTGACATACACACATGTATAGTGATCCAATTATTATTTTGTACTATGGTAGTTACTTGATGATATATATGAGATGATGATGTTGATGTGATGTGTTGTGTACCATTTGTGCATTTATGGATGGTTCTATTTCTATATGCGATGCAATAATGTTATGGTATTATGTGATGGATATATTATATATGGATGCATTTCTTTCTGATAATGTATGAATTATGTGATGGTTATGCAACTAACAAATATATATTATGCCTCATGTGATATGCATTTGTGATGATTATGGATATATAATGGATTTATATGATATGTGATATGGGTGGATTTTATGATGGTATATTTCTCTTGTAGTACCTTTTTATGTATGCTTTTATGATGATGCAATCTATATGATTTATGTATGTTGATGTAAATGTGATGATTTATGAAATGATTTCTTTTTCGATATCTTTTTCTGTTATGATGGTGATGATGATGCGAATGCAATGATCATGATATGCGGCTATGCAATGATGAATGTATGTATGATATGTACTTATGACGATGTTATATAATGATGTGATGTGATGTTATACATGAAATGATATGTTTATGCAAAATGGTATGGAGATGATGATTTATGGTGTATATGTGATGGCATAATGAATGCTTTTATGAGATGTTTTATATGATTATGGATGGATGTATGCACTTAATGCAATGGATTGTTTATAATGCTTATGTACCTGTTATTCTTCGTTTAATTATGTACTGGATGCTTATAATTATATGGGATGATTTATGAAATGTTTATGCAAAACGATTGCAATGTGGTGATTTATGAGATATTCTATTATGATGTGGATGGATGATGGATGATATGCATGTTTATGATGATGTATGCTTTATGCAAATGGATGCAAATTCCTGGCCTATTTATGTGATGTGATGGTGGTTATATGATTATGCCATGGATGATGTGATGGATTATTTATGTTTTTTGTAATTGCGTAAGAGATGGTTATATGAAAATGTGTATATAATGTTATGATTATGAGATGCTTAGAATAACAAATCTATATTATATGCATATGAGATGATCAATTTTTCTATATGATATGCATTGTGTTGATGATTTGTGGATGCAGGATTAATGATCATGGTGATTAACTGCCATAGTATCCTGTTAGCATGAAAAGAAAGAAATGGAAGAAAGACAAGATTCCAACAAGACAAAAGATGATGATGATGATGAATATCTGTCGTGGAGTTGGTATTTTCAAAGGGCCAATTATCTTATGTTTGATAACACACATAAATACAATGCATCAAGGTATTAAGAACCAGGATGACGTTGTATCTAGTGTGATAGAATTTGAATCGACAATCAGATAGGAGTATCCTTGTTCACACCTAACATATGGAAACCTTATTAGGATGTACTTTAGGTATTTCACACATCTCAAACCAAAACATAGGAAGGTAAGCCTTCCTATGTGGTCAACAAGATATCCAAAACACCCTCCATACATACCTAAATAAAGCAAGTATGCACCAAGTTATATTACAAGAAAGTCCAACAGGCACAACAGATAAAAATATAATGATCGTTGCCCCATTCCTATCTCTCTAAATCCCTTCATTGGGGACATCATTGAGAGGTCCCTGGAATGAGCATAATAAGATAAATCAAAAGAAAAAGATACAATAAACAAACAAGTTGACGTTCTTCAATACCACTAGCCAAGACTAAACTATGGTGATGTCTAATGTTGATGTCCATTATAGGAAGGATGCATCCTAGGACATGATGATATTAGATGATTTGATATGGGACCGATTGGATGATAGGCTATTGACACAAAGAGTTGACCAACTTGCTTATGTACTAACCTAGATTTTGAGATTTTGACGTTTGGAGTTTTCACTTTTTAACTTGCTAGACTTGTTTCTGACTGTTTTACCAAAGGTTGAGGATTTCGATCATTTATTATGAGTGATTTTTATTGCGGGTGAAAGAAAAATGGGATGGATGGATTTTTTCAAATATTTGGATTTTTTTGATGTTTTGAAATGTTTTGAGGTTGTTTTTGGTATTTTTCGAGATTTTACAAATATTTTGATTTTCAGATTTTTAAATGTTTTGGGGTTTTTTGAGATTTTGACCAAGAAACTAACTTAAGGACCTATCCTAGGGGCCTTGGGGGCTGATCAATAGATTTTCCTTGCCTACGTTATACATGTAGAGACCATGTAGTTTGAATCACGACTTGACCAATTTACACATGAAGATATACATGATGAAATGTCAGTTTATTATGAAGGACTCCTAAAGGACTGACCTAAGTGTCTCGGGGGATGATCATAGATCAACCTTGCCTACATTCAAGGTTCAAAGACCCATAGTTTGAAAAGATGACTCTGTTTTGACTTTTTGACTGACTTTTTGATGTGTTTTGGGATTTTGATATGTTTCGAATGTTTTTGGATTTTTGTTGGTTTTTTTTTTTATGTTTTTGGATTTTTCTGATGTTTCTGATGTTTTTGGATTTTCTAATTTTAGGACTTGAAGAATATACATGAATCTGATCCGATGAGAACATGCCTCTAGCATGATGCAATAGACTACTCTGATAAAGGTAGGAAAAACTGACCTTGAGAATGGGTCGAGTAGTACTAAGAGAGATCATCATACAAACATAGGACCAAGCTATGGTGCGGATGCGGGTGGATGATGGATGGAGATATGGAATGTGATGGAAGATGGATGATGTAGAACAAGTTGTGAAGATATTGGTGGATGGAAAGTGCTTATGTACACAAGGTTCCTATTTGCCAGGTTTTCACCAAGGTACTTGCCCAAAGTGTCATTGAAGTGGTTTTCACTAGAGAATGATTTTTCTCTTTACTATTTTTTTTATTCTTTTTCTAATTATTTTGGATTTTTATTTTTATTTTTACATTTTTGCTTCTTTTTTTATCACCAAGATTCCTGTTTGCCAGGTTTTCATCAGGGTGACCATTTTTTAGGATTTTATTTTATTTTTTGTTTCTATACTTTGAAAGATTTAGGCATAAAACTTTTTGAGATGGGAGCTATCCATGGGCTCCTGTAGAGGTTCCCCTTCAGGTGTTGATAACTGATATGCCCCTAAATTATAGTTCACTATGATAACAAATGGTCCTAACCAATTAGGTTCAAATTTTCCTTGGTTGTTTGGATTTGGGACATTCTTTTGATTCTCCTTTAGTATCAATTCTCCAACTTGGAAAGTCCTACTTCTGATTTTCTTGTTATAGCTCCTCTTAAGTTTGTTATGATAGACTTGCAAATTATTTAAAACATCTATACACCACTCATCTAGTAGCTCTAGCTCATTCAGTCTTGATACTCGGTACTCTTCATCCGTAATGAGGTTTTGTAGTGATATTCTGAGTGATGGGAGCTCGATCTCAATGGGTAGTATAGCTTTTGATCTATAGACCAAGGAGAAGGAGGTGGCGCTAGTGGGTGTGTGGATGCTGGTTCGATAGGACTAGAGGGAGGGATTTAGCTGTAGATGCCAGTTGTGACCTGCATCATTGACTGTTTTCTTGAGGATTTTCAAAATGGTTCTATTTGTGGCTTCTACTTGGCCATTGCCTTGGGGATAATATAGGGTGGAGAAGTGATGTTGGATTTTGAATTTTTTGCAAAGGTCACGAACATCCTAATTTTTGAATGGTGTTCCATTATTTGAGATGATAGCTTAAGGAACACTATATCGACATATGAGATAGTTTAAGATGAACTTTGATATCTACTTCCATGTTATGTAGGTCATTGGTGTGGCTTCAAACCACTTGGTAAAGTACTCAGTGGTGGTTATGATGAACTTTATGCCATTAGATGAAGTGGGAGTGATTTTTTTGATGAGATCAAGCCCCCTTTATGAGAAGGGCCATGGTGTAACAATAGGATGGAACTCTTGAGCTGGAGCATGGATGAGGTCCCCATGTTGTTGACATTGTAGACAACTTTTGACGTAGTCATGTGCCTCTCTTTCCATTGTGGGCCAATAATACCCCATCCTCAGTAGTTTCTTGACCAAGGTCATTCCACTCGAGTGTGAACCATAAATCCCATTATGCACCTCAGTTAAAGCAGTCAAGGCTTCATTAGTATTAAGGCAGCGTAATAAGGTTCCCTCTATGCTTCTATGGTATAAGGTATTTCCTAGGATGACAAACCTAGAGGATTTGTAATAAAACTTCTTTTTAAGCTTGAGGGTAAGTCAACAGGTAAGAAACCTATTCATAGGTAGGTATAAATGTCATGGTACTAGGGATCTCAAGGACCAATGATTTCACACACAAATTCCAACTCTGGTACCTCGAATGTGGGCATGAGAAGCTACTCTACCAAGAATTCATGTTTTAGTACGTTGCGAGGGATTTTCAGAAGGATCCAATTGTTGCCATGGCACCAACAACTTTGTTGTTTGCTCTAAAAATTTGTTCGAATGTGATCTCGATGAAGGATTCTTTGAGAGTCTCCACCAGTTTCTTGTATGGAGTGATCTTATCATCCTTAGTCTAATATTCACCATTCACTTGATTTATTATCAACTGGGAGTCTCTGTATACTCTGAGGGCCATGATGTGCCACTGCATTTCTATTATGAGACCTATGGTTAAAGCCTTGTATTCTACAATGTTGTTAGTGCAGGGGAATGCCAATTTATATGATCTAGGTATGTAGTCCCCCTATGGGGTGATAAAGAAGACACCAGCTCTTGATCCATGTTGTGTGTATGAGCCATCAAAGTAGAGTTTCTAGTTGTCGGCTATGTTGAGATTGAAGATGGATTCATCTGGAAACTCTTAGATGGGAGGATTCTCTGAATAGCTTGGTGCTTCCACAAGCTGATCTATGATGACTTGGAATTTGATTGCTTTCCGCTCCACATATTCAATGTCATACTCTAATAGTATCATGACCCATTTGGCCATTCTTCTAGTGAGCATTTCTTTTCACAGTAAGTACTTGAGAGGGTCAATTTTGGCGATGAGTTTTATTTTGTGTGTCAACATGTAATGTCTGAATTTCTATGAAGCAAACACTATTGCTAGACATGATTTTTCAATGAATGAGTAGTTTAATTCATGCCCAACCATTGTTCTGCTGATATAATAGATGGCCCTTTCTGTCCCATTTTAGTCGTCTTGAGCTAGAAGAGCATCGAGGGTTGCTGTTGTTGCTGACACATAGATAATTAATGGATTTCTTGGGATTAGTGGCATGAGGACTGGTGGTGTAAGCAAACATTCTTTGATCTTATTGAAGGCTTCTTCACACTTGTTATCCCACTTGTATGCTACTCCCTTGTGAAGTAGGTGAGAGTATGGATTTTTTTTATCTGCCAGCTATGCTATGAACCTTCAGATGGACTGACGCCTACCTTGGAGACCTCTCAATTGTTTCAATGTTTTGGGTGCCTCCATCTCAAGGATTGCTTTTAACTTAGCAGGGTATACCTCAATACCTCTCATTGACACTATGTATCCTAGCAACTTTCCTAATTGTATGTTGAAGACAAACTTCTTTGGATTTAATTGGATCTTGTATTCCTCCAACCTGTCGAAAATAGTACTCAAGGTTGCTATGTGATCCTTCCTCTTTTTGGATTTGTCTAGTATGTCATCGACATAATCTTCAACAGTTTTATGGATCATGTCATGGAAGATTAACATCATGGCTCTTTGGTATGTTGCTCATTCGTTCTTCAAGCCAAATGGCATCATATATTCTAGCAGTAAGTATCCCATGGACAAGTGAAGGCCATTTTGTGTTGGTCTTCTTTATCAAACATTATATGGTTATATCTTGAGAAACCATCCATCAAGGAAATCATTTCGTGTCCCATCGTCATTTCTATGATCATGTCAATGTTGGGAAACGAGAAATCATCTTTTGGACATGCTTTGTTTAAGTCCCTAAAATATGTGCAGATTCTGATGCCCCCATCGGGTTTTGAAATATGAACCAGGTTTGACACCCATTCTGGATAGTCGATTGGTCGAATAAATCCCACATCCAATAGCTTCTTCAATTCCATTTTGACTAACAGGGCAATCTGAGGGTGCATTTTCCTGAGTTTTTGTTAGACAGGCTTTGCTTCAGGGTACACGGCTAGATGATGAACTACAATCTCATAATCAAGCCCGGGCATATTTGCATAGCTCCATGCAAAATTAATTTGTCTTTCTCTCAGGAAGGCTGCTAGGAGCTGTTGTTCCTTTGATAGTAATGACTCTGCATAAAATGTGATGTACGATGTTTTCTCTATTCCTAGGTTGTTTGGATTACACTTTTAGGTTAGGATCACTGATTTTTCCTGATGGAGAGCTTTGAAAGGAAGATTGAATCCCCCATCATCAGGAACCTCAAAGAATTTTTTACCATTGGATGCGTCCTTTCTTTTTACTTTTTTCAGGTCGGGGAGTGCCACAGTGTGGTTTTCACTCAAGGACTTAGATATTATTCTTAATTTCTCACTTTTACGACTGAGGGATTCAATCGTTTCCCCATAATAGGCCAATGTATCTAGCTCAATGATGAATCTTTCTTTGTGATCCCCACATGGAATATTATCCCGTATTCCATGAATTTTGAGAGTACCTCATTTTTTTTGAATGTGTCAAGAATTGGTGGTCCTCGTTGGTCATAATCGATGAGTTGTGGATAGACGAGACAGATTTCATGATTTTGATTTTCAGACTCATAAGATAGGGTGCTAATCATGAGAAGGGTGGTATCCTCAAAGAGCATGGGTACGTTGGTTATGGGATTCTCATCATCACTGCTACTACAGACATTAGTTATGTCAAAAGTGAAATTATCTAAGATGCGACCAGTGGATACATGTAAGTGAAGTTCAGCTGGTGTTGGTTCACGGGGAGTCTTGATTGCTTTAATTGGGGGACCTCATCCACATATGGTTATAGTCGGAGGGGTACATCTGAGGCCAAGATTTCTCATTCACGTCTCAAAAATGAGGGGTATTATAAGCCCATTTTTTGTTTTGCCCCAGTTTCTAGTTTCTATCATAGCCCATTGTAAGCATCATTTGCAAACCTTTGCTTCTATCATCCATTGGTAGATTAGTTGTTGGTCTATCATCTTGATATAGGAGATGAGATGGGTCTTCCTATATCACTTCTGAAGTTGGGATATTCAGGGGATGTTTGGGAAGTGGAGGCTTGATTTGATTGCAGATGTCCTCGTGATCTAGGAGATTGAGGTAACTCTCCTACTACAAAGGAATTTTTAGGAATCATATAGTTTCCACAACCATTGTCCTGGATGATGACTTTGATATTATATATGGTGGAGATGATAGGAATGGCGGGTGTCTTTGTCGTAGAAGTGGAGGCGAGAGTGGCCGGATCAATGTATGGTGTTGATGGGCCTTCATCATTTTTAGGTACTTGAGGTATTTTGTAGTATTTTTCCTCAAGGCTTTTGCAGTAGAAGAATGGTTCAGGATCTCCATGGACAGTGACCTCTTGTCCTTCATATGTGCATTTGACACATTGATGGAAGATTGATGCTACTACTTGCATTGCATGGATCCAACGATGTCCTAAGAGAATGTTATAAGGAAAGTCGAGGTCCAGGACTTGACAAGCAGTTTCCATGATAGCTAGCCCTACTTGAATAGGGACTTAGATTGTGCCTTGGGACACTCTTTCTTGATCATCATATGCTCTGATAGTAATACCTTTTCTTTTTTTGATGGATTCCTCTAAGATTTTTAGGTTCTTAATGAGCTTGAGGGAACAAATATTTAATTCTGCACCTCCATCCACCAAGACTCACTTGATCTTATTTTTCTGCACTAGGACCTCTAAATGGAGTGCACATTTATGAGATGGTTGAGTGGGAAAATATTGGTTGGAGAATGTAAGGAGGTTTGGAGTGATGATGTTTCCAACCATAGCTTGGAATTGTTTTGCATCAAGATCTGTGGGGACAGTGGATGAAGCCAATGCTTCCTCAAGGATTTTCTTGTGGATGGATGAGATTTTTAATAACTCCATGATGGAGATTTGTGTTGGGGTTCTTTTTAGCTGATCAAGGACATTGTAACCATTGGGAACAGATCTGGGGCTAGGTGTGAGTGCTTTGTTTGGCTAAGATGACCCCTGCGATGGTAATTTTTCCGCCTCTTGTGGTGACTCCACAATCGGCATGGGATCCTTTGATGGTGATGGTAGCACAGTAGTCATCCAAGGATGCGATGAAATGGTCATACACATGATTCACATTCTTGAAGGTTCCTTTCCCCTTATCAATGTTAGTGCTCTCTTTATTGTTATGGTTAGGCATCAGATTCATGTATATTTTGAGATTTTGATTCCCTGTTGGTTGTTCCACATTTATGATTCTTCGATCAATGAGGTCTTGGACTAGATTTTTTAACCTCATTCAACTATTAGTGGTGTGCCTTTTGATTTTGTGGAAGTTGAAGAGCTGATTTTTGTTGTACCAAGGAGGTTTTACATCTGGTTCTGGGTAATTTTTGTAGGTGGGAGCCACGATGAGTTTTTCATTTATTATTTCTTCATGATGACTTCAAGTGGTTCCCCAAGGGTAGTTTACTTCCTCTTGGTGAATTTTTTGTTTTGCTGAGGTGGTCCTCTTTGATCATTGACATTATTGATCACTTGATTGTTTGGTTGCTGTGTTATTGTGTTTGTTGGATGGTTGTTTTGATGATGGTTTTGGATTTGTTGTTGTGGTGTGGGTATGTTTTTTTGAGGAGCACTGATGATAACTTTGGCATCAACAACACCATTGTTGGTAACATTTTGTTTCTTTCTCATGTGTGAGGTTTGTCATTATAGCTTGTAGATGGGAGATTGTTCTGTTGTTCGAGATATGAAGTTGATCCTCCAAGTTGTTTCATAAGGGCTCACTTGATGTTGAGTGCCTTGGAAATAAACTGATCATAGGTGGTGATCCCTTGGACTTTGAGGTGGAAGGCTAAGAAGCCATCAAGGTTGGATATGATAGTGCACACTTGTTGTTCCTTGGGAATGACCCATTTGCTTCGATTCACCTTGGATCACCATTGTTGTAGGAATGAAGTAAATGATTCATTCTTACCTTGTTTCAGAGCTAATAGTTCCTCTAGATTGACATCCATGACGATATTACATGCGTAGTTTTTGATGAATGCGCCAATGATTTCTTGGAATGTATTGATGCCTGTACGTCAACAAGAGAACCATTCCATGGCGTGGCTAGCCAAGCTCCTAGAAAATAGCTGCATCAGATAGGTATCATCATATGTGAATTCCATGCAATGAACCTGGAATTCCCTGATGTGATCTTCAGGGTTTCCCATCCCACGGTACTTGTCAAACTTGGGGATCTCAAATCCCTTTGGGAATGGTTTCATCAAAAGGCTCCTATCGAATGGATAAGGACACAAGTTGCTAGATGCTTTCATGGTTCACCATGATTGAAGATCAAGCACTTGTTGTGAGAGTAATTTGATTTATGCTACGACATCATTTTGTGGATTAGGAGGTGGGATGAAAGTGTTCTGAGGTGATTCGCTTGTTGATGGGATGGATGGATTGGTTGATGTGTTTATTGGTGGTATTTGCACATTTTGTTGAGCCATGTATGCTTGTACTTGTTGTTGTATCAACAATTCTTGTTGTTGGTCTTGTTGTTGTTGTGCCAGGATTGCTTATTGCTAAGCCTACTATTGTTGTTGTGCCAACAACGCTTGTTGTTGAGATGCTAATTGGGTTGCTTCCTGTTGTTCTTGATATTTCTTTAGCATTTTCTGATATGCTTGTTGTTGTGATGCATGTTATTGTGCAAGATATTGTGCTTGTGCTTGTGCTTGTTGTGCTTGATATTGGGCTTGAGCTTGAGTGTGTGCTTGAGCTCATGCCTAAGCTTGAGCCCGAGCTTGAGCTTGAGCTTGTTCTTGAGCTTGTTCTTGAGCTTGAGCCTGAGCTTGTGCAACTTTTTGTTGTTGTTGTTGTTGCAATAAAATTTGGGCTTGGGTAGCTTGTTGTTCTTGTAATGTAGTTTGGGAAACTTGCACAACTTGAGCGGCTTGCTGAGTAGCTAGTTGTGCAGCTTGTTGAGCAGCTAGTTGTGTAGCTTGTTGAGCAGCTAATTGTGTAGCTTGTTTTTTTTGTACTTACAAGAATGCCTTTTGATAGGTAACTTGCTGAGTAGCTTGCAACACAATACTGTATTGGCTTGATGTATTGGAGCTTGTTGGTGGTGGTGGTGGTGGTTGATTCAGAATGGTGTTTGTTGTGGTGGTGAGAGGCACCATCGTGTTGGTTTTTGGGGTTTGATTGGTAGATGGTGTGATTGATGTGGTTGGTCCTTGAGAGACCATGTTTTGAGATGTTATGGGGGTGGTTGATGATGTGATGGTGGTGGTATGTGTTATCGGAGTGGTTGACATCTATTGTTGCAATGTTGATGACAAGTTTTGAGAGTTTGGTGTGATTCTTTGATTGATGTTTGGGATGTTGGTTTGATTTTGATTGTTATTTGATAAAGGGGGAAGCCCTAAGCCAAGAAGTGGTGTGGATGATGATGGAAATGGTGGAAGTGGTGAAAAAGTGAGGGATGTGATCTCTTGAGGAAATGGTGTAGTGTCGAAAATTCCCCCTGGTCCGAACATGTCACCTTCTCCTTGTGAGGTTATGGGGAGAGAGGTTTAGGGTGTTGCACGAAAGGATGATGATGATGGATCAACGGGATCATGAAAAGTGAGAGGGACATGTGTATGTAATGGATTTTGGGGTATGGTGTTTGCATCCAAGTCTTGATTATTGACAAGGGGGTGTTTTTGTAAGGCATTGAGAAATGTGCTTCCCTTGTTAACACTAGGTTGAGTTCGAGCAATGGATGATGTGATTTGCGGGATTTTTTGAGTGATACATTGGGATGGGGGTGTAGATGAGATGGGGAGTGTGGATGAAATTGGAGGCATGACCTCTAAGGATGGTTCCACTATAGAGCTCACATCAAAATCAGAAGGTAGTTTAGCCCCTTGTTTTGCTAATTCAAGCATGTATAGTGAAGGGTTGATTCTCATCATGATATTGATAATCTTATGGTTCTATGGATTTTGAATCATTTCAGTGATTTCCTCGTGTGACATTCCAAAGGGATTATTGGTAAGATCCTCTACTTCCTCTGGAGGTTTTTGTGATGATGTAGGAAAGTTGATTAGAGGATTACTTGATTCAACGAGATTTGTTTTGGAATTTTCTTTGACTTAAGTCACTTCTAGTGGATGTTTCTTTGTTGGCTTCCATGTTCCTCTTGTGTTGAGATCTAGTTTGCAACATAAAATAGGGATCAATTTTGAAGAACATGGGAGATGAATCTATAATTCTTTGGATTGATCTAATCTTAGGCACAAAAAGAGAAAATTTAGGATGTTCTTCAAGGATCAAAGGTGATATGATGGGGATGATGTAAAAGATGAATGATTTGGATGTTTGAGATTTTGAGAAATCTTGAGGGGATGCTAGACCTTTTAGGACCTTTTAGATTTGTTTCTTGGATTTCTTTTGGATTTGGAATTGACCTTGATTAGATTTTTTGGTTTGCTTTATTTTTGGATTCATGAACAAATAGACCCTAAGATGTTGGATGATTGTCTAAGGGGTAGATTTTCTAAAAGGATGATAATTTAAATATGTGTAGGGAGAAGGATGCATCTACCCACACCTATTCAAACAAGATGATAATTTAACCAAGCATATGAAGAAGGATGCATCTACATATACCTAGCTTAACAAGATGGTTTGATAATTTTACTAAGCATACGCAAAAGGATGCATCTACACATACTTAGTCAAAGATGATTTGATGTTTTGATTCAGATATTTCAAGGATTTTGCTTCAAGGATTTGATGATTTTGATTTTTTCCAAAAATCCTAGCATGGGGGATAATTTCAGGATTTTTCAAAAGATGATGGTGAGGTGATTTTGGTTTGATGTTCAAGGATGGATGAAAAGTTTTTGATTTTGATCCTATGGATGTACCTAAAAAGACACTTGTTTACTAGACCTTGATATTGAAGAACATACAATACTTCTAAAGACCTCTATAACTAAGAAGTGGTTCAAACTGAGCATACATTTCTGGATTGTTCAAAGGAATGAGTCTATAGAACCTTGTGAATTTTTTTCTTATTTTGATATGTTTCTTTTGATTGCACTCCCTAATGTATTTCTTGATGACCTTTTGAGTGTGACTCCTAAATTTTGAACTTTTGATCAAGGACTTTTGTTTTGGGATTTTGAATTTCTTGGAAATCATGAGGAACTAACACATGTGTGAGAGCCAATTTTTTAATCTTTTCTTAGTGATTTTTTTTTACCACAAACACTTCTTTGATTAGGTTTTCAAACTAGATGTCCAATGTCCAAATTTCTTCGAATTCCACAAAGTATGTTATGTGGAATTTTGATGAAATCGAGGCAAGGGTTACCTATTGTTAACTTTAGTAAGCAAATTGATATATGATCCAAGTGTTTAGAAACCTCTAAGGATAAAATCCGAAGGGAAATCAATAACACATGAATTTAGTCAATTATATTTTCTTCCTAAAGGGTTTTAAGTTTGCGATGATGATGTTAAATGTTTGTTTCCAAATTTTTTTGAATGAGCAAAGAGTTTTGTAACTAAGAACAAGCACAACCTTATGGATATGAAAAACTATATTTGTTGAGTCCCCACTTGGACAAGTCCAGCTATGCTTATCTTTAGCGAATGGTTAGATGCTTGACCCCACTAGCTCCCCTCCACGATACTCACTTATACGGGGCAGCCAAGCATCAACACCCATGAAACTTCCATGGCATGCTTTCCATTTATACTAAAGACCGTAAAAGTGTGGGGCAGCTTCAGAACGACTGTTCTTGCACCAACAAATAGATAGGGATTTTGGCCTTTCTACAACAAGGGTTTTAATTCAGACTTTCCATTCATAGGAGTTGACCCAACGTGGCAAGAGACCATTGTTTCCCTTCTCGTCAGAGCCAACCGCATGATACTGGCATTTATTCTAATACCCACATTTATATCCCAACTGGAAATACTCTTGGGTTTAGAGTGTTACCGATTGAGTTGTTCCCTTGGGTGAGTACTTTTTCCTCAAGGAAAGCCCTCTAAGATAAACAATAGCGAGCAAAAATATTCATAGTTCGATCAACCTTCGTTTAGAAACAAAGGGAGAACACATGCAATAGGTTTACTCACATTCGCACAATGTTTTGTTCAATTTTAGTTCCCAAAATGAAGTATGGAGGTAACTACTTTATCCCAACCTAAGACCACCAAAAAGCCTTTTGATTCTCAAGATCGTTGTGAGGCACGAGTGAAGCGCATACGTCTTTTCAATGATGTTAGTTTGAGTAAGCAATCACAAAGCAATAATGACTCCTTTTTATAGCACCAAAATAAGTGTGATAATTTTCCTTGTTCAATTATTAGCCCCAATAAAATCTAGTGAGTTTGTGTCCTAGAGTTCATTTTAAACTGCTTTTGTAACAAGAATTCAAAGAGTTATTTTTAGAGCCCAAAATAAAACTAGTAAATCCTAAGCATAAAAGATAGCAAATTTTTCCTTAAGAGGAATTGTGAATCCTCTAAGAGTGTTGAACAAACACTAGAGTGTTTAAAAATGCTCGGTATCACGAAATGAGGTCATCATGCTTCTTTTCCTCTTCACCTTTGATTAATCCAACCTACAAGAAAATCAATTAGATTCTATAAAAACAAAGGTCAAGAAAGCAAAAAACAAACCAAATAACTAGAATTTGATAAAAAGCACGTGTTATAAATAAATTTTCACTTTTTACTTCCCTCCAATGGTGCAACCCACGAAGGCGTCATAGTTTGAAAACACCAGTGGTGTTGTATAGCACCGCTTACCAGTCAGCGTTGCTCTGTAGCTAGACCAATGAGCATGAAGGCATCACTATTCTGATTGGCGGTGTAGTTTGGATTTTGAAAAGATTCTAGTGACCAGAAAGATTCAATGGTGCTGTTTAAAAATTTGAATTCTAGGCGGGAAGTAGGGAGGGTCGCGGTTTAAAATTTATAGTGGTGCAATATGGTGATGCTAAGTTCTCAACAGTGCTAAATAGCAACGCTGAGCTTCCAGTAGTAGAGTTTTCTGTAAACACACAAAAACACAAAAAGGCACAAAATTTTCTAAAAAAACATGATTTGATCTTCTGGTTTGCCCTCCTTCTAGCACCAAAATGTGAACCAATATCCTATACCTGCAAGAATACAAATGAACACATTAATAAGATCAAATGCAAGTTAGAATAGAGATTCCTCAAGAAATTCATTTGAATGCAAAAGAAAAGGAATGAAATGAAGAACATGACAAACTTAAAACAAAGATATCAAATCCTATTCTAAAACAAAGCAAAGTCTTAATCTCTTGAGGGAGTTGGTGCCAATTTGATGTGAAAATTGGCCCTTTCCCAACTCCAATGGTGTGATGAAGATGACTGATGATGAACAGTGATCCACTTGATGAAGACCCTCCAATGTGCTCCAAGATAAAAATCTGCATAACCTAGCTAGGATTGGATGAAATTGGATGAAAGTTGCTATGAATTTGAGTATAGTAAGTTTACTCAAGTTGTGGATAATCAAATGAGGAATGAATCCTCTTATTTATAGAATGTCAAGTTGAAAATATGTCCAAAATGGAGCAATGTGGGACTAAGAATCAACAAATGGCAAGATGCCACTTGTCAACATGTGAATGGATGGAGGATGTTCAAATTTTGAAGAATGTGTCAATAAATGCATATATTTGAATTTTGAAATTGTTGAAATGACATGTAAGAGGGAAAGAAGGTGCATTGAATGCCACTTGGATGAAGGAAAAAGGACCTTTTAGGTGGAGTAAATGCCTTGTTGGAAGGACAAAGTCCACTTGGATTTTGAATTCAAATTTGAGGAATATTCCTTTATTATGCCTTTTGAGAGAAAATAGAGATTTAATAAATGAATTAAATCTATTTTCTTGTGCAAGTTGCAAAAGCTAGAGTATGGGACATGAGAAGAGATTAAATTAATCAAGGTTAATTAATTTAACGAGAGATCAAAATGATGTGACATATTGATTTAGATTTATGGATTGATTTAAACCAAATATGAGAAGAATATGTTTTCAAGATTAATTAAATAAAGATTTTTGTTTTATTTAATCAAGGAGATGAATTTAGATTAAACTAAATAAGGTTTTAATTTATTTAATTTAATGGGTGGACTTTAAAGATTTAATTAAATAAAATTGATTATTTAATTAAATAGGGATAGTTAGATCAGACTGATTGATTTAATTAACAAAATAGAATGACTTAATCAAATAAGATGATTTATTTAATTAAGAGAGGAACATTTATGAATTTAATCAAATAAAGGTATTCAATTAAATGGTTAGACTAAGGGATGATTTAAGATGAAATGGTGTTAGTGGTTGAGATCAAATGTGCAATGTCAATCAATACATTTTCTATGTCCACAATTTTAGTCACGTGACTATTAGTAGTTTATTTTTAGTCATTTATAACACAACCAAATTTATGACTAAACTATTTTAGTCATTTATTTAGTCATTGATTTTTAGTCATTGATTTGGTCATTGATTTAGTTATTGATTTAGTGATTGATTTAGTCATATATTTAGTCATTAATTTAGTCATATATTTAGTCATTAATTTAGTCATTGATTATTGTTAACTAGTCATTTATTTAGTCATGGTAGTAATTTATTTAGTCATTAATTTAATCATTACTTTCAGTCATATATTTAGTCATTAATTTAGTCATATATTTAGTCATTAATTTAGTCATATATTTAGTCATGTATTTAGCTATTAATTTAGTCATTACTTTAGTCATATATTTAGTCATTAAAAATCAAATCTAACTTAATTAATCCTCACAAATTTATCATATAAACTTCAAGTATCATAGATATTCAAATGTTGAAGAAGCACCATGAAATGAAGACTAAAATGCTTAAAAAAATATGATTGATCAGACACAAACACAAATAGATTACAAATCAAGAGGAGCCACAACACAACATTTATGAGTGGAGAAAAAACCACTCTAAAAAGTTACTTCATTGAGCCTCATTCACAAATCAAAATATCATTGGTTACATTCAATGTCTCAGTGACACTGTACAACTTATAGACACTATATAAACAAAATACTCCTATTTTCATATAACCATTTTCCCCTTTTTTAACTGCAATCCTTTTGGAAGGACAATGACCTCCTATAGGGGCTTGACCCATTTAATCCCATTTCAAATCCACAACTTTCCTGCCGCTATTGGTTTTGGCTCCTCCAAAATCTTCCTCATTGGCATTCACCTTTCACTTCTCCAATTTGGAGCTGCAACCTAAAAATAAGGTTTCAAAATTTGCACATCAAAAAATCAGAAAAGTCAAATAATACGAATGATAAAATTTAAACATTTTATTTTCCTTTTCCAACTATTTCCACCCTAAACTTAGGCACTAGATATAATTTTTCCTAGTCATCTCTTACAATTTATAAAAAGATGAATTCATGCAAGACAACAAACAAATAGACAATATTCAATTAGTGATATGCAAATTCCTTATTCTTGAACAACTGATCAATATCTTGATTATTGATTGTAAATTTGTAATTGATATTCTTGCAAGTGTCCTTTCCTGTGTGTGAATTGGAGCTTTGGATGAGGATATGATCATCCATCAAAAGCATATTTGGAAGTAGATTTCTATAAGATATTGTATCTGCAAGTTCCAATAATTATAATAAAGATAAATAATTTTACCTTTCTGCATCAACTAATGCAATTCTGATTTATAAATTTTAGAGGATCAACAATGATACTCTTTATCATATCAACATACTCACCTGCAAGTTGCAACACAACATTAAAATTATTAATTAGACTCAACATCTAAGAAAGAAAAAGAAACTTCAAACATTATCAATTTAGTAAAAAAATAATCAATTTCAAAGATCAAAGTAGCTAATGCTTCACTCTCTACATCCTATGCTACAATCAAAAGAGACCTTTGTTTCTGTGATAAATGCAACAAGAAATGATATTATTTGTGAAAACTTATCACTATGTACTTATGAACTCAAGATCATTCAAATTGTCAAACTAACTAACATGACTATCTAATTTCTTTCTATCACATACACTTTTGGTATACAAGATCATTGAGAATCCCAATTATTGAACTATGAAATTCAACAACGTAATGAAATTATATCTTAAGCAAAATGTAAATCAAATCAACATTACATGTCTTAGCTTATCAATTGATCTCAAATTGTATATACACCTTTGTCATATAGCTTAAGGAAATCTACAATAGATATGGACAAAATGAATTTGGTGGAAAGGCTTTAAAAACTTTCAAGCAAGTAAAATTCGTAGGTGTAAAGCCAAATTACACAACCTTTGCCAACATCCTCCCTTCTTGTGCCAAAATAGGAGCTTTGAAACAAGATATGAATATCCATCAATGCATAGACAATACACGTCAGTATCCCTATAAGAAATGTGGTCTATGGATTACAATATTGTAGGATATGCGCAAAATGGATTTGTTGAAAAGGCTTTAGAAAATTTCAAGCAAATGCAATTGGTAGGTGTAAAGCCAGATTCCACAACCTTTTCCAGCATACTCCCTACCTATAATAAAATGGGAGCTTTGGACAGGGTATGTACATCCATCAAAGCATAACAGAAGGTGGATTTATGTCAGATATTATGGTTGGAAATGCTCTAGTAGATATGCATGCAAAATGTGGAAGCATAGGCAAGGCACGTGAACTATTTGAAAAAATGCCTCAAATAGATGTCATCTCATGGAATGCAATGATTGCAAGTTTTGTAAAAAATTGTTTGTTGAAAAGGCTTTCAAAACTTTCAAACGAATGCAATTGGTAGTTATAAAGCCAAATTTTTTTCCAGAGTCCTCCCTTCCTGTGCCAAAATGGGAGCTTTGGGATGGGCTATGAACATGCACCAAAGCATAATGGTAGGGGAATTTTTTTCAGATGTTATAGTTGGATATGATCTAGTAGACATATATGCAAGATGTGGAATCACAAAAAAAAAAAACCTGAATTGTTTGACAGAATGCCTCAAAGAGATGTCATTTCATGGAATGAAATGATTGATTGCAGAATGTGCACAAAATGGATTTTGCAAGGAACCTCTCAAAATATTTGAATTAATGAAGCACTTTGGAACACATCCTAACAATGTAAGCTTTTCTTGGGTTCTAGGTGCATGCAGTCATGCAGGTTTAGTGGATGACAACTACACATACTTCACACAAATGTGTAAAATTTATTTATTTGAGGGCAGAAAAATCTGTAAGGAAATGCTAAGAAATAAAATTATAAATAGAAATGTGTAAAATTCTACCTAGTAATTTCACTTGGTCATGATTACCCCCATTTTTTTGATGGTTTAGATATTAAGCATTTTTTTTTAATATAGTACCATGTTACCTTCAACATAAAAAAATATGTTATAAGAATTAAACTCGACATTTTTAGATGTGTGCACTACCTGCATGAGTGATTTGCAACCATAAATATAATGATAAACAAGTAAATTGTGTGCATTTACATCTTGTTCTTTACTTTGTATTGATATATTAAAGTCAAACAATATTATTATTTAGAAGCATCTAAGAGGAATTCAAATGTTTGATAATGCTTAAACTGAGTTGGAATGATCATCTTACAAGGGGCGAATTTTGAAAAGATTTCTAATGGAAATGTCACACATTAGTAAAATCCAAAGTGTTCTTCCCTGAAGTCAACAACCTAGTTAAAGGAAACCAACAACTTATATTTTAAGTGCAATAAATAAAAGGAGAAACTGAATCAATGCATGATGATCCTATGTGGAGATTTATTTGCTATAATGCTATTTCAAAAGTTAAAACTTAAGATATATAGCAAAAGAATACTATGCTCTATGATGGCATGTCTGACAAACATTCCTTGACTTCAAAACAATAACTGTTGTATTAAGCATGCAATAAATTTATGGTTCATCTTTGAAAGATACTTACCATCCCTTGAATAGAAGTGTATTACCGGACCTAAATATACATATTTGTTAGTAATGACTTTTTTCTTAACTTCTTCCTCTCGTGCTAACATTTTTTCCAAATTTCGTATGTTCATGATCTTTGTAAAAGCATTAACCTCCTTTTAGTGCTCCAAAGAAAACCAAACAGAAGATACTTTATTTTCAAATATATGATGCTCTTAATTCTATTCATAAAAAATTGCATCATTTTTTTTTAATGTAAAGAAAATTATTAAATACATGACAGACAACAGGCTGGCATTATCAAACTTCAAGCGAGGTAAAAATGTTGTTGCCCCAAAATAGAAATCTTACTCAAATAATTTTAATGAGATTTTTTAAATACTAAATCATTCATGTATAGGTAGGTCTCAAATCAAAATGATTGTTCACTAGTCAATTAAACATTTGTAGTAGGGTGTGACATTTTCTTTTGGTCAGAACCTTGTTTGCAAGCCTTTAGATCTATCAAGTGACATCTTGGATCCAAAAATAAAATTTTAGCTATGACTAGAGGTTGTTCTGCAAAGTGTTGGTTCTCTAGAGAAATTAATATGTTTGCTGAGATTATACATAATGGAAAAATTATTCCCTATAATTACATCAAGATGTCCTTTAAAGTACCTAACACTGAAAGAAAGGCCTAATCAATCTTAGGTAATTCCTTAAAGAGCTTCCCTCTTCTTCTATTAGATTAAGGCTTCATATAGAAGCCCAAAACAATATAACATGTACTACTATCCTTGATAAGAAATATTTCAAGATTAGCATATCAAAGGAGGAAATACAGGTTACATGGGTATCCTATATATCCAACATTATCATGGATGGTTAGATGGACATTCAACACATTTTATTCATGAATATCATGGTCACATGTAAGGAGAGGTCTTAGCTCCTTAGATCAATTGATTGTTCGGGAAACTACAAGGATGTGAAGTTCTAATTTCAATCCTCTAAGATGTCATTGAGGAGGTTGGCACTAACAATGTGGTAAAGATTGTGAGAAATGTGACATATGTGCAACCTACAAGCATATACCTATTGAATACCTTGTGTGTAGGCCATGTACAATGCACTCAAGTACATTGAAAAAATTGAGTGGACCAAACATTTTTAGCCAATGGACCACAATCACATGCAATAATTTGGTCCTGAATTCATCATACCTATTGAAACCAAATGTGCATTCTATTTCACTCACTTGGAGAGGGTGGTTGAATTGCAAGAGCCTTTGCAACTATTTTTCCATGGGGATGCACTCCCGCTCCCCAAAAATCCCCACATTTCCAAGAGAAGGGTATCCCTAGAACATAGGTACACAGGGACTTAGAGGGAACATCCCTTTGCTATCCCACCACCGCTCAAGACCTAGGGACATTTCTGAGACATCTCCCTCAAAGAGAGGAGATTTCCAAGACATCCCCTTGGTTTACTCATTAACACATATATGGAAAACTTTCCAATTGCAAGTACTCGACAAGCTCAAAAAACTTGGTTTGAAAAAAAACTTGGCAACTTAAAAAATTGCTTAAATTTCTCTAAAAACACATTTTTTTTGCAAAATTCAGTGATAAGATGCATCCAACGAGTCCATAAATGAGTACATAAAAGAAACAAGCTAAGTCTAGTTGTATTTGATTGATTTGAAAGTAAATTGGGTACAAAATGGCATCCTCATGTGGAATGCGTTGATGTTGATATTTTGAAACAAAATGAAAATAGCAAATTGTTTTTGTAAAAAATGAAGAATTGTAAGCAAACTTGGAAACTTGGACTTGGAGAGTACGTAGAAAATAAAATGAATTCAATGGGAGTTTGAGGGAAATACCCCCAATAGGGGTCGAGGGGAAGTGTCCCTTGTGGGGGTTTAGGGGCAATGCCCCTGGCAGGGTTGAGGGGTAGTGTCCCTTGTGGGGGTCTAGGGGAAACACCCCTAGCGGGGTTGAGGGGAAATGCCCCCAGTGGGGTCGAGGGGCAGCACCCCTCGTGGGAGTCTGAGGGAAACACCGCTAGTGGGGTCGAGGGGCAGTGCCCCTGATGGGGGTCTAGGGGAAATGCCCCTAGCAAGGTCGAGGGCCAGCACCCCTTGCGGGGGTCTGGGGACAGCGCCCCCAACAGGGTTCAGGGACATCACCCCTCACAGGGTATGGGGGAAACACCCCTATTGTGCTCCCTATCGTGGTATAGGGAGGGGTTGAGGGGTAGTACCCCCACCACCAACACTAATTTAAGGCTTCTGAAACCATACAAAACTCCATGGCGCACCTCATTTTCATGATTTTTTGAGTGGCAAAAAATTAGCTACCAAGTCTAGCTTTTATTTGTACCTTAAGAGCCCTATAGCATGATCTCAAAAGAGACTCTCATGTCAAGTAAGTCAATTCCATCTTTCACTCATCAATAAAATTAACTAATTAGCTGTCAGGTTAACTCTCAATTAAATTAGTTGACTGGTCAATTAAGCTAGTTGACTGATCATTCAATTGAGTTGAATAGTTAATCATAGTTAATTATAAATCATTTATTTATCCTCAAACTAATTAAATCAATCTTGGCCATTCATATTTTCACCTCTAAATCTATAAATCCATCATTCCTTCCAAAAATTTGGGGAGCATTCTAAAAAATTATCTGATCCATTTATGAATATTTGAATCAAATCATTGTCATATTATCAAAGAGTCTGCACAATAGTTGAGCATCCACAAATCCGTCAAAAAACATTAATCAATGAACCTAGCTGACCAATTAACTAGCTTGATTATTATATTGCTATCATGGTTAAGCTTGTTATCGCCCCATCAGTGGGACGTTGTGGTTATCTTCCGTCCATATGTTCTAGTGCTATCGATATGCTTTCATCAGTCTATTGGTGGAGCTATGAGGGGAGTTCCCCTGATCTAGTAATGTTAGGCTAATAGTGAATATAGGTTGAGTATTTCCAACAACATTTCCTTTTTAGTTAGATCCTAAAAATGCTACAACTTATGTTCTTCTCTAAAACATCTATACAAGGTTGAAATACTAAAGAGATTGATGAATGATAGAGGAATTAAAAAGATACCTAGATGTTATAGTTGGATATGCTTTGGTAGACATATATGAAAGATGTGGGATCGTAGACAAAACACCTGAATTGTTTGACATAATTTCTCAAAGAGATGTCATCTCATGGAATGAAATGATTGATTGCAGAATGTGCACAAAATGGATTTTGCAAGGAACCTCTCAAAATTTTTGAATTAATGAAGCACTCTAGAACAAATCCTAACATTGTAAGCTTTTCTTGGGTTCTAGGTGCATGCAGGACCATGCAGATTTAGTGGATGAGGGCTACACATACTCCACACATCAATAAAACTATCGGCCTAACATTACTACATCAGGGGAACTCCCCTCATAGCTCCACCGATAGACCGATGAAAGCAACTCACAACACAAATATTGGCATAATAGAAGGCTATCAGGCCAACATAAAACCCGGTTCCCCCAATGCAACAATAAAAGGATAAAGGAATTAGAGGAAGTGACACCTATCGGTGGACCATGATTGAATAGGAAAAGTGTTTACCATGTATTACAAAATACTGAAATACAATGTTATACAGACTTGAAAGTTTGAAACTGGCTAGAAAAAAAATAGACATGTCTGAAAAACATATATATTATATATATGGAATTGTGCATCCAAACTCCAAGGTGACTGTATAATGATAGGATTAATAAGATATAACTACAACAATTTATTTAGATTTACTGTCTCAACCCAAGAAAAACATTTCAAAATTAGGAATATAGAAAAGGAGTCAGTCATATGTATTCATTCTCCAAAGAGAAAATAAATTGAAAATAAGTCACTGAGGTGCTAGGTGGAACAATTGAATCTCATCCAAGATGTTCAAAGATAATTTATATTGCACTGAAACCACTGCCGATAAAACCAGTCTACAATGGCATAATACATGCAAACATAAATTGGCTATATATTTGAATAATAAAAGATATAAAGGAAAAAAGTCTTTTAATAGGATTTTAATTAGCACATTTTAGATTCAGAAACTTGCAAACCTCAGTGATTGGGGTATCAAGAACCCTGTTAGGTCCAAGCTTTTGCAAAAGGCCTTTAGAAACCTGTAAAGAAACACGAATATAAGTATATCAAATGCAAATATATCAATTTTTCAAGATTTTAGTCAATTATTCAATAGCAAAGGGTTCTTACTTGATTATTATATAATTTTGATAAAATTTCCACAAGTAAAATACCATAATCCTTCCTGCCTGTGCCAAAATGGGAGCTTTGGGATGGACTATGAACATGCACCAAAGCATAATGGTAGGGGATTTTTTGTTAGATGTTATAGTTGGATATGCTTTGGTAGACATATATGCAAGATGTGGAATCATAGACAAAACACCTAAATTGTTTGACAGCATGCCTCAAAGAGATTTCATCTCATGGAATGAAATGGTTGATTGTAGAATGTGCACAAAATGGATTTTGCAAGGAACCTCTCAAAATCTTTGAATTAATGAAGCACTTTGGAACACATCCTAACAATGTAAGGTTTGCTTGGGTTCTAGGTGCATGCAGTCATGCAGGTTTAGTGGATGAGGGTTGCACATACTTCACACATCAGTAACCCTTATTGCATTACAATTTATATATATAGTTGATCATTAGGTGTGCATGGTTGACCTTCGTGCCCATGCTAGCTATATTGAGGACACCCTAAACATTATTACTAAGGTGCAATGTCTTGACAACATCTATACACTGTTTTCACAACATTATTATTATATCTATACATAGAATATGGATTCCCAATTTGGAGCTCTTATTCTTTGATATAGCTTTGTGAGAGTGACCCATTCATCATCAACATCTCTTTATAGGTTTCATTTTCTTCTTTTAAAAAGTCATTTGATAAGAGATGAGAATTTATTGTTTTACTTTTGTGTGTAATATGAAATTGGTTTGTGTAACTGTTGACTTTGTAAAGCTAGATCTATGTAGTTAATGAGCCATGGTGCTTTGAATGGTAATCAGGTGGATTTTCTTTATGTATTCATGTTATTGAAATTAGAACATGATTTTGGGGTGGTGTGTTATAATTGCTAGGAATAATAATCTTCTTTTCAAGATTCATCTCCATTCTTTTGTAAGGAATCATATGGTCTAGTAGTCATATTGTATCTTTTGAGAAAATCTTAGAGAAATTCGCTTATTTACAATAACTATGTTTGAGTGGATTTTAGTTACACTACACTATATTGAGATTGCATCAAATTTTATGTGGTACATGCTTGCATTTTCCAATATTAACCACTTATGGAAATTATCCCAACCATAAAAGATATGGGGTTTAAATGCTTTTTATGTATTTTCCGTCTTTGAGCTCAAATCAGCAAACCTAGTATCATTCTTTTCTTAGTATAAGTTTTGTTTGTGGTTAATCATGTATTCTAGCAATGATCTGAGTGCTATGGTTATAGGTAGTAACCCAACCTAATTCATTACAATTTTGAAATGCTATTATACTATGCATTTAATCTGATATGATCTAATTCACATTTGACTATCCTGAGTTGTACAATTAATGATTTAGACATGACTCAATAGAAATGACTATCAAAATCGTGTCACGGAATCACCTTTAATAGGCATATGAAACAAGTTTTTGCATTCTACTTATGAATTTTCAAGGATACATAAGGTTCGTCAAGTATGGAAATGGTTCTTTTGAACTCAACCTAATTAGGAATTTCTATTTTACCCAAATTTTCTTGCTTCACAAGTTTGTGTTATGGTATTTATTTGCTCATTTAAGTCTGCTTTTTTTAACTTCCAATGATAAGCTACTTAGATCCCAGAGGTAATTACAATTAGGTTATGTGTAGGGGGAAAAGAATCACAACTATTTTTCATTCACATTCTCCATATTTATGATTTCTAATTTGGATCATAAAGGATAGTCATGTTTGATGAAATTCAAACCCAAAATCTGACTAAATTTAAATTATGTGCTCCAGCCATCCGAGAAAATAGTTAGCATTTCTCCAAAACCAAATAGAGGACATGCTAAGAAGTGAGTTAGTTTCATTTTTTTTAGACTAATTTATTCACTCTAGATTTTAGTTTTTCACAATGTAATCTCTGTATTTTCTTTCTTTTTCCCCAAATTTTTAATAATAAATTAGGTTCCAGAGGTTAAAACATTTGTATACTTGAGTTTCTCAGGCTAACTCTTTTGCTTTGTATACTCTAGAGAATTTTCCTTGATTTTCTATAATTCACTAGAATTCATTGATCTGTGTTTGATTTGAGAGAAAACATGGCCAACAAACTTCTAAGTGTTCAACCAGAGGAGCTCAAGTTTGTATGTAAGTAGAAACCATGTATGTTGTCTGGAAATTTTCATCTATATGAAGTTCACATTTGAAATCGGACCATGGCTTATCTACCTATGGAAAAATTCTCAGTTTGGTTAGTTAAAGTAAACATGCTTAAGTTGGGTGAGGATGCTATATGTCAGTTTGGTTAATTAATAGAAATATGTTAAAATGGTCAAGTTACATTGTAAATTTAACTGTAGCTTCTCTAATAATCGACCTAAATGACTAATCTGAATACTAGTCTAAATCCTCTTTAGTTAAGACACAAATCAAAGGCATAGTGAAAAACTTCAAAAAAGGATGCTTAAAAAATATAACAAACTAGTAGAAAGAACAACCAACAAACCAAACACACTTGAACATGGAAATTAAAAGATCAAATATATAGTCAAAAAGATGATTCTGTGCATTGAAAACTTGTTGGTTAAGATGAAAAATGTCACTCTAAAGTCCCAAAATAACCTAATGTAGCCAACTCCTAAGACTTTTGTGTCATTACTTCTACATATCTAGATTGAGTTGGGTCATCGAAAATATTTTTCATATTCTCCTACTGTGCTTTTACACTATTTCTTATTTCTTTGAATTTTGTGGCTGATAACTAAGCTATTACATCAATCCTCTTAATCCGTTACACAAAAACAATTATGAATTCCTGAATCACTTCTAGGTCCTTGTGCTAGAGCTACTTTACCTATGCTATAGAGAACATTGTTAACAATGCATCTAGTTTATTAGATTCATCTTGTGATAATAGCTTACCTATTGCATTGGTAACTTGAGAAAATACAAGTTTGATGATACCCCCTGTTTGATGACGAGAAGATGGGTGGCTCTCAGATGAGCACAACTTCACAAACTATTTCAATTGTCAAAGATGAATTTGAAATAAACTCAAACAACTAGCGTAAGGTATAGTACTTTAGCCATCTTCTCGTCATCAAACAGGGGGGTTCAAAGATGAGCACAACTTCACCAACTATTTCAATTGTCAAAGATGACTTGGAATTGTTTTTGCTTTGGTTCCCACTCGAAACTTCAAGGATATATTTTGGGGTTTTTGAATGACTTCAATATTGGTAGCTTGATTTTCAAGGACACAATACTGCAACTAGCCTTTGGTAGAATGAAATATTTAATAAACACTTCCTACTAGATGAAGTTTCTATGCTACTTTGTGATAAAAGTAGTTTCCTCTTTGTCTATATTCACCATATCACAATGTCCTATTTTGTATTCAATCTTAGTATGGTGCACTATAAGGGACAACAATAGTTATTGATTACTACGGAAAGTCTGTTGTTGTATCCCTTATCCATTATTCATATTATTATATCTTAATTGAAATCATAGAACATTAGAAACTTTGTGCACATAACCCTAAATTGAGTCAATTGAGTTACATTTTTGGTATGTTCATAGGAAGTTGAGTCATCTTAGTGCTACTAGGCTATGGACTTAGTCTAGTAAAGTCTTATTAAGCTAAAACTATTTACAATAATCCCATGTGATATCATTATCATTTTCTAGGGCGCTTGTATTTCCCTAATGGTAACCATGGAGTTAATCACTAAAAGATAGTTGAATGGTGAAACCCTACCCAACAGTGACATTACTATTTCTCCTTTAAAATCTCATAATAGATCAATGGATAATTATCTTCTATTTTTCTACTATGCTTCTATATTTTTGCTATGGGAAAAGGTATTATTAGATACATATTGTATTTCAGTCTATTTTGACATTTTGAATTCGCAACATTGATATCAAAATAGTTTTTGAACTTCAAATATTCGTTAGATCCTGAATAAAATGAAATTTAATTCATCATTTATAGATCTTCATTGAAATAATGGAAAGCTAAATATATATACCGGACTTTTTTTTTTTGCACACATGGCTATGTTGAAAGGAACAATTAGTCAACATAGTTACATGAGCACAAACTAATTCTCAAACATTGATTTCTCAATTCTTACCAACATCAAATTTTCTTATTGGCCACCATAACTACTTTTATTACTATAGTTTAACTGTTATGTTTTACTTCATTAGTTTCATGAGAAATAGATATATAAGCACCATCTACTAGTTCAGTTGGAATTGTTTTTGCTTTGGCTCCCACTCAACGCTTCAAGGATATCTTTTGGGGTTTTGGAACAATAGTAGTTATTGATTACTAAAGAAAGTCTATTTTTGTACCCCTTGTCCATCATTCATATTATTATATCTTAATTGAGATTGTAGAACATTAGAAACTTTGTGCACATAACCCTGAATTGGGTCAATTGAGTTACATTTTTGGTATGTTCGTAAGAAGTTGAGTCATCTTAGTGCTACTAGGCTATGAACTTAGTCTAGCAAAATCTTATTAAGCTAAAACTATTTACAATAGTCCCATGTGATATCATTATCATTTTGTGGGGCACTTTTATTTCCCTAATGGTAACCATGGAGTTAATCCCTCAATTATAGGGTATGATGTTAGTTTCATTGATAAGTTCTAGTCATCTTCTTCTTGATTTTTGTTCATAGACATTGCATCACTAAACAATTTTGTTTGTTTATTTTTATTATGGTAACGACTTGATAAGTTCTATACTCTTAACACATCGTGCATCAATCAAAATCCTGGTTAAAGATGGACTGTCTCTTATGGTACAAAATGCAGCTACCATAACTTCGGGGCTTTTTATTACATTTTTATCTAGCTAGTGCATGGGATTTTTGTTGATTACTTTGCTTGTTCTGATAGTGTTCCAATCATGGGGTCAACTCAAGATGGTAATGAAATTCAATGCCAAATCCCAAGAAAAAGAAGTGGTTGTGAATATTCTTTGATTGGGTCTGACCTTTTGTGGGAGTTGTGGAAATCATTGGAGCTGATGGTGAAGCCTCTGTAGTGTTAAACCTTGAACTTTGAGATGCATTTCTTAACAGATGAGCCATAGCTAGATTGTCAGAACATATATTGCATTCACTTCTCCAATTTGGTGACCCATGGTTTTAGAGTATGTTTCTAAAATGAAAATTACAACCAAGATCCTAATACTAAGCACATTTAGTTTTTAACATGCATCCTTGAAAATTACAGAAGATCCTATTATTGAGCAAATTTAGGTTTTAATATTAGGGCATCCTTTACCTATAGATTTTGCCGCTTTCCCCACCGTTATTGGTTTCGACTCTTCCTCACTAGTTTTGACCTTTTACTTCTCTGATTTGGTGAGTTGCAGGGTGAAAATAAGGTTTTGACTAGGGGTTTGGAGTATGTTTATTAAAATAAAAATTATTGGCGGTAAATTGAAAATTATGGCGCCCATTATGCAAATTTTTTTTTGAAATGGAATATTAATAATATAATATAAATATAATATTATATATTATAATATTATACTATTATATAATATAAATATTATATTATATTATAATCTAATATAATATTACAATATTATAATATATTATATTATTAATATTATATTATATTATAATATAAATATTACTAATATAATGCAATATAAAAATTATATTATAAATGGCCCGCTTAGGTAGGAGTCACATGAGGGGGGCTTAAGGTCTATGGATTATGATCAAATTCGAAAGAGAAAAGAATAGAGGAGTAATAGTCATTTATTTGTCAAATTCTACTAGTGTTAGTCACATGACTAAAAGTTTTAGTCACGTAGTCATTTATTTGCCAAATTTTACTAGTGGCTACTCTATGGTATCCTTGGAGAGGAAGTGTGTGATAGTTCTTGTATTCTATGCAAGAGTGATAGACTAGGGGTCTTTGTGAAGCAATATAGATGAAGTATCAAAACAAATCATACTATATTTCAAGAACACAACCATATATATTACTTTCTTCCTCAATGATTCTGTCAATATCAAACATAATGATCTTGGGGTTCCAATGAATTTTTGTTTGATCTGGAAAAGCTCAGATCCAAATGGTGATGAACTGTGGTATCTTACTCATGCATAGTATTATGTAAAAAGGAGCAATCATAATAGTCAAGTAGCAAGGTCATCAAAAGGGAAATCTACAAGTACAAAAGGATCAATGGTTGATTCCCATATAGTGAGATAATAATGAATAATATTCACTTAGGCAATAAGACAAAGGGAAGTAATGTCAACAGAAGGCTTAGATGTCATACTGGATGAATCTAATGAGAAATCAAGCATAAACAAGCTAATGAATAGTGTGATCTACACAAGAAGGAGAGTAATGATCATAATTACCTAGCTTATGAGAATAATACATCTTAAAATATAGCATGGTATTCCATTTTAATTAGGCTATGGTCAAGTGTTTAAAAGGTTTGGAAGTGGATGTGTAAAACAACAACCCAGTCTTGCCTTGACATTGCTCATGTGAGTATTGTGTGAGAAAATCAACCCAACTACGAGTTGGATGCAAAGTCATTTCCAGATATAATGAGAGAATTAGATTGCATAATGAGGGGCAACGGTGACATTGTGTAGGGTAGTCCTATGTACAATATCTAGGAGGCAGTATTTTCAATCAACAAAGTGCCATAATTAATGAGAGTCATGATCTATAGTCTCAATTTAAGTAAATAATTGCAGCACTAGTAGAGGAATCTGCAGGACAACAAGAAGAATATATTCTTGTTTATCCAGGGTCTATTCTTGATCAAGCCATGGCCAGTTATTTACATTAATCACTCCATAGAACAAACATTAGAGCCTACAATTGTTAACATTTTAGGAACTCATATAGACATGCACTAATAAAGTGGCAATCATGACAAACATAAGGTTCAATGTCAAAGGAGGGATCAGGGGCTTAGGGTTTCAAACCCTCATGCAAGATACATAGTTTTTTCAATAGAAAATGAATATGCAAAAAGTGAAAAAGGTAGTGTTCATGAAGGAATGAAAAAGATTCATAGAGTCTTTGAATAATTCGCATACTATACAATGGCATTGAATCACTTTGAAAATGATTTTTCCCTTTGTAGGGAAGCATTTTATTGTGGAATGGTTTACTAAGATTTTTTGTTTCGACTATCCACTCTCCCATGAAGTCTCATTCATATTATAATCTTGCATGGTTTTTTATCACATCAAGGTGATTATGACACTGTTGGTCACTACTTCATGGCCAAGATAAGAGGATTATCCAAAAGGCCGAGCCATGAAAATGCACTGGTAAAATAGATGAATTCAAGAAATACAACCATGGCATGGAAATGCAGAAAATGCTAGGGAAATATATAGCAAACTCAAGATATGTTCATCATTTTTGCATTAATGGAGCTCAAAACAACATTATGTACATAGGAATCAAAATAATTTTATCAAATATTTTTGCAAAAAGAGGCTTACCAGGCTCAGTCTCGACATATTTCTGCACAGAATCTGTATATGAAGTGTCTAGATGCAGGTAATGGTGGCGGCTCCATGAAAACCTCCATGGATGCTCCAAGTAGAACCCTCTGTCGACAGAGTGAAGAATGCAAGAAGTTCTAAGTGAAAATGAAAGTGATAAGTACTTTGAGGCTACGTTTTGTGTTAGGGTTTCCAAAACCCTAACTTGGCCGATAGATAAAGGGAATTTTTACCTTTTATTTAGAATGTTTTCAATGAAACTAATTTTCCATGGTGAGTTTTCTAAATGAACTTGGTATACTCTGTCATTTATGCTAAGTGTATAAGTCTTTCAAGACTTAGTTTCTTTGCATTTTTTTTCCATGAGGGTCGAATCTTGATCTTTTTATTTTTCATTAATTCATAATTGTAAAACATGATTCTAAGTGATGTAATTATAAATCACTTAGTTTGATTGTTTTTAAATACAAGATAGAGGCATTAGTTTTTAGGAATGGGTCATTAAGGAGATATATTTGAGAGTTTATGAATGGATGCATCTAGGAATTGGTTGAATTAGTTGGTCAACCAAGGGAGAGAATATAGGGAGCCTTTACTGACCTTTTTGGAGGATATAAGAACTTTTAGGGGGTGGTTTCTTATGCCTTTATGGTAGACTTGGTCAAAGTTGACATCTTCAACACATTGGAGCTCTTTTGGAGAAGATTTAGTTGCTATATTTTTGGATTTTTGGAGGCATTCGACCCAACTTAGTTTATAGATCCTTTTTTGGTGGAATTTTGGAGGGAGTTTTGGGTTATAGTCATTAGATTGACTCATTTACAATTAGTTTTGATTATGAATTTTTGTATTTAGTGACTTTTCAATCCTTTGGCATATTTTGGCATACTTTTTAGCTCTTTTGGACATGAATAATAGTGAAGACCTTGGACATCAGTGATTGGAGTTTTTTCCTTCTTGTTATTTGCTTTATTGTGTGCACTCAAGTGATTTGATCAAGTTATTTGGGAGGTATTATTTATTTCCTTATAGCTTTGTCTCATGTTTAGCACCTTTATGCAAAATGTATGTTAATGCAAGTTATAATCTATGTCAAAGATGCAAATGGCTATTATTTGTGAAGTTACCTTCCTCCTAGGAGTTTGAGCATCAGGACCTCTTTGTAAAACACTTATGCAAAGACATACTATAATGAGTTGTGCAAATTTTTATTTCTATCATTGAAGGAAAGTGTTTGTAATCTGAGTATTATATCCTGGTTTAGTTTGGTGTATCACCCCCTTAGATTCATTTTTCAATTTTTTAGTTTATGTATTCTCTCTTTCCTTTTACTTGTCAAACAATAGAGTAATCTAGGTGATAAACATTTAGGAAGCTGACCTTCTTCAGAGGTTCATTCTCACTACAGGTTACCCACAACATGAGAATGTTCCCATGTGTCAATAGGTTGTTGAACCTTAAGTTCAACAGGGTGCAAATCTAGTTGATAATAGTGTCAACATGCCAAAGGAAAGAGTACAAATATGTTACGCCTCATTTTTTGTTTTCGATTTTACTTTTACCTTCACAGGTAAATAGGATGGTAAGTGCAATCATGAGGTTGATATGTTTGTTAAAATAATGGGATACTAAAATAGGTATTATGTGAAAACATTGATAAATTCTTAATATGGATTTGATATATTAAATATGTTTACATTTATTGTTATATGAATATGCTAAGGTTATGATGCATATGGATTTATTATGAATGTCTAACTACCATTGAAAATATGCTAAGCTAGTTGCAGAGACAAGTTCATTCCTCTAGGTGGAGGGGAAGTATCAATCAGAAGAAGATCTTGGTTGGGTAACCAATAACACAACCTATCTGAGCTTACACACACTCACAGTAGAATGGTTGAGTCTAGACATAGTGTTGGTAATTGGTAATTCATCCTTAGTATGATGTGTTGCATTAATAAGGCTTGTGATTACTGTTGAATGCATGCTTGGATGATGTTTATATATTTGGAACTTATGAGTCCTTCCTTATATTATTGTGCTTGATTGTGTGGTTGAATGAGCATTTGGGATATATGCATATATGTATATATATGCATATGTCGGCATACACGTATGTTGGATATAATGGGATTTCCATGCAAGCATGACAACATATGTATATAAATGATTAATATGATGCTATTATGAATATAATCATGTGGCCATAATCATTTGGATATTGAATGGATCACCATGTTTCTATATAATAAATATATGATCTTGTATATATATACAAATACACACGTAAGCGTAAATGCTTAATAGAGGGTGTGAATTTATATAATATTATTATTATGTGTGTTAACTTGTTCATATTTATTTATATATCAAATGTATATATACTTGTTCAACATGCAATATATACTAGTATATATATATATGCATATACACATAGACACATAGATATATATAAAAGACGTAGCGTTAAAGCTATTTGTTGACTTATATATATATATATATTGTGCTATTTGTTAGTGTTGTGGTCTAGTGCATCAATTTTTGGGTTTGCACTTTGCTGAAAATTGGTATAATTTTCTACAATCATATCAACAATTTTGAGTCCATCAGATGGAGCAACATTCAAGTTTTTGTGAAATTTTGTATAGCTTCCAGAAAGATAAGAATGATAGTGTGTAGCTCTAAATATCACAGTTATCTTTTGTACTATGTACCAATGTGGGAGATTTTTCACCTCTTCACAAAAAAATATTTTGTCTTGTGATGATGAAGATAAGCTAATGAATGTCATTTGAATGGGAATTCAATGTGAGATTGAGTCTTGAGGTCACACGATTGATGAATTACATGAACTATTGAAGACTTTGTGTTTAGGTCTATTTTGGGTTGACCTTGTTGGAGATTGAAGGTTTCATCAAATGGTTGTCATTGATGTCAACATAGTACTATGTGTATGAATCGTTTATCAGAAGTTATTTCACATTGAAGATGATTGTTATATGTGGTCTAGTGTGTTGATTTTTAGGTTTGGTTCCTACCGTGTGACAAACTATGATTCATATATTTGAAGATCTTGGATAAATTAGCATGTGTAGTACTTTATGGATGTTTTGGCCAACCTAATTGATGAGTAAGATACACATATATGCATATGTGTCTCTGCAGAAAAGATAGATATGTGAGGTTATGCAAGAAGGATATAGTGATAGAAAAGTGTGTGGATGCAGCAGATCAGAATAAGTGAAGCAGGCAAAGACAATAAGTGTGTGATAAGAGAAAAAGTATTGAGTGATTACTGATATGTAGTACTACCTTTATAGAGCTTCATCTGGAACTGAATTCAGCACAAGAAACATGAAAAGATTCAAAATCTTGAGACCTCTCTTTTAGTTGAGCAAATGAAAATGGTCAAGAATTTAGGGCACAAGGGTTTATACATTTAGAGCAAATTTCCATACTTTTTGAATGTGGAAATTGTTTAGATTATTTTAAGTAGAATTCAAGGTGATGAGATGATCTTTTACAAACTTTATGAAATCATAAAAGAAGCAATTGTAGCAATAACAAGATTATGCAATAACGGACCCATTTCAGTCAAGAAATCCATAAAGAACAAAGAAGTTGAAGCCATAACTAGGGTAACAGGAGATCAAAGAGAACTTATAATTCACACCATAATCGATCTAGTGATAAGCTATACCAGTTGGGAAGCAAGTTTACTAATATCTGAACTATCTAGCAAAAAAGGAAAAGATTTGTAAAGAGTATTTTGAAATCAAAATAAATGCATGGAATTCTGGTGTGGTTTCTAGTCCGGTTATGATGTCTAAGGAAGGTTTCTCCTCTAGAATGAGGAAAGCAAGAAGAATAAATACATGTCCCCCTCTGAAAATAAAGAAGCTGAAGACAAAGGAGAAGGAAGAAGAAAATGAAGCAAAAATTGCAGAAGCATTTGATCTGGTATCAACAGATGATGATGAAGATGTTACTAAAGAAAACATGTTAAAGATTCTTGAGCAACATGATGGAATGAAGAAGATTGGAGATATATGGTTTTCTTGACCATCATATGAACATGATGAGATTAAAAACACTCTAGATATATACATAATTTATAATGATATTGATCTAAGATAATTAATAATTATTTTACTAGAAGTATTGACTTAGCAGATTGAAGACAGATTAATGGAACAATCGCCTAGTGAAACAATAGAAAAAGACAAAATTCAATTGGCTTTGGAAGAAAGATGCCAAAATACACAAAAGAGGTTGATTGAGAGTATAAATGAACTAAAGACCTACGTCAAGAGTGTAAATAGTGTGTATAGGTATTGTCTCCAGTGGCCTACTACTATTGGGAACTACAAAACAAAAATTGATACTATTGAGCATGAATTGAACTCTATTGGAAAAACATTTGATGTTCTTAATGGCAAGGATGGAACACAAAATAAAAGGATCAATTCCTTACAATATGATCTTGCAGTCACTATGGTATGGAGGGATGGTATTGTGAAGACCTTTTGGAAAGTCAAAGAGATAATTGAGTTAAGATTGGAACAAATTTTTGGTTTCTTGGTGGATGCTGAGAATAATGCACAAAATATTGCTATTCAGGATACTCTTCTAGAAATAATTTATTCAATTGCAAAGAAAAAGAGTATATTTCTATACATCAAGATGGCATTGGATTCCTGGAAGAAATGTCTTCTGGAATTGAAAGAAAAATACAAGGAAATATTTTAAGGAAAGAAGAATTGAGGTAAAGAATAATTTTTGATAACCTTTTTGTAAAATTTTTTAAGTAAAGGGGCTATTTTTTTTTTTTTGTCATTGATGTTAAAGGAGGAAAGAGAGAGCATGTGAAAAAGGGAGAGATGAAGCATGTGAAAAATGAAAATAATTTCATCTCATCAAAATATTTACAAAGGTTCTTGTTGTTGGCTTTTCACATCTTTTGTTTCCATTAATGAAAAAGGGGGAGATTGTTAGAGATTGAAGGTTGCATCAAATGGTTGTAACTAATGTCAATAGGTTGTCATTGATGTCAAAATAGTACTGTATGTATGACTCATTTACCAAAATTTATTTCACATTGAATCTATGACCATTATATGTGGTCCAGTGTGTTGGTTTTTAGGTCCAGTTCCTACAATGTGACAAACTATGATTCAAATATTTGAAGATTTTGGCTGACTTAGAATGTGCAATACTTTATGGATGTTTTGGCCAACCTAATTGATGAGTAAGATACATATATATAAATATGTCTCTCCAGAAAAGATAGAGATGCAAGGTTATGCAAGAAGGATATAGAGACAGAAAAGTGTGTGGATGCAACAGATCTGAATAAGCAAATCAGGTGAAGACAATAAGTGTGTGATAAGAGTAGAAGTATTGAGTGATTAATGATATGCAACACTACCTTTACAGAGCTTCATCTAGAACTAAACTCAACACAAGAAAGGTGTAATTCATCAGTTCACTGTTGGTGGTAAGCCATAAATTTTGTATTCTAGTAGTGAGCCATCTTCTTTGTATCTTTGTGGCAATGAGCCCTCTGGGTTGTAGCCCTATGGACAGTGAGTCCAAATAGCGAGTCCTTATTTTAGGAAGTGAGCCTTATCTCAGGCAGTGAGCCTTTTTGTAATTGGTTTTGATATTCTCTATAATGTGAGTTAATCCTCACCACAATTTTTCCCTCATTGGGTTTTCCACATAAATCTGGTGTTACTATGTTTATGTGATGACTTTCAATTTTTGCATTTATTGATAAATCATTTAAGCAGTATTTGGATCTACTTCCGGTAAATGGTTAAGGCATCTAATTTGGTGACAACTGATTCACCCCCCTTCAGTTGTCCTATTCAACAGACCTAACATGACTGGTATTTTGTGGAGAATATTTAAGAAACTCTATCTTATGTGGGATTTATATTTAAGTCCATGATGACCTATTTTTATGCAAGTTGTATTTTGAACTTAGGTGCTAAGTGTGGATGAAATTCTTTCAGGATGACATTCTTAACTTTTTTTTGTTACTTCTAATTAGGTCGACCTAATTGAACTTTCACCTAATGTGGATATATATATGAGATCTTCATCAAGGTTTTGGGATGTATGGGTGCATAAGTGTGTGTGTGGTATAGAAAAGTGAGAAATGAATATATGATATGTGAATCTGGTAGAGTAGAGCAGATTGTATGCAATTTATGACATGCATGGTGATTCACCTACATGTGTGTAATGTAGTGTTAAGCATATTGTGAACAAAGAAGAGTATCAATTCAAATTGTGTTAAGATCATTTTTGTACATCAATGGAAGTATAATTTGGCATATGATAGATGATATTGTATTAGTTCAAATGGAAAGTGTTGCCAACCCTTCTTTTTTCTTACTTAGTGTGTTGTAAGCTCTTTTTGGATAGTGTGTCTTGGCAGTGAGCCTTTTGTAATATCTTATATCTAGATATAATATATTGTGAGCTAATCCTCACCGTGGTTTTTACCTTTTTGGATTTTCCACGTAAAAATATTTGTGTTCATGTGTCGTGATTTTGTGGTTTTATTCATGCTTTCATTCTTCATTGCAGTTATTTCTATTTAGTTAATTGGATGGGTTGTGTTTAATTGGTTTATAGGAATACTGATTCAACCCCCCTCTCAATATTATAGGTGTTCAACAATTGGTATTAGAGCTTGGTTTCCTGAAAGGAGCTTGACTGCTTTGGGAAGATCTGGGAGTTTGAACATATGGCTGATAGGAAGTACCCTACTCCTCCAAAATAAATTTCTGCAATTGAATACATACAAGAAGAATTTATGCTGGACAAGGATGAAGAACTCAAAGTTGCACTTGAATATCTTAAAAAATTGAAAATGAGAATGGAGATTTGAAGGAAAATCTAAAAGAGGAAAACAAATTTATCAAGAAGCTAAGAGAACATATCAAGAAATCTAGAGAAAGACATAGAGAAGTTAACGAACAACTAAAAAAACAAATGAAGACATCACCAGACTGAAAATACAAGTGGAAAAAAAGAAGAAAATTGAGGATTTTCAAAATGTAGTGATACAAAGCAAGAATAATGAGTGCACTAGACTTGAAAATGAAGTGGTATATCTAAGAGCGGATTTGGAGAAAGCAAGAATTCATGAGGGAAAATTTAAGACAAGTTCTACAATGCTTAATGAGTTAATTGTTGGATAGAAAGCATCTAAAGATAAAGGTGGTATGGGACTTGAAAGAGGAGAAATATCTAAAGTATATCAAACATCTAATACAAAGAACATCAATGAATCTAGAAAGATTGAAGGCAAGAGGAACTATGGCAAGTTTCAAAATCAAAGAAGCAATGCTGGAAGACCCCCCATTAAACAATCAAATACTTAAAGGTACCAATATTTTAATGGTGTTTGATTTTCATGCAGTAAATTTGGACATAAGGCTATAGAATGTAGAGGTAGAATGAATCAGAATGCTAGATCCTTTTCTGGACAATATTTTGTATGCAAGAAACTTGGACATAGAGTTGTTGAGTGCAGAAGTCAGATGATGAATACTGCTAGATCATTCAATGGCTACTATTATAAATGCAATGTATTTGGACATAAGGCTAACCAATGCAGAACAAGATTGAATGGAGGTTAGATTGGTAAAAAAAAATTGTATGCTACAATTGCAACAAACCCAAACATATTGCAAAATTTTGTAGAGACCAGAACATAAGAAAGAATGAGCCTACAAAGAAAGATGAACCAATCAAGAAAGTTGATCTAAATGAAGTGAAGGAGGAAATGGAAAAAGTATGGAGAAAGAAAGAAGAGACTGAGGACAAGGGAGAATCTGGGTATGTGCAGGATCATCATGGAAAAAATAGGCCCTTAAGTGGCAAAAAAATAAAAAAAATCAGAGTTAGGCAACTTGACTTAAAAATTTGAATAAGTTATCTATATTATTTCAAAAATATGTAAGAATAGAATCTGTAGCAAATTGAATTTAGTTTCTAAACTATTGGATTTTTTTAAGAAAAAAAAATCTATTTGGTGAAAATTTGAAATTTCAATGCAGAGTACTTAAATTTCAAGGAAAAAATCTGAGTAGGTGTAAGACCACCCTAACCACAATAAAATGATAATATTTTTAATAATATTTTAGATATAAGTAGAGGACTCATGTCCCGATGTGATGCATATTTTTTGTAATTTTTTCTAAGTAAATAATTAATTTTGAATTTTTTATTACAACTTTTAAAAATGAAAAATCTTGTATCGACCACCTTAACTTGGTCAAAACTTCATGAAATTCATTTTTTTTTTAAATCCTATAGTATACAAAGCATAGAATGTGCCATGTTTTGGATTCAAAAAATGTGATACCATTTGAAAGCTATAGATGTTTTTCAATCAGTCTATCAATCATTACTTTAGTCATAATTTGAATAGAAAATGAATAATAATACTTATTAAATTCAAAGTAAAGCATAATTTATATTGGTGGAAATATGAGAATCTCCTTTAAAACCCTTTTCATTTCATCAATTTTGGGTAAAAAAAAATTTGTTAGCCACATACCCATCATATTGCCACTTTTTGGCCCATCATGATCCTACACATACCCATCTATACCTAACTTCAGTGCAGATGTTTCCTCTGGTAACTAAGCCTAGGGATATGGCTTAGGGGGAGCTTTACTAAAAATCATATAACCCCCTTGCCAACATTTTTTATCATGGCTTGACACAAAGAGACAAGATGTTGAGGAATATTGTGGATCTGTTGGTGAAAATTGCAAGAGAAAATATTTTAATGTGGAATTTTATGGAACTTTTGAAAGTTGACTATGCATACAAGGTTTTGAAGTTTACAAGATTTTTATCTGAAGCATTTATTGCTGAAATGGGTGAAATCAAGGAGTTAAAAGTGTGCTTGGGAATAAAAATTCATTTCATTATATGTATGTGAAGGAGAATTAAAGTGAAGAACAAGAATTGGAAGGACTTGACATGTCTCTCAGTAGCAAATCATCAAAAGTTTATTTTTTGCTTTAAAATTTATGAGGTATTCTATGTACTCCAAGTTTTTCAAAAAAATTATGTGAAATCATTTTAGATGAAATGGAAGGACCGAAGGTTGTAAATGTCTCAGAGAGACCACAACTTGAACTGAAGAGGCATTCTTGGAAAGTTCTATTGGAAGATCTAGCGGGTGCATTTTCTTGCACTCCCTTTGGATTTTTACCAACTGAGGATATCAATGCATACATTCACAGGAAAATAGAAGAAATCTCCAATATTGAACTATATGTTTTATGTATAGGAGAATTGGAAGGAGATGATGATACCATAAAACTAGAATAAAAAACCCTAAATGAAAAGAGATTGGATGTGTGCAAAAGTTTCCATTGTTTGAAGTTAAAAAGAAGTACATCAGAATGATATTAAGTAGAGTTCACGATGAATCCATTTGGGTTGATGGCACATACTTAATAACCAAAGAAGCTATAAGGGATGTAACTAGTTTGTGGTCCTCCAAACCAATTCCAGAATGAGAAACTGTCAAGGTCAAGGACTTAATGGAGAAGAGAGGTGCTACTCTTGAAGCAAAGGAATTCACCTTGAACCCAATTAGGAATTTGGCTATCAGGTATGATGTAATGCTTATCAGACATAAAATCTATTGACCAAATAATGAATATACAGTCTCTACCACTATTGTTCACATTGCACATGACATGATTGAAAATAGTACTGATTATGATCTTTATGAGTTACTTCGATAGCATTTGATGAAGAACCTGAAGGAAATCAAAAAGAACAAAAATAATACATTCAGGTATGGTACTTTGATAATCTATTTTCTTTTCTACTTCATGAAGGAAGTACCGGTAATTGGAAAAGTAGAGTGGACAAGTATGAAACCGGTTGCACATTAGATAGCAAATCATATGAGAAATCTTGGTGGTTCAGATGCTCAAGATGATTCTCGTCCGATATTCTTTGTAATGTTTCAAATAAGGATGAATGAAAGAGTAAGAATACCTAAGAGTGTGTTGGAAATATACTGAGGGGAGATTAATTTCTTTGTCTCTAATGATTTTTTCTTCATGGAAACAATTGAGCCCATAATTGTTTGGATTTTTGAGTTGGATTATGAAGTGACTGAGGAAGAAGTTGTTCATTATGTAGAAGTGCTTTTAAGAAGCCCTAAAGACCTTAGTAAATAAAGATTAGAGGATAGGGCTAGAACCGAAGCCTCTTATAGTTCTAGGAGAATAGGTAAGAAAAGGAAGAGCAATGTCATTGTGCCGATTGAAATTAAGCAAGAAGAAGGAAGAATTCACACAAATTATTCTCAACATGAGCGTGAAACCAAAATCAATACTATAAGTGAACAAGACATGGATGAATCCATGAAAGCATTACAAGAGGTAACCCTTGGAACATGCATGAATACATCATTTTCTACTATAGAAATTTTTAGAAACTTGGTTGATTCGTTGAAAGCATGTCTTTAGATTAAAAGAACAAGCTAGAAATGGACCAAAAGCAAGGACTACAAAGAAGATTCTAGAGGATATCAAAAGGAAATGTACAGATGCATATCATAGAGCTATGAAGGGATTGAAGGATAATCAAATTTGTGAGGAAGAAGCACAAAATTTACTATCATACTGTTTGAAGTGGCCAAACAACACATGAAGTACAAAGGATGCAATGAACTTAATTGAAACTCAAATAGGATGTGAAGCATATATTTATGATTTAGAAAGAAACAAGAACAATCAGAAATGGACTAACATTATGCAATTGCATGATAATTTCTTTGCCTTGTAGAATCAGAGGGAAGAGATAATCAAACAATATATGATGTTAAGGGACTTAGTGAAGATAAAACATACTCCTATATCTAGTGCCTTTTCTAGTGTTGATAAAATCTTAGAAATAAACCTTAACCCCAACACTATGGAAGAAGGAGAAGAGTCTCTAATGGAACTTGAACTACAATGCAGGACTCTTGTAGAAGCAAAAAGACTTTAGGAAGAAGGCAGATCTACTTGGCAGGATATTCTTAAGAAGCTCAAAGGATCAACATCTTTAGGTTGATAAGTCTTACCTTTATGCACATTACTAATTTTTTTTGCATAAAAGATTCATTTTTGAAGGGGAGTCAACATATGTATCTAAGGAAAGTATATTGAACCTTTGCATGACCTTTTCCATTGATGTCAAAGGGGGAGAGATAGCAGAAAAACATTTTTGTCAATGCATTTGGGAAGTGATAATTACATTTTGGGAAAAATGGTTGGAAAACATTTTGGAGAGACAAGTTTATATATGTAAGGGGGAGACATTTTTTGAATGAATTCATCAAAAATGTTTTTGATATGCATGTTTCCATCAATGACAAAGGGGGAGATTGTTGGAAGTTTGGAATTCTGTCATTGATGATGTAGTTTGGCAACATGAGCATGAAGTGTACAAACATTGGTTGATCCAATGTTGTCATTGATGTCAACACTGTAATGATCATCCTTGCATAGAGAGGAAGTATTTTTGGTGGCCTTTGTACAATACTAGCTAAACCGGAAAATAATGGTCTATCAGGAATTTGGCTAAGTGTTTCCTTTGTTAGTGTTGTGGTCCAATGCATTTGTTTTTGGGTTCGCATTTCACCGCACATTGGTATAATTTTCTACAATCATAACTACAATTTTTATTCCATTAAATGGAGTAGCATTCGATTTTTTGTGACATTTTGTATAGTTTCCAAAAATATATGAATGATAGTGTGTAGCTCTAAATATCGTAGTTATCTTTTGTACTATGTACCAATGTGGGAGATTTCCAACCTCTTCACGAATATTTATTTTGTCTTGCAATGATGAAGATAAGCTAATGAATGTTGTTTGAATTTGAATTTGATGGTAGATTAAGTCTTGAGGTCACATGATTGATTAATTACATGAACTCTTGAAGACTTTATGTTTAGGTCTATTTTGGGCCAGCCTAACATGGTTGATATTTTGTGGAGAATATTTGAGAAACTTTATCTTATGTGGGATTTATATTTAGGTCCATGCCAACCTATCTTGATGAAAATTATATTTTGAACTTAGGTGCTAAATGTGGATGAAATGCTTTGAGGATGACATGCTTAACTTTTTTGTGTTACTTCTAATTAAGCTGGCCTAATTGTAGTTTCACCTAAAGTGGATATATATATATGAGATCTTCACCAATTTTTTGGAATGTATGGGTGTATAAGTGTGTGTGTGGTGTAGAAGAGTGTGATGTAGTGTTAAGCAGATTGTGAATAGAGAAGAGTATCAATTTAGACTATGTGAAGATTATTTTTGTACCTCAATGGAATTGTAATCTAGCATATGATAGATGCTATTGAATTAGATCAAATAGGTAGTGTTTCTAACCCTTATTTGTTCTACTTAGTGGGCTATGAGCTCTTTTTGGATAGTGTGTCCTGGTAGTGAGCCTTTTATAATATCTTATATCCAGATAAAATATATTGTGAGCTAACCCTCACTGTGTTTTTTCCCTTTTAGATTTTTCCATGTAAAAACACTAGTGTTCATGTGTCATGTGATTCTATGGTTTTATTCTTTCTTTCATTCTTCATTGTAGTTATTTCTATTCAAATAATTGGATGGGTTGCGTTTAATTGGTTTAGAGGAATATTGATTCACCCCTCGTCTCAGTATTTTGGGTGTTCAATAGGGTACCCAAATCCACGTGGATCACTTTCCCAACACATGTCTAACTTATGTTTACATATTTCCAATTATTCCTTACCCCCATTATATTCCTTCATACTTGGACACCCCAAGTTTTCCCTAAATAGGTAGTGATAGATAAAGGTATAATGTCATATAATCTGTCATATATGAAAAATCCTTTAGCCATAAGAGAATTTTTCATAACATACTATTAATAAAAGATTCTTCTTATAATCTCTTACAACCTATCATAGCTCAAACTTCGGTTCCCACTTTCACATGCAATTATTCTAATAAACACTTGTCCAACCTGTCATAGAATTTGGCTCTTACATGTCATAAAATCATCATAGGAATCCATAATAAAATAATGACTTACAAATCCCTCAAAGATGTTGACACATGTCAAATAATCTCTTCCCAAAGTGGGATGAATACATTGCCTTGTGGGGACCACAACATCCTTGTCACCTTCTAATATACCAATAACTCACCATACCAAGTTACATTAGATGCCAAATAAATATGAGCAAGAAATTACAACATATGTATAATTAAATTAATAAATTAATGCTAGGAAATTGTAAATGTCGAGACACCTTAATTCCCAACATTCTCCCACTTCTCAAACACCTTTAAAGATCCAATATAACTAGGTATTCAATTAATAGGGGATGAAAGGACCATAGACTCTGAACACCATCTTAACTTGTTTATGCTCACTTGCTTCATCAAGGAATCTGCAACATTCATCAAAGTATCATTTTTTTAATTTGCACCTTACCATATTCCACAATGTAGATAAAATGGAATTGAACATCAATATGCTTTGTTCTAGCATGGAAGGTTGGATTCCTTGCTAAGAAAATAATACTCTGACTATCACTACAAATAGTAATCATCCTGTCATCAAGCCTGACATCTAAACATAATCGATGAAGCCCAATGGATCCTTTAAAAGCATGAGTAGCTTCCATGTACTCTTCTTATATAGTGGAAAATGTTACTACAACTTGTTGCTTACTCATCCAAATGATAGCACGACCAAACATAGTAAACATGTAAGCACTAGTCAATCTTCTACTTTCAACGTCACATGCCCAATCTGAATCCATGAATCCATGAATAAAAAATGAATGTAAATATCCTATATGATGTCCATGATAACATAATGAATACTTGGAAGTACCCTATAAATTCCTTATTACTCTTTTTATTGCATCCTAATGTACTCTTCTAAGATTAGCTATGAATTGGCTAAGGAATCCTACTACTTGGGAAATGTTTAGTCTTGTACAATCCATGACATACATCAAACTACCAACAAAACTAACATAAGGTACTCCCATAATATCCTCCACCTCACTAGGATATTTTAGAAAATCTGAAATTGATAACTTTGTCCCCATCATAATAGGAACACACAATAGTGTACATGCTACCATGCTAAATCTCTCCAACACATAATTCACATACTTACTCTGGCCTAACCTAAGTTTTTTTCCCTATCTCATTTTATTTCCATACCATGAATGTACCTAGCTACACCTAAATCCTTCATTTCAAATGGTGCTAAAAGAAAAGACTTCAAATTAGAAATCAAAGATTTACTATTCCCAATAAACAACATATCATCAACATACAATGTAATAATAAGAATGGGATAATCAACAGTTTTGAAATAAACACAATAATTTGATTTTGGTCTTAGAAATTCTAAACTCAACACAAAGGAATCAAAATTTTGGTACCACATCCTAGGTGACTATTCAAGCCATGCAAAGAATTCTTCAATTTGAAAACCAAAATTTATGTACCTTTCTCAATATACAATGCTTTGGTTGTGACATTGTAGAGAAGGGGGATTGACTACTCACAAGTTCTCTTCATTCAGAGAGCCTTATAGGGTGAACCGCCCTAAACTACCTCAAGGAACTACAATGAGAGTTTCAAAATCTGAAAGAGTAGGTCATGAAGATTCTCTAGACAAACTAACAAGCTCTCAGCCAAAGGACGTCAGCGCATAATACGGATGACAGTGCGGTGCACTAGCATCTCAGAGGCACGCTGACATCTTGTACGGACTAGAAAATGAATTTATCATAGAAAATAGCTAAATGATTGCTAAGAATTAGATTACTAAGAAATTACAAAATGTAGGAAAATGAAAGAAAGTGATAGAAATGATAAAGATAAGGAGAAGAAAGGAAAGAAGATGTTTACAATAATCCAAGTAATGAAGCCTCTAGCTAGTAGATATCTTCAATACTTACGTCTCTAAGATCTAGAGAAAGTGTTGGGGCTGTATAGGGGTTTGTCTTAGTCAAACCCCCATTTTGGTGTTACCACCTCCATGGATAGCCAGATAGATAGAGAAAGAGAGAAATGAACAAAGCATGTGGTGAAAGAAAAGCCCACTTAGAAGTAGAACCCACACCACCAAGAAAGAGTAATAAAAGCAATCCCCGCTCAAGGAGGAGAACCTGTATCACAAAAGAGGTGATAAAAGAAATCCCCGCTTAAGGAGGAGAACCCGTATCATGATATAAGAATGCAAAAGAGAGGGGATATGTGAAATCCCAAGATGCTAACAAATTAAAAGTAAAGGAGATGGAACTAAAAAATCCAAGAGTGAGTTGCAAAGGTTGTTGAAAAAGCTTGAGAGTGTTTGAAGCTACTGTAACAAGAAAGTGATATGTACAAGCGAGAAGGGAAAGAGGAAAAGGGAGGAGCCAAGAAGCAAGAGAGAAGATAGAAGTAGAGAAGAGTTGTGAAGGAAAAAGCAAGAGGGAAGAGTGTCAAGATGGAAGCCAAGAAGGTGAAGAAGTTAGAGGAAGAGGCTAGAAAAACTTAGAAGATGCAAATGGAGTGAAAAGACTAATTTTAAGGAGGGAAAAAAAACTTCTTCAACCACTACAAGGAATCCTAGGCTATTACCACTGAAAAAATGTGAGAACAAGTGGCAAGCATGCTCAGAGATAGAATTGTTTGAGCGTTGAAATGTCGTAGGATGCTAGTGCAGTGCACAGATGTCCGTGTGGTGCGCTAGTGTCTGAACACGTCACACTACAAAATGACATGAATGGGAAAATCCCAAGGTTCAATGCAAAGCTGACACATGAGGGTAGCTATTGAATAGGGGTGTTGAGCATCCTAAGAAGGGAAGAAATTTGATGCAGGGGCTAAAATGAGCCTACACAAGTTCTAAGGGAGTGGACACTAATGTAGATGCAAGAATGTATGTGAAATTACGAGGGGTGCAATTTTTACAACTATACAGACATATATATTTCTTCCTCCAAATCACCATGAAGGAAAGTTATCTTCAAATCCATCTATCCAATCTCTAAATTGTATGCATTAGCAAGTGATAACAAAAATATTATGGATGTTAGCTTTGCAACAGGAGAAAAAATCTTACCATAATCAATTCCCTCATCCTAGGAATAACCCTTCATGATCAATATTACCTTATATCTCTCAACACTGCCATTTGAACCAAAATTTTTCTTGAAAACCAATTTATAACCATGTGTTTATCTCCATTAGGCAAGGGCACTATATCCCAAGTTTCATTTATTTTTAATGTAGTCATCTCTTCATTTAGCCATCTCTTCATTCATGGCCTTTATCTAGGAATTTTCATCACTCATACCCATAGCATCCCTTATAGTCCTAGGCTCATGAATGTTAGAACTCAAATTGAAAAAAAAAATAGAATCATGCAATAAATATCTAAACCTTTCTAGTTGCTTCCTAACTTGTGTAGACCTCCTCAAAGGTTGAGGTTGAAGTTTTCATCTTCTTCTAAGCCTTCAAAGTTTCTAGATCTCTCCTCATCATCAGGTCTAATAGATGTTTTTTATTCTTCTTTTTCAAGGGTATGAGTAATATGAACCACATCCTCTTTAGTTTCTTTATTTGGTTGTAAATCAGCTATAGGAGTAATGTGTTATCTAAAAAATAACATTTTTTCTATAGAAAACTATTTCAGCCATAGGATCCCAAATATTGTACCCTTTCAAACCAATGCCATAATCAATGAAGATACTCTTTACTTCCTTTTTATCCAACTTATATCTCTTCTCCTTAGGCACATGAGCATATGCCTCACAATAAAATAATCAAATATGTATCAACAAAGGATTTTAACTAGACCATACCTCCATGGGTGTCTTTTCCACAAGATCTGAAATAGGAGACCTATTAATTAGGTAGTAAGTACAGTGGAAACAACTTCAACCTGAATTTTTTTTGAGGCTAGCTCCACTAAGCATACTCCCAACCCTCTCCATCAACATCTTGTTCATTCTCTCTATAACTCCATTTTGCTGAGGGGTATATGGAGTTGTCTTATTTCTTTCAATCCCATGTTCTTAACATAATTTGTCAAAATATGCCAAACAAAATTTATCATCATTGTTATTTCTCAAGCATATAATCTTCCTATCCTTCTGATTCTCTATAAGAGCTTTAAAATGTTTGAATCTATTAAATACTTCAAATTTTATTCTAAGGAAATATATCCATTCCCTTCTACTATAATTATCAATGAATGAAAGAAAATAAATAGATTTTTTGATTAAAGGAACATTAACAGGACCAAACACATTAGAATGAATAAATTCCAACACCTTAGAAGATTTGTGAGAACTAGAGTAAAATTGAACACACTTTTGCTTTCCACAAATGCAATTTTCACAAAAATCAAACTCAAGATTACAATCATTCATCCCCTTAACAAGGTTTTTATTTTTTAGGGTTCTAACACCCTTTTAACCAATGTGGCCAAACATTTGGTTCCATAACATAGTTTTCTTTTTTAGAAGTTTCATTTCCATAGAATGACCACCCTTGGGTACCCAAAAAGCACAACCATCATAATTTGATGCAACGATCCTCTTCACTATTGGTTCTAATGGTGAGGATGAAGACTAAAGTTCTCTTCTTCAAAATAGAAGAAATATTGCATTGAAAAATTCATGCATCAGGTTGAAACAAAGTGCTAATTTGAACACCCTTAGAAAACACCATATCTTTTCCCATCATCTTGAATCCTCCATTTGAGAAAACTAATTGCACAACCACATCATTAAATTTACTTACAAATAATAAGTTCTATTCCAAACTTGGAACATGCAATATTCCATTAATCCTCTTCACTCTACCATTAGGGAATCAAGTTAGAAATCTTCCATGACAAACAATCATTAGATGAGAATCCTCACCCAAGTACACCTTCCCATTGTCAAAATCTTCATCCTTTGAAAACCAAGCTCTATGCAAGGTCATGTGGAATGATGCACCAAATTCAATTAATCACACATGGTGAGATGCATGCATTGCCAAGGAAACAAAAAATTCTTCACCGTTATCTTGAAATGAATTGTTTGAATTAGAATTATTATTTTTATTCTTCTCCTTTTTCTCCTCTTTGCACTCATTGTGGAAGTGACTAGGTTTTTTGCAATTCCAACATAGATCCTTGGAGTTTCTATGAGACTTAGATCTCCCATGAGATTTGAATCTTCCTTTATTTTCTTTCTTCTTATCCTTCTTCTTTCCTTTCTCCTTGGATCTACCATGATCCACAAGAGTCTCCTTAGCCAATAGAGAGGATTTTCTATACATCTCCTCAGAAAACAAATATGCGACTATATTATCCATCTTGAAAGTGGTAGTGGTACTTCCAATGGCCATACCAAGGTGGTCTAACAAATATAGTAACAAATGCAATAATATCATACAAAAATCCTAATACCCCATTTTCACACCAACAAAGGACAACTAGGCAACACGCATGTTAAAATAATCTAGGTGATCCATAATAGATCCCCCATCCTCCATCCTTGGAGAGAACAACTTATTTCTCAAGAATAACTTATTTACCAGGGATCTAGCTTGATAAATTTCTCCAAATGTCTTCCACAAAATTGTAGTTGTTTTATCCTCTTGAACATTTAATAGGAAAAAGTCAAGAAAACTAAGTCTTATATTATCCTTAGCCTTTTGATCCCTTTGATACTAATATTCATTTTTCATTCTTCATGGCATGGTACCAGATACGATGAGCCATGGATCTCTATCCACCAATAGGTCCTCCATCTTGAGTTTACATAACTCAATGTTGCTTCCATTGAACTTCTCTAATTCAAATCCCACATGTGCTATCCATCTTTCCTACAATAAAGATTACAAAACCATTGCACAAGATCCCACTCAAGTAAAGATCACTACAAAAAACCCCTCTACCCAACAACTAAAATAAAAGGTGATCAAGCTCTAATACCAATTGAAAGAAAGAAACAAAAAAACACTTCCTAACACTTCAATCTAAGAGGAGAGAGGTAAAATTTTAATTCTTTTAACAGTTATAATATGAGATGCATAATAGAGAGATTAATAAAATAACATCACATGAAAAGTATAAATGCCCACAACACAAGATATACATGGGAAAAACCCTTTTGAGAGAAAAATCCCACACTCCAAAACCTGCACAATGTATTATTGAATCAATGGTGATTATAAATATTTCAAAATGTAAGTTCTTCTAGGAGTATACAAAAATTTAAAATTTTGGAAAAATTCTAGTAGCATAACAATACCTACAAATGAGCCATACAAACAAATCCCATGTAACCACCTTATTTATAGAGAAATACAAGCATAGAGGAAGTTTCATGAGGAAGCAATAAGGAATGGGCATCCAAATCCATGTGGAACACTTTCCCAACACATTTTTGACTTCTGTTACACGTCTAATGATTCCTTACCCCCTTACATTCCTCCATACTTGGGTTCCCCAAATTTTCCCTAAATAGGTAATGATAGATGCCTTACAATGTCATAGAATCTGTCATATATGACAACTCTTACAACTATAAGAGAATCTGTCATAATAGAATATTAATAGAAGATGATTCCTACACTCTCTTACAACTTATCATGGGTAAAACTTGGGCAATCACTTTCCCATGCAAAGATTCCAATCAACAGTTTTCTAATTCATCATAAAATTTGGCTCTTATGCATCATAAAATTACCATAGGAATCCATCATAATATAATGACTTACAAATACGTCAAAGATGCTGACACATGTCAAAGAATATCTTCCCAAAGTGGGACACCTATATTTCCTTGTTGGGATCACAACATCCTTGTCACCTTCTATTTCACCTTCCAATATACGGATGACCCATTGTGCCAAGTTGTATTAGATGACAAATAAATATGAGCAAAAAATTACATAAGTAAAATTAAATTAATAAATTAATGCTAAGAAATTACAAATTTGAGACACCATAATTCCCAACAAAATTCTAGGTCCCTACATGCTTAAATGTAATTTTTTTATAATTTCAATCCTTTTAAGACTTTCTAGAGGAAATAAACCATAGAGGTGCTAGAAAAACCTACCATAAATCAAACTAAATATTTTTTTTAGTAATGCAATATTTTTCTTACACCTCTAGATGCTCTTGCATTATTTAAATTGATAAAATATTTAATATTGAGAAAACCTAGTACCAAATAAGAAAATTTAGTACTAATGGGAAATCTTAGTACCAAAAAATTAATCTAGGGGGCATGGTTTAAAGGCACATGGTTTATGTAATAACACTTATTAATTTTGTGAAGATATTTATTTTACTAAAGAAAACATGTAAGTAGTTGTTGAGGTTGTCTTGTGTAACCTTTATCTTGTTCAATAACACTAGAATGAACATCTCTTGTAATTTGGATATTTGGAAGCATGGATTGGGATATGTGGCTACATTGTTCTTATTTGCTTGTTCACATTAATGAATGAATCTAGTGTGCTTGATGTTTGGAAATCCTTGCATGGAGACTCAATAAGTGTATTGTAATATATCATTTTCTAGATAATACATTGAGTGTGTGAGTGCTTTTGGAGGCTAATTTTTTTTCCTTGAGAGGGTTTTCTAGGGTACATATAGTGTTATCTTATGGTGTTTTTTTAAAAAAAAAATTACATTGCAGATTCTAAATACTTGTTTTATATACTTTTCTCTTATGATAGTTACAAAGAAATTGTTTCATTGTTGTACATTTCCTTTCAAGTAATTTTGCATTAGACACATAATCTGGCACAGTGCATTAATTTTTTCATGTATAATCAATTTTCTTTTCATTGAAACAAGGATATTTATTTGGAGAGTCACATTTTTGGAGAATTTTCTTGGTATTATTTGTTGTATTTCTCGGTATGATAATATTGAGACACAATTATAGTTAAATGAAATATGATATCTTATATTTTTAGAGTATTAACACTGAGGGCTATTTATACATGTATTTTTATATATTTTTTGACTCAAAATTGTAGGACTTAATTTTTTTCTAAGATAAAATTATACCAAATAAAACATTTAAGGAATATATATGTGTGCATGTATTACTATATCATCATCTACAATAAACTTAATATATATTTTTGTTTTTACTTGAGATACATTAGTATGAATAAATTAATAAATCAACATATAGTATAAAAATATAATACTTTTATATATAAACTAATTAACTAATATTCAAGCCATAAAAAGTATTATTATATTTTAATTCAATATAAAATATTATATATTAAATAAATCATATACATTTTTTAATTATATTAAGATGAAAATTTATACTAATATAATTATAAAATTTATGTAACTTTTTAATTTAAAAAATTTATATTAAATTATCATACATGTATGGTTACAATTTAATATGATTTATTTAATTGACAAATAATTATTTTGTGAACCCCAATCCTAATACCTGCAAAACACTCAGAGTCATCGGGGTGACATGAAGGCTCGATAAGAACTCTTCACAATGGATGTTTGTCTCGCCAATGGTATGGTTTGTTGTCGGTATGACTCCTGGCGAAGGATGGACTCGGGGTGACTTGGAACCTGCGGGGTGACTCTTAGCGACTGCCTAAGTATTGCCGACGGATGTTCATATCGGTATAACTTGAGGACTTGTTATGACTCGGGGCGACTAGAAATTGTTTGGGCGATGGGTCTGTTGAGGATAACGGTGAAAGGTCTTATCGATCTTACTGATAGAGTAAGTCTCGCTGATGGGAGTGTTGATGTCGATGTGACTTTTTGAACTCGTTATGATCTCCTGCCAATAGTAGTGACTCTTGTTGATAGCGATGGATGTGTAATCGATCATGTGGCATCGGGGAGACACGGTTAGTGTCTCACCGACATGCGAATATTGTTTGAACATTTTTGACCAATTGGAAGACTACCCTACATGGTGTGTCTTTGACCAATCAGAGAAGCAGAATGGTAACCACTAGCAGTTGGACTATTGCGGCCGTTCCTGTGAGGAAGATCAATAGATCATGAACAACATGGATATACTCAGGAATGGAAGATGATGATTAGTTCGGTGAATGGTGGGGTGAACAGGTTAGGGTGTGATCTATGTGTATGAATTTAATTCAGAGAGCATTGTAACTGGAATGTTTTGTACAAGGTTGATCAAGGAATTATGATGTTGTAAATTGACATTAGAAAGATAAGTCTGATCTCTGTATGTAATTTCTATTACTATAATACAAAGAGGCTTTTCTTGGTGTGGTGAGTTTTTCTCCCGTAAGGGTTTTCCCACGTAAATCTGGTGTTCATCTGTGTATGTTAATTTCTCTATTTCAGTTATTTCTTTCAAGTGTATCTTAATTGGACTATAATTGAAAATTTAAAGTCACCTCTGCATTCTTCCTTGAGGTTTTGACGTTAGGAGAGTTAGTCCCGCACCTTAGCTTTCCTTACAAGTGGTATCAGAGCCTGTCCAGTTGTGTTATCCTTGTGAGTACGTTGGGTTTTTTGAGTCAATTCTATTGAATGGGAGTCTTGTAGAAGTTTGGTAATTCAAATTACAGGCTAAGATGGCAAGCACGTTAGGAAAGATTGAAATTGAGAAATTCAATGGCAATAATTTTGAGTTGTGGAAACTTAAAATGGAAGATTTGTTGGTTGATCATGATCTATGGCTTGCTATGTCTGGAACGAAGCCTACAGGAATGAAGCAAGAGGATTGGGACCTTGTAGATAGAAAATCAAAGGGGTTGATAAGGCTCTGTTTAGTAGACTCTGTTCTCCTGAATGTTCATGAAGAAAAGACTGCATCTTCCTTGTGGAAAAGACTGGTAGCTATTTATTAGGGCAAGTCCTTAGTGAATAAATTGTTCTTGAGGAAGAAGCTGTACACTTTGAGAATGCAGGAAGGAGGATCTATTGCTGATCATTTGAACACTTTCAACATGTTGATTGCATAGTTAACATCTGTGGGTGTGAAGATTGATGAAGAAGATCATTGTATGTTGTTATTATGTTCTTTGCCAGATTCTTGGGATCACTTGGTGATGGCTATTGGGAGTACGACATCCACTTTTAAGATGGAAGATGTTGTTGCTTCTTTGTTATCAGAAGAAATGAGAAGGAAATATTTTGAGATGGCGAAGGAGGCTCTTGCTATTAGAGGCAGATCGAAAGAAAAAGGAAAGAAGAAGGACAAGAAGTCCAAATCCAAATCAGAAGGGAGATCAAAGTCTCCTAGCAAGAAGTCCAAGGTGAAGTACTGGAATTGTTGGCAACTTGGTCATGTCTGAAAGGATTGTAAAGAGGAGAAAAAGAAGAAGAAGAATAATTCTTTCGATAATGATTCTTCTTAGAGTGATGCAGACACTTTCATTGCAGCCTTGGCTACGCAGGCATTAGATGATGTCTTGCTGATTGATTTTGGAGCATCTTTCCACATGACATCTCATAGAGATTGGTTCACGAAGTATGAAAAATACAATGGTGGAAAGGTGTATTTGGAAAGCGATTCATCTTTGGAAATAGTTGGCTATGGAAGAGTCAAAATACAATTCCCTAATGGAAGAGTGAAGGGAATCAATGATGTAATGCATATACCAGGTCTAGCTCGAAATTTAATTTTGTTAGTAAGTTGAATGATATTGGAGTGCAAGTCATGTTCTCTGGAAATGGTTGCAAGATGACTAGAGGCTCTATGGTGCTAGCAAGGGGTGCTCATATTGGTACCTTGTATAAGCTAGATGCACATGTTGTGCAATGCAATAGTGTCTCTGTAAAGTCACAGAAAGCTACTCATGGAGGAAAAGAGGAAAAAATTTCTGATAGTGTAAACTCTATGGAAGTTAAACTTCTAGCAGAAAAGACTATGCTTTGGCATCATAGGCATGGCCACATTGGTGAGAAAGGTTTAAAAACCTTGAAGAATAAAAACTAGTTGAGGGGCTTGATGATTGTAGCATCGAGTTTGAGTTTTGTGAACATTGTATATATGGTAAACAACACCGTGTTTCATTTTATTTCAGTCCTCAAAAATCTTCTAGTTTGCTTGATTATATACATTATGATGTTTTTGGTCTAGTGAATGTTCCTTCTTTGTCTAAGTCAAGGTATTATGTATCGTTTATTGATGATTATTCAAGAAGGGAATTTGTCTATTTTAAAAAAAGTAAATCAGAAGTGTTTAGTCGGTTTAAGGAATTTAAGAACCTTGTAGAAAATCAGACTGGAAGAAAAATAAAATGTTTAAGGACTGAAAATGTTGGTGAGTTTTGCTCTGATGATTTCAAGAGGTACTATAAAGATCATGGGATTAAAAGACATAAAACTACACCTTACACTCCGCAGCAAAATGGAGTTGCAGAAAGGTTCAACATTACAGTGATGGAAAGAGCACGAAGTATGCTAAGCAATGCTGGCTTGGAGGAGAAGTTCTAGGCTGAGGCAGTTGCTATAACATGTTACTTGATAAACCGTTCTCCTAATTCTACTCTTGTTGAGAAAGCACCTTTGGAAGCATGGTCTGGTAAGAAGCCCTCTCTAAGACACATTCGTGTTTTTGGCTATGAGGCATATGCATATGTGTCGAATGAGAAAAGATCTAAATTAGAAAACAAGGTTGTCAAATGTATTTTTATTGCTTATAGTGCTGGCATAAGAGGATACAAGCTTTGGAATCCTGATACAAAGAAGGTTCTATACAGCAAAAGTGTTATCTTTCGTGAGTTGAAGCCTTCTACCTTGGATTTGCAGTCAGAGACAAAATAAAAAAACAAAAAGGATGTAGTTGAAATTCTCCGACACCAAATAAAGAGGAATTCAAAATTCAAAATGTACCTGAAACTGAGGAGAGCTCAAGCAGTTCTGAGAGTTTTGAAGAAGAAAAACAACCTTAGCCTCAACAAGCGAGGAGGTCAACTCGTGAAAGAAAGCAACTTGATAGGTATGGGTTTTCTTTGATAGATTCTACTTGTGCCTATGCTTTGATTTCTAGCACTGATGATCCTAGGACTGTGAAAGAGGCATTTAGAATGTCTGATTCAAACTCTTGGTTGGAAGCTATGAATGAATAAATGGCATCATTAAAAAAGAATGATACTTGGAGTTTGGTGCCCTTGCCTAAAGGCAGAAAAGCTATGGGCTGCAAATGGGTATTTAAAAAGAAAATAGGTCTAGATGGCAGTGTGGAAAAGTATAAGGTGAGGTTGGTTGCGAAGGGTTATTCCTAGGTAGAGGGAATTGATTATGGAGAAATTTTTCTCCTGTAGCTAAGCTGACATCCATTAGATTTCTTTTGTCACTTGCAGCAGTGTATGACTTAGAGATTGAACAGATGGATGTGAAGACAACATTTCTTCATGGTGACCTTGAAGAAGAGATTTATATGTCCCAACTTGAGCACTTTGTGGAGAAAGGTAAAGGAAAATTGGTTTGCAAGTTGAAAAAATCTCTGTATGGATTAAAGCAGTCTCCTAGAATGTGTACCAGACGTTTGACACTTTTGTTTTGTCATTAGGATTTGTAAGATCAAAATTTGATCATTGTGTGTATTACAAAGCTAAAAGTGATCGAGTTCTTATTATTGCTCTCTATGTTGATGATATGTTGTTCATAGGCAATAGTAAGTTAATGATCTCTGATCTAAAATCTCAGTTGTCTGCAAAGTTTGAAATGAAAGATCTTGGTGCAGCAAGGTATGTACTGGGAATGGAAATAACTAGGGACAGGAAGAGTAGAAAACTTTGGCTCAATCAGAGTAAGTATATTAAGACTATTCTAGAGAGATTTTGTATGACTTATTGCAAGCAGCTAGTTGTTCCAGTTTTGCAAGGAATGAAGCTATCTGTTGAAGATTGTCCAAAATATCCTACTGAGATGGAGGACATGACTAGTGTGCCTTATGCTAGTGTGGTTGGCAGTCTAATATATGCAATGGTCTATACAAGGCTAGACATTTCCCAAGTAGTGGGAGTACTTAGTCAATTTATGGCTAATCCTAGAAGATCACATTGGGATGCTGTGAAAAGAGTATTTAGATATTTGAAGGGAACTTCTAAATATGCATTGTGTTACCATAGAAGCTTGGTTGAATCACAGAGGAATCTGAACATTCGAGGCTATGTGGATTCTGATTGGGCAGGGGACATTGACAACAGAAGATCCACCAGTGGATATATTTTCATGTTGAATGGTGGTGTAGTGAGTTGGATGAGTAAGTGGTAGGCTGTAGTCACTTTTTCCACTACAGAGGCAGAATACATGGCAGCAACACACACCTATAAAGAAGCAATTTGGTTAAAACGTTTGTGTTCTAACATTGGTTTTGATGGAGGGAAAATAAGAATTTACTGTGACGGTCAAAGTACTATTTGTTTGGAAAAAAATCCTACTTTCCATGCCAGGACAAAACATATAGATGTACAGTATCATTTTGTACAAGATATGGTGGAGGATGGAAAGGTCTCTTTAGAAAAAATGGATACTCTAGAGAATGTTGTAGATGCATTGACGAAGCCAGTGAGCACAGACAAGTTCAGGTGGTGTGCCAGTTTGATGGGCCTTAGTGCCCATGATTTTCAGTAGTTTTGTTGTGCTTTGGAGGTGTCAGTAAGATCTTTGTCAAGTGGGAGATTGTTGGAAAACATGCCTCAATCTTATTGGCATGAAACTCCTGAAAGAGAAAAGTTGGTGTGACATTCTTACTGTCTGGCTGACTAGCAGCTATGTAACCTTTTGAAATGTTCAGGTCAGCGAGACCTCGTTGCTATCTTACTGACTAGAGCTATCGCTATGACTTTTCTATCGCTGTGATCTTTCTATCTCTCTCTGCTTGGGGAGATCTCTGGCCGACGGTTTGGTTCCTAGTGGTTTTCAAGGAGACTCATGGCGACTGAAGTTATCAGGGAGACCCTTGGGCGAAAGGTTTGCTTTGATATGATGTCTCATCGATAACAGTAGTCTTGCCGATAGAGCTACATGTGTTTATCGTCGGTATGAAGTCTTAGCGATATGGCATGTCTCACCGACACCTTTACACTCAGAGTCATCGAGGTGACATGAAGGCCCAGTAAGAACTCTTGGCGATGGATGATTGTCTCGCCGATGGTATGGTCTATTGTCGGTATGACTCCTAGTGAAGGATGGACTCAAGGTGACTCTTAGTGACTGCCTAAGTCTTGTCGACAGATGTTCATATCGATATGACTTGAGGACTCGTTATGACTCATAGCGACTAGCGATTGTCTGGGCGATGGGTCTGCTGAGGATATCGGTGAAAGGTCTTGCCGATTGGAGTGTTGATGTTGATGTGACTTTTTGAACTCATTATGATCTCCTACCGATAGCAGTGACTCTTGCCAATAGTGATGGATGTGTAATCAGTCATGTGGCATCAGGGAGACACGGTTAGTGTCTCACCGACATGCAAATACTATTTGAATGTTTTTGACTGATTGGAAGACTGTCCTACATGGTGTGTCTTTGACCAATCAGAGAAGCAGAATGGGAACCGCTAGCAATTGGACTATTGCGGCCATTCCTATGAGGAAGATCAATAGATCATGAACAACATGGATATACTTAGGAATGGAAGATGATGATCAATTCGGTGAATGGTGGGGTGAACAGGTCAGGGTGTGATCTGTGCGTATGAATTTAATTCAGAGAGCATTGCAACTGGAATGTTCTGTATAAGGTTGATCAAGGAATTATACTGTTGTAAACTGACATCAGAAAGATAAGTATGATCTATGTATGTAATTTCTATTACTGTAATACAAAGAGGTTTTTCTTGGTGTGGTGGGTTTTTCTCTCGTAAGGGTTTTCCCAAGTAAATCTGGTGTTCATCTGTGTATGTTAATTTATTTGTTTCAGTTATTTCTTTCAAGTGTATCTTAATTGGACTGTAATTGAAAATTTAAAGTCACCTCTGCATTCTTCCCTGAGGTTTTGACGTTAGGAGAGTTAGTTCCACACCTTAGCTTTCCTTACAATTTTACATTAGACACATAATCTAGCATAGTGCATTAATTTTTTCATGTATAATCAATTTTCTTTTCATTGAAACAAGGATATTTATTTGGAGAGTCACATTTTTGGAGAGTTTTCTTGGTATTATTTGTTGTATTTCTCGGTATGATAATATTGAGACACAATTATAGTTAAATGAAATATGATATCTTATATTTTTAGAGTATTAACACTGAGGGCTATTTATACATGTATTTTTATATATTTTTTTACTCAAAATTGTAGGACTTAATTTTTTTCTAAGATAAAATTATACCAAATAAAACATTTAAGGAATATATATCTGTGCATGTATTACTATATCATCATCTACAATAAACTTAATATATATTTTTGTTTTTACTTGAGATACATTAGTATGAATAAATTAATAAATCAACATATAGTATAAAAATATAATACTTTTATATATAAACTAATTAACTAATATTCAAGCCATAAAAAGTATTATTATATTTTAATTCAATATAAAATATTATATATTAAATAAATCATATACATTTTTTAATTATATTAAGATGAAAATTTATACTAATATAATTATAAAATTTATGTAACTTATTAATTTAAAAAAATTATATTAAATTATCATACATGTATGGCTATGATTTAATATGATTTATTTAATTGACAAATAATTATTGTGTGAACCCCAATCCTAATACCTACAAAACAACAAGAAGAAACACATTAGAATATAGAATGCAAGCAAGAACAAGGATTCTCCATGAAATCCATTTACAAAGCTTAAATTAGGAAAATAGATGAAGAACACAATAAGAAAACAATAAAATAGAGATTGAATCCTAATTAAACTAGCAAACTCATGATCCCATGGGGGAATTGGTGCCAATTTGATGTGGAAATTGGCCCTTTCCCAATTCCTATGATGCAAGCTTGATCAATGTTGATGAATGATCCACTTTGATGAAGGATGGTGAATGCTCCAATAGAAAAATCTGCATAACCTAGCTAAGATTCAATGATAATGGATGGAATTTGCTAAATATTTGAGCATAGTAAGTTTACTCAAATTGTGGATGATGAAATGAGGAGATTAGCCTCTTATTTATAGAATGCTAAGATGGATGAATGTCCAAAATAGAGCAATGTGGGACTAACATTCATCCAATAGCAAGATGCCACTTGTCAACCTATGAGTGGATGGAGGATGTGCAAGTTTTGAGGATTGTGTCAATAAATGCCTATTTTTGAATTTTGAATTTGTTGAAAAGACATGCAAGAGGGAAGAAAGAATGCATTGAATGCCACTTGGCTCAAGGCAAAGGACATGTAAGAGAGAGTTAATGCCTTGTTGGATGTACATGTCAACTTGGATTTTGAATTCAAACTTGGAGAATATTCCCAAAAGATGCCTTGTTGAGGAAAATAGAGATTTAATAAATCAATTAAATCTATTTTCATGTGCAAGTGGTAAAAGATGGCGGATGGGACATGATAGGAGATTAAATTAATCAAAGTTAATTAATTTAATGAATGGGGTTAAATGATGTGACCTATTTGACTTAAATTTGTGGATTTATTTAAATCAAATATGAGAGGAATGTGATTAGAGATTAAATAAAGATTCATGATTTATTTAATTAATAGAGATGATGTTAGATTAAATTAAATAAGGTTTTAATTTGATTTAATTTAATAGATAGAATTTAAAGATTTAATCAAATAAAATTAATTATTTAATTAAATAGGATAATTAGATCAAGATGATTAATTTAATTATCGAGAAGAGGTGACTTAATTAGATAACTTATTTATTCAATTAAGAGTGGAATACTTGATGAATTTAATCAGATAAGGGTATTTGATTAAATGGTTAGACCAAAGGATGATTCAGGATGAAACGATGTTAGTGGTCAGGATCAAATGCACAATGTCAATCGGTACATTTTACTTGTATACATTTTGCCCCTCTTTGAAGCAATGCACTTGTTGCATTGGTTCAAAGAATAAACGATCTCGATTAAAATCAAAAACTTTCTTTTTTAAAATCTTGCCCCACTGCTGCCTGGTGAGAGAAAACATGCCAATATATTGCCCCCTCGAGAGATTGGATGAAAATTTCAATTTTTGGGTGATCTCACAAAAAAAGAGGACAAGGTGCCCGACAGGTCCAAAAAGGCTCTAGGAGGCCAGAAACATGTCTAAACATAATAAAATGATGTAAAATAGGCCTCAACTGGACAAAAACAGGCTCAAGGGTCCAAAACCCTAGCAGGATAGCCAATTAGGGTGAGAAAACCCTAATTTTCAAGCTTAAAAAGGCTCTGAGGGGTCACTTTCAATTCATTTTCACACAACCATCTGGCAACCTTGAGATTTGAGCTCTGACCTCCTGATGATATGGCGCAATGACAGCTCTCGATGCACATTTCCGACTGATTTAGACATACCAGCGGCCACCTGGCATTGGGGCACTGGTAAGTGATCCTTACTTGAGCTTAATTTTTTGTTTTTAGCGTTCATTTATTGCTTTCAAAGTTAGTCATTCTGCAGCGGCGCTATATAGCACCACTCAAAAATCAAATTGCACCATGGCGGTGGAGTTTGGAGTTTGAAAATAAATTCCAAACTCCGACGCTGAGGTCATGGCCTACAGGGTCATTTCCAAAGTGTGACGTGACGGTGCCTTAATGACAGGAATCTTTTCAAACTGTGTCACTTGGAAGGAAAGTGCACTACGGCGGTGTGCTTTTGACATTTTGTGCCCCAGCGTCATAGTTTGATAAAAATCAAACTATGACACCTTCACAGATAGCGATGCTAGAGTGGTTTCTTAGACGCTCGACAAAAAAAAAAATCATTTTTTTAACATGATGACCCTTCCTGATGCAAGACGCGGCAAGGGAGCTCTATTCCCGAGAGCACAGGTCATGTGATCTCTTCGGTTACTTGCGAGACTTCAGTGATAGAGATCAGGATCGACTACGAGACATGGGGTTGTGGTACATCACCTATGCAGCACCCATTCGCACCCACCTTGGGATGATGTCAGTGCTTGCTGAGAGATGGCACAGCGAGATCTCTTCCTTCCACCTTCCCACCAGCGAGGCCACCATCACCTTGGAGGACGTTTGGCACATTTTGAGATTGTTGATTCATGGTCGGCGTGTCATTTTCGATATAGATGAGGGGTGGAATGCCTATCACACAGTCCTCGCCACAGAGGACATTGTCATTTGCGAGGGGAAAATCGAACTTGAGCATCATAGGGATCTGGCCCCTCCCTTCCGCTTGGTTGTTGCGGTGATTATTTCAAGTCTCTTTGCCCCAGATTGACAAGGACGATACTTTAGTCCTGGTTGGGGACTTTGTTGGGAGCGCATGGTGATGCATGATAGGCCTACTCACTTTGCTTAGGGGCCGGTTCTTCTTGTGTCACTATACAAAGATCTTCACGAGTACGTCTACCTGGATGGCAGAGCACTCAGAGCAGGTGTCACACTCCTCCACGTATGGGCGTGGGAGCACATTGCTGTCCTATATGAGATGTAGGTGTTTATATAGCGTCTGTACCTTGGTCGGCCCAGATGGACCGATGATGCACATTAGATTTTCTATGCCTACCAGGGCCGCTTCATGCAGGGGCGAGAGCACATCATGATAGAGAGATATTTTCCTAGGCACGTTCAGTGCCAGTTCGGTGAGCCTCAGGATCGGCCAGAGGATGATTATGTGGCTGTATTTTCCCGCACCATGTCACAGGTTTCATGGGGGAAATACATTCTTTCTTCCAAGGCCATGGACAACTTTAGGCATTTGGTGGCTCGACCATGGGCCTATGATCAGGGACCTATGGATCTAGGCATCACACAGACATACAGGGATTGGTTCCGACCTCCCCTACGTTTGACAGTTCCAGGAGCAGTCCCCGATCGGTAGAGGATGAGAGGAAGAGGGACAAGACAAGGATGGAGAGATGGTGTATGACAGGACTAGTCGGTCGGGCCTCCAATTCATCTTGCTCAACAAGTTCATCCAGGTCAGGCAGATGTGCAGATGTAGGATCAGGAGCAGGTGCAAGCAGGTGCACCACCATAGGTTGGGGGTGAGGATCAGCCTCAGGTACAGCTAGCAAGGTAGGTGGATCCCCGAGATATATTGATTTCATAGTTGCAGGCCCAGGTGCAGACTTTGATAGGGGAGAGAGATCAAGCGTAGACTGAGAGGGACCAGGTCAGGGCCGAGAGGGATCATGCCATACTGCAGAGATAGGCCGCAGAGTTACAGGCGGCCATAGAGATGGGTCAAAGACAACAGTTGGAGAGCATGGAAGCCTCCTCCTCTTAGAGCACAGTTTCCATTCAATCTTATAGGAAGGCCATCCGAGAGGCAAATTATTATCGCATGCACTATCATCAGGCTGTACCCAGAGCAGCACGGGTCCCAGAGAACTCGCAGCGGACCAGCTACAGACCAGCAAAGGGTCATGGTGACAAAGGTGAGGGCAACAAAAATGAGGGTTAGGTCTCCTTTTGATCGAGATGACATCATTTTTTGTGCCTTATGGGCTCCTTTTTGATAGCCTGATGGGAATTTTTGTACTGATTGACATACAAGTACAGTGATTCGATTATTTTGTACTATGATAGCTATTTGATGATGATATATATATGAGATGATGCTTTTGATATGATGTTATGTGTACCATTTGTTTATGCATGTATGGATGATTCTACTTCTATATGTTGTGCAATGATGTTATGGTGTTATATGACGTATTTATGGATGCATTTATTTATGATGATATATGCATTATGTAATGATTATGACTAACAAATCTATATTATGTTGTTGACTTATGATATGCGGATGTATTTATGTGATGTGTAATGATGCTACAATCTATATGATGATTTTAAATGATATGATATGTAATATGTAATATGCAAAATGATATGGAAATGATCTATGGTGTATACGCGAAATGATGTGAATCATGCTTATATATGAAATGATTATGGATGGATGTACGCTTTGCATCTAATGAATTTTTTATGTTTCTATTTATGCTTATAATAATGTGGAATGATTTATGCAATGAAATGTAAAAAAATGATTGCGATGTTATTTATGAGATGATATGCAATGGTCGTGTTTCATATGATGTGTATTGATGATGCAAATGAGATGGTTTTCTAAGATGCTTAAAATAACAAATATTTTTATCCTAAACATGTTAAATGATAATGTAATGTATGTGATGTATTTACTGTGATGTGATGTAATATATGAAATGATATGTTAATGCAAAGTGGTATGATAATGCTTAATGTAAAATGAACGTAATGTGTGAGATGACTTTATGATGTTATACGAGTATGTATGCAATGGATTATCTATAATGCTTATGTACCTATTATGTATGATTATGCAGTAAATGAAAATATGAAGTGACTATGAAATGTCTATGCACATGAATGTTATTTGATAGTTTATGTGATGAATGCAATGTGATGGAAAAAAAGTGAATGCAATGTAATAAAATGGATGTGCTTATCTATGAAGAATGCTTATAATAACATGTTTATATGATGGAAATGTAATGCATATGTTTCCTATATGATATGTTTATGCAATATGTTAATGATTTGTGGATGCAAGATCAATGATGATGATGATGATGATAATGATCAACTGTCATAGTACCTTGTTAGTGCGATGAGCAGAAAGGAATGAAAGAGAAGAAGTCATTTCAACAAGACACAAGATGATGAAAATGCAAAATGATGATGATTACTTGCCGAGGAATTAGGATTTTCAAAGGGCCAATTTTATTATGTTTGATGACACATGTGGTATGATGCATCAAGGTATAGAAAACCAGGATGGCGTTGTACATAGTGTGATGGACTTTGACTTGACAAATAGATAGGAGTATCCTTGTTCACACCTGACATATGGAAACCTTGCTAGGATGCACTTTAGAAGTTTCAAACACCTCAAACCAAAACACGGAAAGATATAACCTATCAATGCAATAGTTAACAAGTTGCCTAAAAATTCCTCCATACATACCTAACAAAGCAAGTATTTGCCAAGGTTATATTACAAGAACATTCAACAAGCATAGTAGACAAAAGATAATGATCATTGCCCCATTCCTATTTCTCTAAATCCTCTACTCAGATATCATTGAGAGGTCCTTGGAACGAGTGCAATAAGATAATTCAAAAGATAAAGACAAAGTAAACAAACAAGCTAATGTTCTTCAATACTACTAACCAAAAGGGGATGTGTTTTTAAGGATAAGAACTGAAACTATTGCCAAAAGATAATGCCCATTGTAGGAAGGATACATCCTACGACATGTTAGTGGATGGCGGCACGCCATTTCGTTTATCCAAAGTGTTCTTTCAAATGATTGATATGGGACCAAATGGATGATAGGTTATCGACACAAAGAGTTGACCCACTTTTTTACGCACTGACTTAGACCTAAGACTTGACACTTTGAGTTTTCACTTTTAACCTGCTAGACTTGCTTCTAATTGTTTCACCAAAGGTTGAGGATGATGATCATTTATTATGAGTGATGTTATTGTGGGTGCAAGCGAGATGAGATGGATGGATTTTTTCAAATATTTGGATGTTTTTTATCATTTTGAGATGTTTTAAGGCTATTTTTGGTATTTTTTGAGATTTTATGAATGTTTTTGATTTTTGATTTTCCAATGTTTTGGGGTTTTCTAAGATTTTGACCAAGAGACTAACCTATAGACCTATCCTAGGGGCCTTGGGGGCTGATCAACAGATGAGCCTTTCCTACATTATATACACAGAGACCACGTAGTTTGACTGACGACTTGACTGATTTACAAATGACGATATACATGATGAAATGCCAGTTTATTATGACGGACTCCTAAAGGACTAACCTAAGTGTCTTGGGGGATGATCAAAGACCAACCTTGCCTACGTTCAAGGCTCAGAGACCCATAGTTCAACAAGACGACTTATTTATTTATTTTTTGATTAACTTTTGACCTATTTTTGGATTTTTTGATATGTTTTGATGTTTTTGGATTTTGTGCTTTTTCGATGTTTTTGGATTTTCTGATGTTTTGCTGTTTTTGGATTTTTTGATGTTTTGATGTTTTTGGATTTTTTAATTTTAGGACTTCAAGAATATACACAAATCCGACCCAATGATAAGATGCCCCCAACGTGATGCAATAGACTACTCTGATAAAGGCAGGACAAACTAACCTTGAGGATGGGCTGAGTAGTACTAGGAGAGATCATGATACGAACAACAGACCAAGCTATGGTGTGGATGTGGATGGATGAGTGATGGATGGAAATCTGAATGTGATCGATGATGGAAACGTAATGGATGGATGATGTAGAACAAGCCGTAAAGATCTTGGTGGATGGAAAGTGCTTATTTATACAAAGCACCTGTTTGCCAAATTTTCACCAAGGTACTTGCCCAAAGTGCCACCGAAGTGGTTTTCACTAGAGGACAATTTTTTTCTTTACTATTTTTTTGATCCTTTTTCTGATTTTTTTGTATTTTTTTCTTTTTTGATTTTTTTTGTTGTCACCAAGATGCCTATTTGCCAGGTTTTTGTCGAAGTAACAATTTTTTCAGGACATTTTCTAATTTTTTGATTTTTCATTCTATACCTTGAAAGATTTGGCATAATTTTTTTTGAGATGAGAGCTATTCATGGGCTCTTGTAGAGGTTCCCCTTCAGGTGTTGATAACTGATATACCCCTGACTTATAACTTGTTGTGATGAAAAATGGTCCCAACCAATTGGGCTCAAATTTTTCTTTGCTGCTTGGATTTGGTACATTCTTCTGATTCTCCTTTAATACCAGTTCTCTGACTTGGAAAGTCCTGCTTTTGATTTTCTTATTATAGCTCCTTTTGATTCTATTCTGATAGACTTGCAAATGATTCAAAGCATCTACATGCCACTCATCCAATAGCTCCAGCTCATTTAGTATTGATACTTGGTACTCTTCATCCGTGATGAGGTTTTGTAGTGATATATTGAGTGATGGGAGCTTGCTCTCAATGGGGAGTACTACTTTTGATCCGTAGACCAGGGAGAAAGAGGTGGCATCGGTGGGTGTGCAAATGTTGGTTCGGTAGGCCCAAAGGGCAGGATTAAGCTATAGATGCCAATCATGACCTGCATCATTGACTGTTTTCTTGAGGATTTTCAAAATGGTTTTGTTTGTAGCTTTTGCTTGGCCATTGCCTTGGAGATAGTATGGGGGTAGAGAAGCGATGTTGGATTTTGAATTTTTTGCATAAGTCATGGACCTCTTGATTCTTAAATGGTGTCCCATTATTTGAGATAATGGCTTGTGGAACACCATAGCAGAAAATGAGATAGTTCACGATGAACTTTGATATATGCTTCCCAGTTATATACATCATGGGTATGGCTTCCACCCACTTAGTAAAGTACTTCGTTGTGGTTATGATGAATTTGTGGCTGTTAGATGAAGTGGGCGTGATTTTTCCAATGAAATCGAGTCCCCACTACGAAAAGTGCCATGGTGTGATGATGGGATGAAGCTCTTGAGCTGGAGCATGGATGAGGTCCCCATGCTGCTAACATTGTAGACACCTTCTGACAGTCATGTGCTTCTCTTTCCATTTTGGGCCAATAATACCCCATCCTCGGCAATTTCTTGGCTATAGTCATTCCACTCAAGTGTGAACCACAAATACCATTATGTACTTTAGTTAGAGCGGTCAATGCCTCCTTAGCATTTAAGCAGCGTAGTAGGGTTCCTTCTATGCTCCTATGATATAGGGTATCTCCTAGGATGACAAATCAGGATGCCTTTTTGAAAAAGGTTCATTTTAGGTTTGAGGGTAAGTCGGCAAGTATGACTCCTATTCGAAGGTATGTATAAATGTTGTGGTACCAAGGATCACTGGGACCATCTATTTCACACATGAATTTTGATTTTGGTACCTCGAATGCAGGCACGAGAAGCTGCTCTATCAGGAATTCATATTTTGGAACGTTGTGAGGGATGTCCAATAAGGATCCAATTGTTGCCATGGCATCTGCTGCTCTATTGTTGGCTCTAGGAATTTTCTCAAATGTGATTTCAATGAAGGATTCTTTGAGAGTCTCCACCAATTTCTTGTATGGAGTGAGCTTATCGTCCTTGGTCTGGTATTCAACATTTACTTGATTTATTATCAATTGGGAGTCTTTGTATACTTTGAGAGCTATAATGTTCCACTGCACTGCTATTCTGAGACCTATGGTTAAAGCCTCGTATTCTGCAATATTATTTGTATAGGGAAATGCTAGTTTGTAGGATCTTGGTATGCGATCCCCTTGTGGGGTGATAAAGAATATGTCAGCTCCTGATCCATGCTACGTGTATGAGCCATCAAATTAGAGTTTCTAGTGGTCAGCTATGTTGAGATTAAAAATGGATTCATCTAGAAACTCTGAAATGAGAGGATTCTCTGAATAGATTGGTGCTTCTACAAGCTGGTCTACGATGACTTGGCCTTTGATTGCTTTTCGCTCCACATGTTCAATGCCATATTCTAACAACATCATCACCCATTTGGCCATTCTTCCCATGAGCATTGCTTTTGACAATAAGTACTTGAGAGGGTCGATTTTGGTGATGAGTTTTATTTTGTGTGCCAACATGTAATGTCTGAATTTTTGTGATGCAAACACTACTGCTAGGCATGCTTTCTCAATGAATGAATAGTTTAGCTCATGCTCAACCATTGTTCTGCTGATGTAATAGATAGCCCTTTCTGTTCCATTTTCATCATGCAGAGCTAGGAGAGCTCCAAGGGTTGCTGTTGTTGCTAATACATAGAGAATTAATGGTTTTCTTGGGATTGGTGGCATTAATACCGGTGGTGTCAGTAGATATTGTTTGATTTTATTAAATGCCTCTTCACTCTTGTTATCCCATTTGTACGCTACTCCCTTGTGGAGTAGGTGAGAGTATGGGTTTTGTTTTTCTGCCAACTGTGCTATGAATCTTCGAATGGATTGAAGCCTTCCCTGGAGACCTCTCAATTGCTTTAATGTTTTTGGTGCCTCCATTTCAAGGATTTCTTTTACCTTTGTTGGATCTGCCTCAATACCTCTCATTGACGCTATATATCCTAGTAGCTTTCCTGATTGAACGCCGAAGACACACTTCTTTGGGTTTAATCTGACCTTGTACTCTTCCAGCCTATCAAAAATGGCACTTAGGGTTGCTATGTGATCTTTTCTCTTTCTGGATTTGGCTAGAATGTCATCAACATAATATTCAACTGTCTTATGGATCATGTCATGGAATATCAATGTCATGGCCCTTTGGTATGTTGATCCAGCATTCTTTAAGCCGAATGGCATCATATTCCAGCAGTAAGTCCCCCATGGACAAGTGAAGGCTATTTTGTGTTGGTCTTCTTTGGCAATCATTATCTGGTTGTACCCTGAGAATCCATTCATTAGTGACCGCATTTCATGTCTGGCTGTCATGTCTACTATCATGTCAATGTTTGGAAGTGGGAAGTCATCTTTTGGACATGCTTTATTCATGTCTCTGAAGTCTGTGTAGATTTTGATGCCCCCATCAGGTTTTGAGACAAGTACCAAGTTTGACACCCATTCTGGATAGTCTATCGATCGGATGAATCCCGCATCTAATAACTTTTTTAGCTCCATTTTGACTAATAAGGCGATCTGAGGGTGCATTTTTCAAAGCTTTTGTTTAACAGGCTTTGCTTCTGGATATACTGCTAAGTGGTGAACCACAATTTTTGGATTAAGTCCTAGAATGTCAGCATAGCTCCATGAGAAGTTTATCTTTCTCTCTCTTGGGAAGGCTGCTAGGAGCTCTTGTTCCTCTAATAGTAATGACTCCGCATAGAATGTGATGTGTAGGGTTTCCTTCGTTCCTAGATTGACCGGATTGCATTTTTTTGCCAAGACTACTGATATTTCTTGATGAATAGCTCTAAAAGGAAGATTGAATCCCCCATCCTCGGGTGCCTCGAAGAGGTTTTCACCATTGGATGCGCCCTTTCTTTTTTACTTTTTTCTGGTCGGAGAGTGCCATAGTGTGGTTTTCACTCAAGGACTTAGATATTATTCTTAATTTTTCACTTTTGTGACTGAGGGATTCAATCATTTCATCATAATAGGCATGTGTATCTAGCTCAATTATGAACCCTACTTTGTGATCCCCACACGGAATGTTATCCTGTAGTCCCATGAATTTTGAGAGTGCCTCATCATTTTCAAATGTATCAAGAACTGGTGGTTCTCGTTGGTCGTAGTAGATGAGTTGGGGGTATACTAAGTAGATCTCATGATTTTGGTGGTTTGATTCAAAAGATAGGGTGCTAATCATGCAAAGAGTGGTATCCTCAAATAGCCTACGTAAGTTGGTCATGGGATCCTCGTCATCACTACTACTACAGACATTGGTTATATCAAATGTGAAGTTATCTATGATGTGACCTGTAGATACTCGTAAGCGTAGTTCTGCTGCGGTTGGCTGAGGAGGATTATTAACCTTTCTAATTGGAGGACCTCAACCATGTATGGTTATACGTAGAGGGGTACATCCAAGACCAAGATTTTTTATCGCTCACGTCTCCAGAATGATAGGTATTATAAGCCCATTGTCATTTTTTCCAAGTCTTTGATTTTTGTCATAGCCCATTGCGAGCATCATTTGCAGACCCTTACTTCTGTCATTCATTGGTAAATCAGCTACTAGTCTCTCATCTTGATATAGCATATGAGATGGATTTTCCTCAATAACTTCTTGGCCAAGATCTCCCCAACTTGTAAAGTTGGGATAGTCTTCAGGAGATGTTTGGGATGTGGAGGCTTCATTTATTTGCAGACGTCCCCGTGATCTAGGAGATTGTGGTAACTCTCCTACCATAAAATCATTTTTAGGGAGCTTGTAGTTTCCACAACCATTATCTTGGATGATGACCTTAATGTCAGAGATGGTGGGAATGGCGGGAGTGATGGGTGTCTCTATCGCATAAGTGGATGCGAGAGTGGCAGGATCAATGTATGGTGTAGATGGGCCCTCATCATTTTTTGGTACTTAGGGGATTTTATAGTACTTTGCTTCATGGCTTTTGCAATAGGAGAAGGGTTTGGGATCTCCATGGATGGTGACTTCTTGTCCCTCATGTGTGAATTTCACACATTGATGGAAAGTTGATGCTACTGCTTTCATCGCATGAATCCATGGGCATCCTAGGAGGATGTTATACGGCAAGTTGAGGTCCAAGACTTGCCAAGTGGTTTCCATGATAGATGGCCCTACTTGAATAGGGATTTTGATTATGCCCTGGGACAGTCTTTCCTAATCATCATATTCTCTTATTGTGATACCCTTTCCTTTTTCGATTGAATCCTCTGAGATTTTCAATTGTTTGATGAGCTTGAGAGAACATATATTCAAGCCTTCACCTCCATCCACCAAAACCCTTTTCACTTTCTTTTCTGTACTATGAATTCTAAGTGGAGCGCACGATTGTGAGATGGTTGAGTGGGGAAATCCTAGTCAGAGAATGTGAGGAGATTTGGGGTAATGATATTTACAACCATAGCTTGGAATTGTTTCGCATCAAGATTTGCAGGGACAGTGGAAGAATCCAGCGCTTCCTCAAGGATTTTCCTATGGGCAGATGAGATTTTTAGCAACTCCATGATGGAGATTTGTGCTAGCATTCTTTTGAGCTGATCTAGGACATTGTATCCATTAGGGACAAATCTAGGTGTAGGGAATCTATTTGGCTGGGATGATCCTATGATGGTAACTTTGCCACCTCTTGTGGTGACTCCATAATCGGCATGGGTGCCTTTGATGGTGATGACTGTGTAGTATTCATCTAGGGAGGTGATGACAGTTTCATACACATGATTCACATTTATGCGGGTGCCTTTCCCCTTATCAGTGTTATTATTATTCCCTTTATTTCCATGGTTAGGCATCAGATTCGTGTATATCTTAAGGTCTTGGTTTCCTATTGGCTATTCCACGTTTATAATTCTTTGATCAATGAGATCTTGAGTTATTTTTTTTAGCCTCATACAACTGTTTGTGGTATGCCCTTTGATTTTATGGAAGTCACAGAGTTGATTCTCATTATACCAAGGAGGTTTCACATCCGGTTCTTGGTAATTCTCATAGGTGGGCACTTTGATGAGTTTTTCATTTATCAGCTTCTTCAGGATGACTTCAAGTGGTTCGCCAAGAGTGGTGTACTTTTGCTTGGGGTAATTCTTGTTCCGTTGGGGTGGTCCCCTTTGATCATTGAGATTGTTAATTGCCTGATTGTTGTTTGGTTGTTGTGTTGCCTGATGATTGTTATGGTGTTGGATTTGGATATGTGGTGTGGGTGTATTTTGGCACGGGGCACTAATGACTACTTTGGCGTCAACGACACCATCATTAGTAACATTTTTGTTCCTTTCCCATGTACGAGGTTTATCATTGTAATTGGTGGGTGGGCGGTTGTTTTGTTGTTCAGGATATGAAGTTGATCTTGCGGGTTGTGTCATAAGGGCTCATTCGATGCTGAGCGCTTTGGAGGTCAACTAGTCATATGTGGTGATCCCTTGTACCTTGAGATGAAATGCCAAGAGGCCGTCAAGGTTGGATATAATGGTGAAAACTTGTTGTTCCTCAGGTATGGTCCATTTGCTCTGATTGGCCTTGGATCGCCATCATTGTAGGAATGAAGTGAATGATTCATTCTTTCCTTGTTTCAGAGCTAAGAGTTCATCTAGACTAACATCCATTGCAATATTGCATGCATAGTTTTTAATGAATGCATCTATAATTTCTTGGAATAGACTGATTCCTGTAGGTAGGCGAGAGAACCATTCTAGAGCGTGGCCAACCAAACTCCTAGGAAATAGCCGAATAAGATAGGTATCATCGTATGTGACTTCCATGCAATGAACCTGGAATTCCCTAATGTGATCTTCAGGGTTTCTTGTCACACGATATTTGTCAAACTTGGGGATCTCAAATCCCTTGGGGAATGATTTCATCACAAGGCTCCTGTCAAATGGATAGGGACACAAGTTGCTTGGTGTTTTTGTGGTTCTCCCTGATTGAAGATCGAGCACTTGTTGTGAGAGCAACCTGATTTGTGTCATTACATCATTTTGCGGATCAAGGGGTGGGATGAAGGGGTTCTGGTGTGTTTCAATTGTGGGTTGGATGTGCGGATTGGTTGGTGTGTTATTTGATGGTATTTGCACATTTTTCTGAGCCAGGTATGCTTGCACTTGCTGCTATATGAACAATGCTTGTTGTTGTTCTTGTTGTTGCTGCGCTAAGATTACTTGTTGTTGTTCCAATAATGCTTTTTGTTGGGCTGCCAATTGGGCTACTTCTTCTTGCTCTTGATACTGTTTTATTGCTTGTTGATATGCTTGTAGTTGTGTTGCTTGTTTTTGTGCAATATTTTTTTCTTGTGCTTATGCTTGTGCTTGTTGTGCTTGATATTGGGTGTGCACCTAAGCTTGAGCTTGTGCTTGGGCTTGTGCTTGTGTTGCTTGTTGTTGCAATAGAATTTGGGCTTGAGAAAAATTTTGTGCTTGTAATGCGACTTGGGTTTCTTGAGCAACTTGTGTAGCTTGAGCGGCTTGTTTTTATTGTTGTTGCAATAGGGTTTGGGCTTGTGCAGCCTGTTGTGCTTGTTGTGCAATTTGGGCAGTTTGAGCATTTTGTGCTGCTTGTGCGGATTTTTTCTTTTGCATTTGTAGGAATTCCTTTTGATAAGTAGCTTGGTGAGCGGCTTGCAATGCCATGTTGTATTGGTTTGATAAATTGGAGTTTGGTGGTGGTGGGGGTGGTGGTGGATTTGGAATGGCATTTGTCATGGTGGTGAGCAGTGATGTCGTGTTGGTGGTTTGAGTGGTGAATGGTGCTATTGATGTGATTGGCCCTTGAGAGAACATGTTTTGAGATGTTAGGGGGGTGGTTGATGATGTCGCGATTTCTTGTGTAGTTGTCATCTATTGTTGCGATATTGATGACAAGTTTTGAGAGTTTGGAGTGATGCTTTGATTGGTGTTGGGAATGTTGGTTTGATTGATATTTGGTAAAGGTGGAAGCCCCAAGCCAAGTAGAGGTGTCGATAATGGTGGTAATGGTGGGAGGGGTGAAAATGTGAGGTGTGTGAGATCTTAAGAAAGTTATGTGGTATTGAAAATTCCCCCAGGTTTGAACATGTCACCTTCCTCGTGCGAATTTGTGAGGAGAGAAGTTTGAGGTGTTGCGTGGAAGGATGATGATGATGGATCATTATGGAAAGTGAGAGGAACATTCTTATGTAATGTATTTTGTGGTATACTTTGTTCCAAAATGGTATTTGCATCCAAGTCTTGATTGTTAACAAGGGGGTGTGTTTGAATAGCATTAAGAAATGTATTTCCCTTATTGACATTAGGTTGAGTTGGAGCAAAAGATGTGTTTTTTTGAATGTTTTGGGTGATGTTTTGGGATGGGGGTGTAGATGAGATGGGGAGTGTGGATGAAATTAGAGGCATAACCTCCAAAGATGGTTCCACTATAGAGCTCATGTCGAAATCAGAAGGTAATGTGGCCCCTTGTTTTGCTAGTTCAAGCATGTATAGTGAAGGGTTAAGCCTCATCATGATATTGATGATCTTATGGTTTTCCGGATTTTGGAGCATTTCAGTTATTTCTTCATGCGACATCCCAAAGGTAAGATCTTCTTCTTGAATTTCCTCTTGTGGATTTTGTGATGATGAGATAGTCAAAGGATTGCTTGATTCGACAAGATTTATTTCAACGTTCATTTGGCTTAGATCACTTGAAGTGGGTGTTTCTTTGTCGACTTCCATGTTCTTCTTGTATTGAGATCTAGTTTGCACCATAAAACAAGGATCAATTTTCAAGAATATGGGAGATGAATCTCTTAATTCTTTGGATTGATCTTTACTTTATGCACAAAAGAGAAATTTTTTAGGATATCTTGAGGATCAAAAGGTGATATGATGATGAGATGGATGATGTGGATGTTTCGATCTTTTGATAAATCTTGAGGGGGATGCTAGACTTTTGGGACTTTTAGATATGTTTTGGATTTTAATTTTTTATTCTTTGGATTTCCCTTGATTGATTGATTTTGGTTTGCTTTGATTAAACAAATAGACCCTAGGATGTTGGATGATTATCTAAGGGGTATATTTGCTCAAAGGATGATAATTTGAATATGTGTAGGGAGAAGGATGCATCTACCCACACCTATTCAAACTAGATGATAATTTAACCAAGCATATGAAGAGGGGTACATCTACATATACCTAGCTAAACAAGATGGTTTGATAACTTTGACTAAGCATATGCAAAAGGATTCATCTACACATACCTATCCAAAGATGATTGGATAAATATTTCAAGGATTTTGTCTCAACGGTTTGATGATTTTTATTTTTGCCAAAAAGCCTAGCATGAAGGATAGTTTCAATATTTCTCAAAAGATGATGGTGAGATGATTTTTGGTTTGATGTTTGAAGGATGGGTAAAAAAAAAGGTTTTGATTTCCTTTGATCCTAAGATGTACCTAAAAAAGACACTTTGTTTACCTAAAACTTGGTATTGAAGAACATGCAATGCTTCTATAGACCTTTATAACCAAGAAGTAGTTGAATTTGAGCATACATTTCCAGATTTTGAATCAAGGGATTTTGTTTTGGGATGTAACTTTTTGGAAATCGTGAGGTTTCAACACATATGAGAGTTCATTTTGTTTATCTTTGCTTAGTGGCTTCATTTTACCACAAACACTTCTTTGATTAGTTTTCCAAACTAGATGTCCAATGTATTAATTTCTTTGAATCCCACAAAGTATGTTATGTGGAAATTTGATGAACTCAAGGCAAGGGTTACCTATTGTTTAATTTTAGTAGAAAAATTGAGATGTAATCCAAGCGTTTAGAAACCTCTAAGGATGGAATCCCAAGGGAAAGCAATAACACATGAATTGGGTCAATTGTATTTGTCTCCTAAAGGATTTGAAATTTTGATGATGATGTTTAAGTGTTTGTTTCCAAGATTTTTTTGAACAAGCAAAGCATTTTGTAACCAAGAATAAGTACAACCCTATGGATATGGAAGACAATATTTGTTGAGTCCCCACTTGGACAAGTCCAGCTATGCTTATCTTTAGCGAATGGTTAGATGTTTGACCCCACTGGCTCCCCTCCATGACACTCACTTATACGGGGCAGCCAAGCATCAACACCCATGAAACTCCCATGGCATGCTTTCCATTTCTATTAAAAGACCGTAAAAGTGTGGGGTAGCTTCAGAACGACTGTTCTTGTACCAACAAATAGATCAAGGATTTTGGAAATTCTAAAACATGGGTTTTAATTAGGACTTTTCATTCGTGGAGATTGACCCATATGGTGAGAGTCCCTTTTCAGATCCACCTCGTCAGATCCAACCACATGATATTGGTGTTTATTCCAATACCCACATTTATATCCCAGTTGGAAATACTCTTAGATTTAGAGTGTTACCGATTGAGTCATTCCCTTGGGTGAGTACTTTTTCCCCAAGGCAGGCCCTCTAAGATAAAGAAAAGCGAGTAAAGATAATATATGTAACTCGATCAATCTTTTTTTGTAACACAAAGAGAGAGAATGTACACAATAATGCTCTACTCACACTCACACAATGTTTTGTTCAATTTTAAACCCAAAATGAAGTGTGGAGGTGATTGTTTTATCTCAATCTAAAATCATAAAAAAGGCCTTTTGATTCTCAAGATCACTATAAAGCATGAGAGAAGCGCATACGTCATTTTTCAATGAAGTTAGTTTAAGTAAGCCATCACGAAGACAAAGTTGCACTTGTTCATTTTAGAGCCACAAAGCAATTGTGAGTTTTTTTTAAAACACCAAAGGACAAATGAGAGTTGTTTTGTTCAATTGCTAACCAAAAAAAAAGCTCTAGTAATTTTTATTCCTAATGTTCATTTTAAGCCTTTGCAAAAGGGTATGTGCAGGATCATCATGGAAAAAATAGGCCCTTAAGTGGCAAAAAATTCAGAAAAATCAGAGTTAGGCAACTTGACGTAAGAAATTGAATAAGATATCTATATTAAATCAAAAATATGTAAGAATAGAATTTGTAGAAAATTGAATGTAGTTTCTAAACTACTAGGTTTGTTTAAAAAAAAAGAAAATCCATTTGGTCAAAAATTGAGATTTCAATGCAGTAGTACTTAAATTTCAAGGAAAAAATAAGTAGATGTTTGTCTGACCACCCTAACCAGAATAAAATGCTAATATTTTTTTATAAGATTTTAGATATAAGTAGAGGACTCATTTCCCGATGTGATGCATATTTTTTTGTAAATTTTTTCCAAGTAAATAAGTAATTATGAATTTTTTATTACAACTTTTAAAAAAATATAAAAATTTGTATGTCGACCACATTAACTTGATCAAAACTTCATAAAATTCAAATTTTATTTTTTTAATCCTATAGTATGAAGCATAGAATGTGACATGTTTTGGATTTAAAAATGTGATCTTGTTGAAATCTATAGATGTTTTTCCAATTAGCCTATCAATCATGACTTTAGTAAGTAAATCAAATAGAAAATGAATAATAATTACTTATTAAATTCAAAAAAAGCATAATTTATATTGGTTGAGAATCTCCTTTAAAACCCTTTCATTTCATCAATTTTGGGCAAATAAAAAGTCATCAGCCACATACCCATCATATTGCCACTTTTTGGCCCATCATGATCCTGCACATACCCAAAAATTGAAAAGGTTCTTTTTAAAAGCCCAAACGAAATTAGTATCCCAAGAAGGAAGAGATAAAAGTTTCCTAAGAGTGTTAAACAAACACTAAAGTGTTTAAAAACACTTTGATTTTGTGAAATACCATCATCATGCTTCTATTTCTTTTATTTTTAATTGATCCAACCTACAAGAAAGAAAATCAGTCAAATTCTGAAAAACAAAGAGGTTAAAAAGTAGAAAACAAAAGATAAACTTATCATTTGACAAAAGGCACGTGCTGAAATGAAATTCCAACTTTTTACTCCCTGTCAGTGGCGCAACTCGTGACTACGTCGTAATTTGATTTCCCCAGCGATGTTGTATAGTGCCGCTTACCTGTCAATGGCGCTTTGTACCCGAACTAGTGAGCTCAAATGCGTTGCCCTTTTCACCAACGTTGCTGTTTAAAATTCAAATTCAAAAATTTTAGGTGGGAAGGATAAAGTGTTGCAGTTTGGACTTTCCAGTGGTGCTATATGGCAACATTGGAGAGCCAGCGGTGCTATATGGCGATGTTGAGCTTCCAGTGTTGGAATTTTCTATGCACAAAATAGAAATGCAGAATTTTTAGAAAAATGTGATTAAAAACAAGATTATGCCCTCCTTCTAGCGCCAAATGTGCGAACCCCAATCCTAATACCTGCAAAACAATAAGAACAAACACATTAGATGATGAAATGCAAGAAAGAACAAGGATTCCCCATGAAATCCATTTACAAATGTCAAATTAGGAAAAGAGATGAAGAACACAATAAGAAATCAATAAAAGAGAGATTGAATCCTAATTAAACAGACAAACTCTTGATCCCATGGGGGAATTGGTGCCAATTTGATGTGAAAATTGGCCCATTCCAAACTCCTATGATGCAAGCTTGATGAATATTGATGAATGATCCACTTTGATGAAGGATGGTGAGTTCTCTAATGGAAACATCTACATAACCTAGCTAAGATTCAATGATGATGGATGGAATTTGCTAAATATTTGAGCATAGTAAAGTTTACTCAAATTGTGGATGATGAAATGAGGAGATTAACCTCTTATTTATAGAATGTCAAGATGGATGAATGTCCAAAATAGAGCAATGTGGGACTAACATTCATCCAATAGCAAGATTCCACTTGTCAACCTATGAGTGGATGGAGGATGTGCAAGTTTTGAGGATTGTGCCAATAAATGCCTATTTTTGAATTTTGAATTTGCTGAAATGACATGCAAGAGGGAAGAAAGAATGCATTGAATGCCACTTGGCTCAAGGAAAAGGACATGTAAGAGAGAGTTAATGCCTTGTTGGATGTACATGTCAACTTGGATTTTGAATTCAAACTTGAAGAATATTCCCAAAAGATGCCTTGTTGAGGAAAATAGAGATTTAATAAATCAATTAAATCATGTGCAAGTGGTAAAAGCTAGATGATGGGACATGATAGGAGATTAAATTAATCAAATTTAATTAATTTAATGAATGGGGTTAAATGATGTGACCTATTTGACTTAAATTTGTGGATTTATTTAAATCAAATATGAGAGGAATGTGATAAGAGATTAAATAAAGATTCATGATTTATTTAATTAACAGAGATGATGTTAGATTAAATTAAATAAGGTTTTAATTTGATTTAATTTAATAGATAGAATTTAAAGATTTAATCAAATAAAATTAACTATTTAATTAAATAGGATAATTAGATCAAGATGATTAATTTAATTATTGAGAAGAGGTGACTTAATTAGATAACTTATTTATTCAATTAAGAGTGGAATACTTGATGAATTTAATCATATAAGGGTATTTGATTAAATGGTTAGACTGAAGGATGATTCAGGATGAAACGATGTTAGTGGTCAGGATCAGGTGCACAATTTCAATCGGTACATTTTACATGTCTACAATTATATATTTAGCCCACCTTACCCTCTTCTTGTCTTTTCTTCTTCTTCTTCTTCCCAACTAGAAGGCCCACTCCTTTTCCTTTGTGAGAGATAGTAGTAAAGGAATGAGGGATGGAGCGTCATCACCTATAACCATAATGGAAGGAGCATGTATATGCATATATTGTTGTAGCAAGTGCAACAACCTGAACAACCAAAAAACAAGGGACTTCCTTATGTTTCACTTTCTGAGAGTGAAAAAAGAGAAGTGGCTCTATGTTTTGGTTTCATATGTTTTTATGATATATTCAAATGTACTACAATCTATATATTTTAAAACAATTGAAATATAATTAATATTAGAGCTTATCCTCTATTTCATCATTGTTTTCTTTGCATTTTTTTTTAGTTCAAAATACAAAATAATTAACTGATAAGCTACATATAGTGTGAGATTTAAACGTAAAACAAGTTTCACGCTTGTAAACAACTGTTGAGTCATGGGAAAACAAGTTTTAGTTAAAGTTAAATGGTAAATCAGCTCTTGTTTAGTGGTAAAAGTCTCCAAAATATCAAAGCCTCTAAAATCTCACTTATCATTTGAAAGTGAGATAGAAAATTTTGTTTCCATTTGCAGTGTTTTTTTCCAATTTGATGGAAACTTCCTCTTTCCAATTGCATTGCTTTATGTTTTAAATTTGCATGTAAATATTTCAAAATCAAATAATACCTAATTTCTTTAAGGAAAAAATCTATATTTGTCAAAGTTTATTTCATTCCATTATTAATCTAGATTTGTTTAAGTGGAAAAGATCTAGATTTGTCAAAGTTTATTTTATTTCATTATTTAGCTCTTGTTATTAATTGTTTAATCCAATCACATGCAACTAAAACTTGCAGCACACTTCATCCATACCCACGCATACACAAACACTACTCTCTAACATATTAACATACATATAATTTTCTATCGATGTAATCCTTGAACCTTCTTTAGATACAAGTGCTAGTTTATAATGATGTTATCATTGTATATCCTCTTTGAATGAGTTCTCTAAATATTATCCTAAAAAATTGTGAATGCCACCATAATCACATAACACTTAATAAGATAAGTCAAACAAAAAAATAGACAAACTATACCTCATTAGTTATATTAGGAATGCAATAAATTAAAATTCTAATATTTTCTTCAACCATTTGTGAATTCCTTTATTGGGAACATGAAACATTTAAGATGCAATTAATTGGAAACCATTGAAGAAGGATTGAATGCTATTTTTTACATTCTAGATTCTTTTAAGATATCCACAAAAATTGCTTCCATTAAAAATAAAAAGGGTTTTGGATGATTATCCTCATTGGTTAATTCATTACCGTTTGTTAAAAGAATATTATTAATATTATTATATATAGGTAAATTTTAATTCTATGTCATTTATATAGATGCATGCATGTATTTTAATATATAATTTATAATATAATATTTATAAAAAATATTGACATGATAACATTTAAGTATTATAACTCGCACAGGTAGCAAAGTTGGCTTGGGCTATGGGTTTGCTCCCCATATGTTATGGGTTCAACTCCAAGGACTAGGCTTACCCGATGCACGTGGTTTGTGGGTGATTACATGCATCCCTAGAGGATTAGTCTCATCTCAACTCATCCCTCCTGGACCCCAACTTGGAAAAAAGTAAGACCAAGGCAAGGCTGGTTGGGTCACTAGGCTAGGTTGCGAGGATACCTCTAGCGCAACAAAAACAAAAAAAAAAAACATTTAAGTATTATAGTATTAAAAATATTTTTTATAAAATGGAAATTGAAATTGGAGAGCTTGAATATATTTTCTCTATTATCAAATAGATGGATTCAAATATTTTTAAATAGATAAAATACATGGAAAAATATGTCTCTTGCATGAGACATGAATCTACATGGAAAATTTGTTGGGGGTGATTAAATGTAGTTTATATATTTTTAACACCTCCCCATAAATTTTATTTAATAACACAATTTAACTAGATGATAGGGGTTTTTGTAATAAATAGGTTTATTAGCTACCCACATACAAATGGAGAAAATTTAACAGAAATACCTTCTTGAAAGTATGCAAACTTATCCTTGCACAAAGGTACAATGAAGATATATGTAAGGTGCTCATTGGTTAATGGATAGACTATTTCAATTTTTTAATCTCGAGAACATTATCAAGAATAAAGTGATGGTGTACTTAAATATGCTTTATGAAAGAATGAAACACTTAATTCTTAGACATTTTTAACACATGTTGAATATTAAAATACATAATTTTTGGATCAAGTTGTAGATGTTAAATATTATTAACAAGTTTTCTAAGCCATAGTACTTCACATGTTGCAACAAATACCTTGTACTATGCTTTAGTGAATAAAAATTAAACAATAGGTTTCTTCTTACAACTCCATTAGAAAATTGCAAATCCAAGATTGAAGCTATGTGCAAGTGTTCTAGTCCTAAAAATGAAAAACAACTAAATGGAATGCAAGGAGAGAACCACAAACAAAACACTCAAGATTGACCTAGCTTAATTCAAAAAAAATATACAAGAATATAACAATTTCACCTTGTTTGAATTGTCTCCTTTGGTTGGCCCTTTGAAGATGATTTTGTGTGCTCCTTTGTTGAGAAAATAGCTCTAAATGATGCTTGAATCGATGGGGATGCAATGGAGAGTGCAATGGTAGAAATGGGTAATGGATTTGATGCAAAATGAGTGCTTCAATGGCTGCAACAATGGTGGTTTGGATGCTTGGTAGTAGGAGTGCATAAGTTAGCTAAGTGTGTGATTGATTGAAAATGAGGCCAAAAATCACCATATTTAGAGGAAATGCCTCTAGGGGAATGGATGGCTAGGATTGATCTTGGGATGGGAGATTAATGGCTAAGGTGAGTTGAGACCTCACAAGCCATCACATGAGGACATGCGGCAGATGAAGTGGACAAGGAAGGTTGATGTGGACATGACATGGCAATGAGGTGGAAAGGAAAGTCTTGTCTCATCTACCCATATCATGGGATGATGTGACAATAGAAAAATTTTAAAGTCTTCTAAAATCTCCCTTGGTTTTGGAGATTTGACTTTGGGATTGGGGAGGGAATTTTAAATTGGTCCTTTATTCTTGCAAGGGTGTTGGAGGAATAAAGTGGAATTTAAAATTCCACCTAGGATGCATGGGGGAAATAAAAAGGAATTTTAAATTCCTAGGGGAGAGGAGATAACTTCTTCAAATGTAGAAGGCTTTTAATGAAGTTTGACTAGGGTACATGCCATGAATGTCATGAGGATTAGGTTAGGTTTAATTACTGATTTAGGTTGTGCAAATGAAGGATTAGGTAGGTTAATGGGGAATTAAGAGAAACTTGCAAATTATGGAGGATGTGACACTAATCAAAGATTAGAGGTGTGCACATCCTAATGATAGGATTAGGCAAGTTAATTAGGATTAGAGGAAGGTTATGGAGGATGGGACAAGGAGAGAGAAATAAGGAATTTAAAATTTGATTTTAATTCATTTAGGAAAAGTGACTAAATTAAATAAATTGGACGATTTATTTAATTTAGAGAAGAATAAGGAAATGTATTTAATTAATCAATCAAACACCTTAGGAGACATTAGGGTTAGGATGAAATATTAACCAAATAATGAACTATTTAATTGATATGGTTTAGGGATGTAGAATAGAAAAATACAAGGGTGAATTTGACCATATGGGGATGGTCAAATTTAGGTGTCTACAGAAGCAATAACCAAGTGTTGATTTTCTATAGTCTATGGAACTTACCCAATCTGAATCTAAAATAATAACAAGTTTAACATATTTATTTTTTAAATACTCCATTCCAAAATTTTGTGTTGAAGATATCTCAACAATAATTTTGTAGCTAACCAATGACTATTTTTAGGATGAGACATGAAATGAGACAAGATTGGATAATTATAACATATATTTAGATGAGTAGTAGTTAAGTAAATGAAATTATCTATCAATCTCCTATAAATAATTTCATTAATTTATTTACCATTTAGGTCTTCAATAAACTTAATTATTGTCTCCTTTGGTGTTGTTGAAGCTTTATAATCTTGTATTTTTAACCATGTGAGAATTTATTTGGTGCACTTCATTTGAGAGAGAAATATGTTTCTAGGTATTTTCCACATTTTAATTCCAATAAATTAATGTAGTAATTGAAGATCATACATTTCAAAATTTATCTTCACATATTCTTTCACATCATGTATATGTGATTAATTATTTGCAATAATGAGAAAATAATCAACATATAATGCAATAAAGAATACCTTGTGATCATAATTCTTAATGTATAAATTTAGATCAATGTCAAATTTTTGAAATTTCCTTTGAAGAGATTACTTACCAAATTTGTGAATACCAAGCTCTTGGAGCTCAAGTTTCAATCCATGTAGTTCATTTTTAACTAACATACCATGTGTTCCTTTCCCTTTTCAATAAAACTAGGAGGTTGTGTGACATATATACCTCCTCTATCAAATCTCCTTTTAGGGACATAATTTTGACATCCATTTGGTTGGTTTCCCAATTATGATTGGAAGAAAGTACTATCATTCTAAATATAATTTTTATAACTCAAAGGTTTCCTCGCAATCAACACCTTCAATTTTCTTATAGTAGTCATACTTTATACTTTTTAATTGAACCATTAGATTTAAAATTAATTTTAAATACTTATTTAGAATAATTTAATATCTTTCCAATTGGTAAATGAATCAATTCACATGTTTGATTTTGAAGAATTGAATCCATACCTTGATTCATATCACTTTACCATATTTATTCCTATATCATTTCGTAAAAAGTGCTTCATCCACAAACACATAGAACTGTTGACATTAATGTATAATTGACTCATAGTCTTGCAATTTGATAGGTTTTAGGGTGAAATCACAAAACTGTCTCACTTTTGGGAAGAGGAATTTTTTGGGCATGAATGCAATTTAAAAAAAAAAAACCTTTGAACGAAGAAAAACCTTCAGTTTAAGGATCTTCAATTGAAGTTATATCATTTTGTACCTTCGATCGAAGGTCAAGGACTAGATCACATGCGTTTACTCAATGCACTTTAATCGAAGGTGTCCAAAATGATAACTTTTGCATCTACATCAAAATTTGGTTTGAAATTTCAGTTTCAAACTTTGGGTTGGACCTTTAGATGGGCTTAACTTGACAAGGTATTTTACAAGATCATAGCCCTTGAAATGAGCTTTCCAACAAGTATAGTTTTGATATGTTTTCATTTTATCATGTACTTAATTTTCAATTTTTACTGAACATAGGTTTTTCTCTGAATATCAAGATCTTCATTCTGCAAAGGTTGAAAAATAGTAAAACTTTGTAAAAAAAATTCAAAAAATATCCTTTCCCTTCGTATTGATGTTCTTGTTTCACCAAAAAAAAAAGATTTTGACATATACACAAGTTATGTTGGAAAACACACATGTATGTCCAAATTATAGTTACAATGACTTCAAAAATTAATTAAAAAAAATATGTATCCAAAAATTATGAAAAAACATCATTTCCCTAGATATTGATGTTGAGAATCTATATTTCAAAAATTATAATTTTATCCTTTATAGAAAAAAAATTATGTTGGATGACACAAACATTACTTTCTAAAATTGTTGTTTTATGTTTAAGAATAGTTATTAAAGGAGATGTTGAAAGATTCATGATTTATTTTTGTAGACATCCAAATTTGGACACTTAATTTATCCAAATTTATCACTTTTCATCTAAACATCCTCCTATCCGAGTTAATTAAGTAATATTACTATTATTTAATTAATATCTTTAATTCTGCCAAATCCCTAAGGTATTTAATTAATAATTAAATACCTTACCCTCATAATCCTCTTTTATCAAATAAATTAAATAAATATTACATTTATTTAATTCCTCACATGTCATTTTCATCTAATCCTAATCCATTTCCTAATCTCTTCATTAAGGATGTGCACATGCCTAATCCTTGATTAGGATGTGTCACATCCTCCAACTTTTGCAAGTTGGCTTCTAATCCTAATTAACCCCTAATTATCCTCTAATTACTAATTAGTTAAACCTAATTAGTACCTTAGTCAACTCTCCCCATCCCCCAAGGAATCTTTAATTCCTTTTTATTCATCCCATGTCTCTCTCCTCCCCATGTGAATTTTTAATTCACATTTTGTCCTTCCAAGGCTTCTAGAACCTTGGACTTGTCACAATCTTCACATGTGACCAAGTCCCACCTTTTTGGAGCCCACCTTTTATCCTTTAGATCCTCCTAAGAATGTGAATTTTTAATTCACATTTATATCCCCAACCACCTTTCCTTTTCCCATGTAGATTTTTGAGGAATTCCAAAATTCCTCAAATGTCCCTTTCACTCCCACTTGGGGACAAGGAATCCCTTTTCAGGAAATCTCCTCACTCCCCAAGGTGCTTGTACTTCCTCCACATCATGTACCTCTCTTCCACATCACCTACACATCATCCTACCTTTATCCACTTCACAATCCACATGTCAAGATGTGAGGGCTTGTGGGTTCTCAACCCACCATAGCCCTTCATCTTGACCTTGTTGGATTAATCTTGACCATTGAATTCTCTAGAGAATTCAAATTCCTCTATAAATCCCCCCTCCTCAAGGGAATTTGAAAAACACTTAGTCATTTTGAACAATCTTATGCTTCCAATTTGATTTCTCAATCATTTTACCATCATCTAGTTATCCATTCTAATAATCTTGCACATCTAATCTTGCATTTAGTCACTCAAGCAATCATCTAAGGAGCACACAAATCATTCCAAGCAAGGGCCAATCAAGGAGATATCAACAGCAAGGAAGGTGAAATTGTTTCTATTTCGTTTTATCCATTTCCTTTTCGTTATATCACTCTTTCGGCTAATCTTGAGGTGTCCTTGGTCTTTTATCATTCGTATTTTGAGTTATTTTATGCACTAGAATAGGATAAATTCCAAGGTATACATTTCTGAGAAATGTATACCTTGGAATTTATCCTATTCTAGTGCATAAAATAACTCAAAATAC